>CM067376.1:223921551-224080344 GCA_034510155.1 Eucriotettix oculatus | reverse complement strand
TACAACTCGCAAGCTGGCCTGCATTGTTGCGTGTAATTGTATATTTTATAGCGGATTCCGTGTTCCTCCGTGTTCGAGGATTTCTTAATTCCTTTAGGGCGCCAGGTATTTTTCATAAAAAATCCAAAAATAGATTTTAATAGTTTTATTCTCAATCAGAGCATGAAAAATAAATATATCTGCAGGGCTTGGTCATTCTCGTCGTCCCGCCGACACAACCTGCTTCTCCAATCACTCCATGACGACTCACTAAAGTCTCGCCAGACTACATTGTTGGCCCGGGCTGCGTCGTTCCTCAACAATTGCAACTCGCAAGCTGGCCTGCATTGTTGAGTAACTTTTCATGTTACATTATCCCCGCCCCCAATGAATTTAAAAAATTGTACAATTTTTTAATGACACTCACTGAACCACAGTCGTAAACAATCTGAATGACCAATGCCCTTAATCAAAATTACAAAATATTTACAAAAATTCACTTAGAACTAATTACAATTTTCTTTAACATATTCTTTCATAAGAGCAAACATTGAGTAAATTTACAAATCACTCAATTAACCAACTTCAATTCTAATTACACATTTTATTTTTCCAAACAATTTTTCCCTTTACATTTTTTTTCTTTCCACACATTTTCTCTGATGTGTTGTTCGGGAGACTTTCTTAAAGTAAATGTAAATAAGTTTAAACACTTGACATTTACATCTATTGACAGTTGGCTGAATCTTTGGGAATAACAGCAGATTTCTGTCCGTATTACTGTCATTTCACAATTTAAATTTCAATCAGCTGTTTTTGACAGAACATCTGTTTCTTTACAATGTGTTTACATAAAATTTTACTCATTCACAGCTGTTTTTAATTTATCATATGACAATTATTAGATTGACATTCAGCTATTTGATGTACGTCAAAAACAGCCAACTGACCACATGGTTTATACAGCTAATTACATTAGGAGTACATAATTTTTTTATCTGCCATCAGCTGTTTCTTACATCTACTACAAAGTCATCTGACCTCTGGCAGAACAGTTATTTTTGGCATTTAATGTAACATTTTTTTTTACATTTACCAAAATACCACATTGGGTTTTTCCACCTGGGTTCCAAGGAAATCTATAACCACCACAATCCGTTAACACTAATTACAATAATAGCCAATTTATTTAAAACCTTTGACATTAGTAAAAAATACAGCATCCGGTTTCCCCCTGGATTCCAAGGAAATCCACAATCATCACAACTATTTAACACATACAAAATTTCTTCTACTCTGTTGTTACCATAGGATGCATATTTTTGAGTAATGGAAACAAATTTTCTGCTAAACATTAAGTTTCGCTTAATTTTACGACAACCTTTTATACCAAGTAATTTTTCCTTGTACATTTTTCGGGATCTTTTCTTAAATCTATTTGCAAAACATTTAATTACATCATCTTTGTTGAGAACCATGGTCAGCTGTTCTCGCTGTCCCTTAATCTGCTTATTCACTGCGTTCACATTACATATCTACCAACTTTCATCTGACGCATTAAATGTTTACAATTTTTCTTAAACTTATTCGCAGATACACCAATTAATTTTAACAATCTTCCACCACTCTCGACATTATGATTAGCATCCATTTCACCTTCCTTAACTTTATACGCACGTATGACAATTCGCAATTTCTTTCGCTTAACATTTCCTCCCACACATTGTTTCCTCTGTGTTGTTCGGGGGGTTTTCTTTCTATTTCGCCGTTTACGGCAATGAGCACAATTTTGCATACAGAAAGGTTTCATTACCAAATCTGTATCCTTTACCTTTACATTCACTTTGGCACTCTTAGCACATGAATGCTTAGCCAGCTTAAAATCACTCCGTATACCATTAACATTAAAATCTATCACACTTTTTAATTCTACCCTATTTTCTATCTGCTTATCACTACTATTTACACAGTCTTCCTTATATACACCTGCATGCATGATCAGCTGATCGGAGTCGTGGCAGTTCTCGCGTGATTCACCTCCTTTTTTACCCCGTGCATTAATTCTTTCCTCTGTTCTTTCTAATGTTTCATTTACGCTCCCTAAACGAGACTTCAAATCTGCCTGCATTTCCTTAATACAATTAACCATGTCATCAAGAACTTCCTTTTTTTCATCAAATATCTTATTAAGTACCAGGGACAATTTCCTGAGCATAGCGTCCTCTACCTTCTCAATACCCTCCTGCACTTCTTCCATTTTTAAAACACCACAGATGTCTCGCCGCTGTTCTAGGCCAATCCATGGCTCGCCGAAAGCAGCATGTTAATTCTCCACTGCTCAATGTCCGTCAGCACATTCCAAACTCCTGCCATGTTCGTTGTTCGATGCCCCAACGTTGCTGCGTCAAATGTAGCAGATTCTACGTTCCTCCGTATTCGAGGCTTTCTAATTCCTTTAGGGCGCCAGGTATTTTTCATAAAAATACCAAAAATAGATTTTAATAGTTTTATTCTCAATCAGAGCATGAAAAATAATTATATCTGCAGGGCGTGGTCATTCTCGTCGTCCCGCCGACACAACCTGCTTCTCCAATCACTCCATGACGACTCACTAAAGTCTCGCCAGACTACATTGTTGGCCCGGGCTGCGTCGTTCCTCAACAATTGCAACTCGCAAGCTGGCCTGCATTGTTGAGTGTAACTTTTATATATATATATTGATGAAACTCTGACTTGAACCTTTGATCACTATTGTCATTCGCAGGCCCAGACCTAAACAGACACCCTAAAGATGAAAATGTTATCCCTTGCTTTTTTGTGCTCCTGTTCCTCATATGGATCCACCATGTAGAGCAGATGTGATATCAGGGAAACTTGTGGTTCAAATTTAGGGCATTTCCTGTCCATTTGGACCCTAAATGCCCTGTTTCAAATGTCTTCTCTCAGTGTCACTTCACTATATATAGATTTAAACAGTTACCATCCTCAATCTGTGTAAAAGACTGACTATATTTATTATATCAGTAGAATAGGAAATGCATTCTAAGTAAGGACCAGCCATCACAATGAACTAATTTTCTACTTTCTTGATGAAGCGGGCAGTTGCCTAGCTGATAATTTTATGCATGAGAAAAAATTTTTCTTTTTATTTCAATTGATCCATTGTGATTAATATGCTTTAGAAATGCAATGATGTAATCTTAATACTTCTTCACAGTGTGAGGGATTGGACAATATGAGTAATGGAGGTCAACGAGGGGCCCGACCTGGATGTTCTATTCAAACAGTTATTACATTGTCCAAGTTGGTTACTCCTCAAGCAATGCAACAGTGTCTGCAGTTTCTATACACTGGCACTATTGATTCTAGATTTTGTGAATTACAGGTAAGTTCAATGCTTGAAAATTAAGAATGGAGTTTATCTTCCCAACACATCCTACAGGCCAGACAAAAGTCCTGGACTCAACTTCTTAATAGCAATTACATTCCTACATTCACACTCAGGTGTGAGTTTGTTGTGTATATATTATGCTTGTTTGTATGTATGTATTATTCCATTGTCCATTATGGTCATCTTTCATTGAGAGTAGGCAAGAGTTGTTGGCTTTGTTGAGAGTCAATTGTTGCAATGAATGGCTGGCTGGCTGGCCGGCCGTGAATTGAATTCTACTCTGAATGGTCGGGTGCCTTGCTGTACAGACACTCTGTCTTGAAGATGGGTTCTCAGGCTCTATCCAAACATGAAACAAAAATTAACAAAGTTTTATTAACATTTAAAAGTTCAATAAAATAAATAAAGTTGAAATAACTCCATTCTCAGACTAAAGTGTGCATCTGAGAGCAGCCCTGCAAGGTAGGGCTGCGGTTGACTGTCTCAAACCACATCCACCACCAGAACACCTGTTCCACTTCAAGTCCAGAATAAGAAGGGCCATTGCTGCTTGTGGCATGCTCAGGCCACATGTTCCCCCTCCCTCCACCATTCCTCCTATGTCACCAACATCTCCATCGTCGAGACAAAACAGCTTACGAAGGTCAGAGATTTGTAGGTAAGTATATAATGGCAGGTAAATGACATTCGAGGTTAAAGACATTTCCAGTGATCAGTAGCCAATCACTGGAAATGTCTTCCTAATTTTCTGATGAAGGGAGCGGTGCCTCCGAAAATTGAAAGAACTTCAAAGCCTATGTGATGCCTGCCATCTGTGAACCTCAGATAAGTCACCAACTTTCTATCTCTCTTTCCTCTCCTTATATATATATATATATATATATATATATATATATATATATATATATATATATATATATATATCCCCCTAGATGATATGTTCCTCTTGGTTGTTGACTTCGCTCTTATTAAAAATAGAAATATATATATAATTTGATAATTAGCTTTAATAATATTTAAATAAGTTTCAAAGGATTCAAGGTATTTAGTATGACTTTTACCATATGAGGAATTAAATATTCAGTTCTCTGATGCATATTTCCAGATGTAATTAAAATAGTTTTATGGTTTTATCAAGAATTCTATGTATAAGTTTAATAGTGTATTGAATTAAACATTCTAATAACTCAAAAATTAAAAAATATAATTGTCAAATTTAAGTTGTAAATATAAAAATTGCATGGGCAATTTGTGTTCTGCTTTGCCCTGGTTTATTCTCTTTTACACTAATATTAATAACTACTAACTTAATGTTATATGCACATATTAGTGGTCTTCAGGTCTTTCCAATAAAATAAAGTATATCAAGATATCGGTATAAAAAATATATTCTCTTATGATTGTTTTGTTTTGACTTGCACTCAAATAATGAAAACAATTCTAAGCCTTTAGCTCTTTCAAAAATCATTTCATGTTATTGTGATACATTCATAAAATATAAATTCTATGTTTTGCCCATTTTTCTATTGTAAAATATTCTTGTCAAGTGTTTGGCTACTAACTAAGCTGTTCTTCTTTCCTTCCTGTCTAATGTTTTATTTCTAATTTAAATTTTTTACTTGAGCATTAAATATGTTGAACTTCAGCTAACTGCCAAATTTCTATTCTGTAAGTTTTGTCCCTGCACTGTATCCTGTGGCTTTTGTGTTTCAGACTGTGCCACTAGGACTTTTATTGGTAAATCATTTGAATTGTTTATTCTTGTAGTAATCTTGCTTTTGTGTGAAATAATGCAAATTAAAACAGTTACAAGTGATCCTGCTTTTGTACATTACACTAGATGTAGAATGTGAAAATAATAAAAGATTTGTGGTTTTGTTCTGTGTTGTAACTAGCCTTCATTGTGCAAATTGTGTCTATTTGTTGTAATTAAAATGATCATCTTACTTGCTATTAACAGAACTGCAGTAAGTTTTGTGTGGTAAAGTAGTCATTAACTTTCTGATGTTTGCTTGAAAAGTCTTAAAAGCTATTGTATTTTGTGCTTGCATACTCTTAATTTCAGCATATGACAGTAGTTATGTACATCTGCTTTTTATTCTGATCTTAGTCTCCATGTCAATTCCCTCATTTACTATTTTGTGATTCTTCAACAACTGCACTACATTTTCTGTGTTACCAGAAACTCCCATAATACCTGTTGTACCTTATGTTGTAAGACTTCGAATTATAAATACTTATATGAATCATAATACTTACTTGAATAATTAAATAACTGTGAAGTAAAGAATTTTTAAGTTATTCCAAGCAGAAGTGCTGGGTGGCATTGTTTAGATTTTTTGACATGAATTTGTGTGGTACGTATCTGTAAAGTAGTATATTGAATATATTGTGTAATTACTTTAACAAAATATTCATAATATATCATCTAAGGTACATAATAGTTTTATGTTAGTGATGGAGAATTGGTGAAAACTGCAATATTTTGTATATTTAACTTGTATATTAATACTTTTATAATTCCATTTTGCTTAATGTTGATGGCAGTTATTGTATGTTACAAGTTTGGTGTTTTCATGTTTGCATTTTTGTTGTAGCATGCACAGTAATGAAATAAAGAATGTTATTTAGTACAGCTTTTGTCATTATTAACAAATTTTATATATTACTAAATATAAATAAATAAATTAAAATAAGTATATTGCGTTTAATTTATAATTTATGAAATTGGCATATAATTTATCTGTGTAATTTGTTAGTGATTAAGGTGTGAATTTTTTTAATTATTCACTTAATTACTACAGGAGATTCGACAGGCAGCAGAATTTTTAGACCTTCCAGAGCTTCTGGTATTTGTTAGCAATATTCAGGCACATGAAGAATTTCTAAATACTGACTTGAAACAACAATATCGTAAGGTAAGTTGTACATTATGAAAAATAATTTAATGTAATGTACAATTAAACTTAAGTCATAATTTTTTTATTGATTGTCATAATAGTGTGTAACAAATAAAAATGTTATTTTGTACAAAAATGTGTGACTATTTTACAAATAACCAACATTATAAGATAAGATAAACACAGGTTGTAAAGTCAGCCCTATTGTAGAATTTATTTGATAGCCTTGTTACCTGACAAGATTTCTTTGTGTGCAGAAATATATTGAGAAAATTTTCAGTAATTTATTCAAGAATTTTCTAAGATTGTATATTTTTATAAGCAATTTGTAATGTATTTTTGCTTCATTAAGAAATTTATATTACCATACATCTGGTCAAGTTTTGTGGTCCAAATTCTGTTGTTTGTTTCTCCAGTTCTGTCTGTGAATGATAAAGAAATTATTTACTGTTTTATTACTTATCTGTATATATTAGTGTAGTAATGAAATTTCATAAATTATATAGATGAGATAAAAATCCATGAAACTTCATTGTTATTACCACCAGCTTTTGCAGCCCATTTTTTATCCCTCTTACAAGTTTACTTTCAATGAATGTTTGCTTTTATCAACTACAGAATATGACATTTCAGTGCAATGGGAAATGCATTCAACTGTAAAACACCTGCACTCCAATGGAAATGTTACTTTAATGTTTAATAATATAATTAATCAAAGTGCAATACATATTAGAGATTATTTGTTATTTGATATATAACTCAGCTGAAACTTTATTTCTGAACAGGCTGTGAGATCTCGACTGGAAGAATTATGTTTAGGGCAAGGGCTTTTTGCTGATATAGTTTTCCAACTTGATGATGGCTCATATGCAGCACATCGTCCAATGCTGATGGCTCGATGTGATATGATGAAAGCAATGTTCTCTGGTGACTTCAGAGAAAGTAGTGCTAAAGTGGTAAGCATGTCAAATTATAAATAACTTAAATCAGCCTCTTTGTCAATTTTATAAATTTAAATATTACAACAATTCATCTTTCATTTGAGACTACTTCAGGTATTAAAAAGAAATTTACAATGGATTACATTAGGTAATATGTTATGAAAAAATTTTTAATTAGAAAATATAGTTTTAAACTTACAAAATTTAGCTGTACATGGAATCTCACTCCATGACTCCTTCAGCCAAAATGCAGGAAATGCAAATCTGGCTTAGGAATGAAGTTCCATTACACATTTAAACCAACAATGGACTACAACAGTAAAGAATCATGTATACAATTTAAGTTTTTTGTTCACTTTTTATGTTGACAATGGATGTATTTTCTTATGTGGAGCATTTAGCTCATTAGTCTTGAGAAATAATTTTGTTCTTCATGTAGAATTTTGTGGTTATTTAATATTATGTGTTTAGATAAAACTGAATTATTTTGTGTACTGCTTTTAATGTTCTTCATGTGCTCCGAAATGCATATTTTCCCCCATTCAAAAATGAAGCAATGGCTTATAGTCTAATAGAAAAAACTATAAAATTATCTCATGAAAAGTATCACACCGGTAATATATTCAAAGTTAAAGAAATTCCTGCATTTCGGCCAGAGTCATGCAGTGAGGTTCCATGTACAGCTAAATTTTGTAAGTTTAAAGCCACGTTTTCTAATTAAAATTTTTTTCATAACACATTACCCAATGTAATCCACTGTAAATTTCTTTTTACTACCTGAAGAAGTCTCAAATGAGAGACAAAATGCAGTAATGTTTGATATTTAAGTTTAAAAAAAACTGATGATTTACTTCATTTATTATATATTTAATTGTCAGATAACCTATTTAATTACATGTCAAATTATATTTTGATGATTGAGAACAACATTCTGCTGTATGTAAATATGATCTACCATTTTATGATAATTATAAGATTATATAAAGAATTATTCTGATCAATACTTGTGCTACAAGCTTTAACCCAAGAATTGTTTATTCAGAATATACACCGGGAAAACCTTCGATCTTTTTAACTTTCTTTCTATAATTTTCTTAACTTATAAACTAGTACTTATTCTATAGGCAATTCTAACTGCTTTTTTGTGTTAAAAATTTGTAAATAATTATTGTCAGATTTTCTAAATGTTTTTTACTTGATTATATTACAGATAATGTTTCCAGGAGTTCGAGAAGATACATTTCATCAACTCTTGGTTTATCTCTACACTGATGATGTTCCTGTTATTGCACCTTCTAGGTGTTTGGATATATTAGAATTAGGCAACAGGCTTTGTTTACCACGTCTTGTGAATTTGGTTGAGTGTCGAGTTGTAGAGGAACTCACAAGAATGGCAGGGGCAGACAACGCATCATCAGATATAGTTGTTGAGCATTGTCTGAGATTACTTGAACCTTGTAAGGTAATTAAATATTATGTGAACAGTTATACCTGTTCCAATATAATGTGTTTTCATTGCAAAACACACATTATTTAAACAGATGTAATTTGGTAAACAGTATTCAGCTGAAGATGTGTTCAGTTCTTCCAGCTCTAAATCATACTCCTTCCCCAAGCAAGCCATGCCACATTGTCCTCTGCTAGAGGATTTTTCTTCATTTAAGCCACAATTTTCAAAAGAATAAAAACATTTCATACATATTAAAATCTATACTGAATATATTCCTTCATTTTTCAGATTTAATTTTTCAAGTATTAGTAACAGTTTTTTCTTTCATTTCAACCACACTATTCAAAATAAATATCAGGTATGTGATGTATTTGTGGTGGAGCTTCCCAATATTCAAATTATATATTCTTTCATGACAAATGTATGTACTACTCTCAGCCAGGAAACATGGCAGAGTATTACTTAGCAGTCTAAAAGGAGATGCCTGTGGGACTTAATCTTAGCTCTGGTAGGTTTTTCTCTGAAAAGTGATGAGGCTTACCTACAGAAGTGTCTCATGCTCTCTTTGGTTTTTAAGCTTCTCACAGGCACCTTGGCGCTTTTGGCAGGTGCAATTTCTGGGCTTGCACACCTTGGATGTTACATCAGTCAGCTAGCTCCCTCTTAAACTAGCCAAGGTATGGAGAGAGAAATCCTGTGACCCCAGAGTAAACTCCTCTCTTTTCCCAATACCCATGAGCCTGAGCTACCTGATGCGGGGTTTTTAGGGTTTGCCCTGCATCTCTTTAAGTTGCATACTTAGTATAACTATGACATCGGGGAATCTAGTCATCCCTTGGCTGCCCTCCTCTCTCTTCCACATTCCCACTTTCAAATTCCCTTCCTATGCTATGAAAGGGGAGTTGCCAGTTGCATTGTTCAGATAACCAAATCTGTAAAATTTAAAAGAACCGTATAAAAATTTGTTAAAAATACAATTTAATAGAATTTTCTCTATATATTATTTCATGAAGTGCTTGCTGATTTCCCGTTGTTGCAGTGTAAACCTTTGTTATTTAGATAGGGATAGATTAATAGGCCATGGTTTAAGACATCAGGGTCGTGTAAAATTAGGATTAGAGAGAAGTGTGTGAGGTAAGAACAGAAGAGGGAGCTAAGGATGGAATATGGTTAGCAGATTAGGGATGATGTAGGATGTGCAAGTTATGTGGAATTGAAAAGGCTTTGCACAAGATAGGTTAGCATGGAGGGTTGCATCAGACCAGTCTTAGTACTGAATACCATAACAACAATAATATGATACAGTAAATAATAATAATGTTGTATATACTTTTACTTTTATTTGAATTATGTATCTGAATTCCTTATCTAGTAGAACAAGACATCCAAAATGTCATATATCCAAACTCATATTTTTTCCACTTAAATTTTAAGGACATAGCATTTTTAATGCTCTGTTCTGTTCAAACCTTTTTTTCAATTCAAGATAAAAAAGGATGTTAACTGCCAAAGTATAAATGCAGTAACTGCAAGGTTTAGTTAAAACCTATGGATTTGTCCCAAATTATAACTGCAAGAGCTACTTGTTACTGCACTGTTAAACATTCATCTTCAACAAATCTGTTCAAACACTCAGAAATAGGTCTCATGACTATTCTCAGATTGTTTATTGTTTGCAAATATCGAAATAAAGACAATTTTAAAAATGTGTGGTCAATTGAAGAAACCAATAAGAATTTTTCCAAAAACCAAGACCTGCAACAGCAGCAGCAGCAGAATTCCTTAACTTCTGTCTCAATATCCCTTTGCAATCTAACACCCTTTGTTATTCCACTCTTTCCCATACTACACACTCCATTACCTTGGTTTTCCCTCTATTAATCCTCATATTGAACTCTTTCTCCAGTACCCTGTTCATGCCATTTATTATGGTTTCCAAGTCTTATTCTGACTCCCCCAATACCATAGGCAAAGTGTAGGGATTTTATTTCTTCTCCTTGCAGTATGATTACTTTTCCATATTCCCTTTTAACTTTCTTTGTCTCCTGTTCAATATATAACTTAAACAACATATGTGACAGACTGTATAATTGGCTTACTCATTTCTTGATTATAACTTTCTTTTCTTGATTTTCTATTCTAATTTACTACCTGTCTTCTGTATAAGCCTCCTTTCACAATCATATTACTCATTCCTAACTAAGAAAAGACCATGCGAACTAAATTTTAAAGCTAATTGTTTTGACTGACTTGTTTTGTTTCCTACATATTTATATCATACAGAAAAATAAGATTACTATATAAAACCGTTATACAGCAAGAACCATGATATTTTATTTTATATAAGAATAATATTAAATCATTTAACAAAATACATTTATTGTTATTATTTAAAGAATGCTAAAGATTGTGTACCATAATTACCAGCATTTGTATACTAGATAAAAGTTAGTTTTCATTTTATTCCTGATATCATTGGAATTAGTTTACTGTATATAATATTATTTTCTTATTCTTTTGTTGATATTTACATAGAAAATAAATTAATAACCTCTGTGGTTTCATAAATTTGTTGTTTAAAATCAATATGCAATACTAGATAGTTACACCAAAGATCTGTAGCTTTCTTGGTGTAGTAGATGTTAAAGGAGTGTTCAAGTGTCCTCCATACAACAGTGATTAGCATGAAACATTTCAACAACCAGCAGCTCTGTTATATTTTCACCTAGGAGATAAAGATCTGTATCTCTTGGAAATGTTGCATGTTTTTCACTGTTGTATACAGACAAAAACCTAAACATTCTAAAGTTACAGCAAGGTCTATCTCACTATGCCTTATTTTACAATATCCACTTTTCTCTAAAAAATTTCCAGTTGCATAATGCCGATCAACTAGCAGATTGGTGTATGAATCATCTATGTACAAATTACAACAAACTGTGTAAAATGTCTCCAAAATTATTACGAACTCTCCATCCAGAAAATCAGGAATACCTCAGTGAACACCGTTGGCCACCTATTTGGTAAGTTTGAATTCTTACTTTAAAAAAATATAACATATAGTATTCTAGGTTTAAACATAACATTTAGGCACATTGATTGAAACCAATCACATTAATAATTTATTGTTAGTAATTTATGAGTTGATTTTGTATTGTGGTTTTAATAAATTTGCTACATAATCTCTTCAGGCAGAATTTATCAACAGAAGACAGAGAACTTATTTTAGACATTCAAAAAATATCATTTTTTTCTCATTTGTGTGTGTGTGTGAAGAGGGTGCAAACTACTTATTGTTCTAGTCTTTGTTAAATTAAATTCTACATTATTTTCATTGTAATTTGGTGTGTAATTTAATTCTATATTATTTTAGTAATAATTTGGTGTGATATAGTTTTGATTATTCTTTTCATATTTGAAAATAAGTCATATTAATGATTATATTTTTGATCAGGTATTTGAAAGATTATGACTATTATCAAAAATGTGTGGTTGAACGTGAGAAGGAGGAAAAACCATCTCTTAAACGTGGGCGACATAATTCAGGAGGCTGTCTCTGTTTTACTGGTGGAAAGACGAGGCGTGATGCTACAACAGCAGATACGGGGCGAGCGACCGTATGACAATGCTGCAATGGGCGTTGTCCATTGGCCTTCGTCCTTATCTTTCTGGTTGCTGCTTGTTTGCTGGTTGTTGCTGTAATACTGTTGGTTCATCATGTTAATTAAACAAATGAATGAATTTAGTAATGAAATTGTATATAAACTCATCACCTTCTATTGCTATGGATGTAAACTGATTCACATAGCAGTCTGTCTTTGAACTAGAGAAGTGTATGGTTTTTGTGATGCAAGTGAAATGTTCCAGTTACATCAGCATCTCAGTGTATTAACCCATGTGCTTGCACTGCCACAAAATTCATTATAGTGGTATTAGTTTCAAATAAGGTAAATAGAAATTTGTATTTTAAAAACTCTTTTGAGAGCCTGTACCAATTTTATTCTTGCCACTTGCTCTATTTGGCAAATGATGAGTCAATTTAGTATATAAACAACATTCCTGACAGGTATTGTCAAACATCCTATGGTTCTTATAGACTCCTGTATCAGGTTGGTGCACAAATGTTTTAGTGTGAGTGATGTAACATTAAGATTTTGTAGTACCAAGAGAATGAAAAAAGTTCCATTAACTAATTGAACAACTACCATAATTATAATCTGTCCACTTATTTAAAATTACTATTTAAATAATATTTCAAACCATAAATAAGGAGAAAACACAATTAAATGATTATAAACTATCATTTCTTCAAAACTACTTATGTTTAATCATTAAATGTTTAAATTGTTTTAGTAACACTTGAAACAATAACAATCTGTCAATGTTTAGGTAGTAATAAATATCTCCAAAATACATTTATTTTACAGGGTAAAATCATTTTCAATTTTTATTGAGAATTTCAGACTGTTTTAAAAAAAGAGTTTCTTGTTAGACTATCTCATATAAATTATTATTTTAAATTATTGTACAGTTCTTGGTTCTTATGAACAAGGAAGAAAGCTTGAATTATGACAATTTTAGGCTTTTTTATACAATGAACAATGAAGGAGTATGTTTCAGTAATTTTGTGAGCAACACAAAGTATTCCAAAATTAATGTACAAACCATATCACTACATTATGAATGGAGAGTTATTGTGTGATAGAATGATTGAAAAGTATGATGTTTATCCAACTAGTCATTTAAAGCATTAATTTACTTTATTGTACTATTAGGTTCAATTATTTATGAATCAAATTTGTCAATACATATATAGTTAATGCAACCATTTGTTCAGTTAACACCAGTGTTATTTACAAGTAAATGAGAAAATTGAAGATTTTACATTACTTTACAGCTGTCTGTGTTATATGGATAAATGGAAATGATTATAGATATAGTTCACTTATATAATATATCTTTTTGTATTGAAAACAACCAGATTTCCTGGTGATTCGAAATGTGATTCAACTAATTTCATGTATTATTTTGAAATTATTGTACATTTCCTTAAAAATATTATTTTTCAGTGTCTAACTGAAATTATAAATAATGTGAAATTAACTAACAAGAAATTTATTTATCATTTATAATCTATAATGAACATGGTTATTAGTTTAATTTCACTACTAAAATACTGTATATGATTGTAAACATTATACTAATATGGAACTAAGAACAAGATGAAATGTGTATTGACCTTTATCCTTATAATGCAGATGGAGGCCATTAATGAATTACTTCGTCACTCTGAGTGGTTAATAAAACCTTTTTTAAGTGTGATAAAGAATGTGCATATATTACTGATATTTTTAACACGCAAAATAATATAGTAGTGTTTATCTCTTAACAAATGGACCACATACAAAATGTACTGAATAAATCATGCTTATTGTTGTGTGAACACATGACATTGGTAACAACTTGCTCCATCACATTTGCAAATTTTCTATCTAGTCTAAGGAAATTTAAATAAAAAATCCTTGGTGACAATTTTTATGCAACAACTTGCTTGAATTGTAAGAAAAATCAAAAACATTGTAAATAATTTTCCTTTCAAAAGCTCTCTTATTGCTGATCTCCTTTTCAATTTCTTTTAATAAGGGAAATGTATTGTACTGTTAAAAAATGATGGACTGATCTCTAGTTTCCTACTTGCAAAGTGAGTAGAACTGAAATATTTCTTTTGTATAAAATAAAAGCCTATTAATTAATACATGCATTTAAAGTTTATTTCAATGAATTTTTTGTTATTCAGTTGTAAATACTTGTTATCTATTTTTACTACTACAAACTAAAATAAATCTGTATTAACATTTTATAAACTTTTTATGTGCATGTTCATAATTTGTCAAACTATGCTCAACCTATAATTTTTATTGACATACAACTTGATCTTTTAAAATAACTTTTTCTCTTCTTCAATCTAAATATTGAATTGTTAACAGTTTGTGAACACAAATTTATTTATCTATACTGTAGCTTATTCATCCAGATTCTTTACAGAATTTGGTTTGATTTTTTCTTTCAATTAAAAATACGATTATAAATTATGTCTGAGCAGAAGATGTAACATTTGAAGCTAATTATGAACATATTGCATTGAATTGCACAACAATTATGAAATATGCATATTATTTATTTCACAAAAGGGTAATAGCTTGCTTACAAATAATTTTTTGTTTTAATTAAAACTAAAGTACTTTTTCCAAAAAGTAATCAATTGTAAATAATATAATAATATTTAATGCCTTATATCTGGGTCTTAAAATGCTCAGTAATTTTAACATTTCTGTAAAATGTATGCGCCTTGTCATTCATTGTAATGCTTAACAAGCTTATTACTATTTGGTTATCACAAAGAATAAACTGGCATTTGCCCAAGTAATAAATTATTTTATAAATTTGTAGGGAAATTCAATATGTATAGCTTTCAATAGCAATTAAATTACTTAAAAATGGAACTAATGTATTGCTTAAATATAGTTTATTTCATCTTATTTAATATATAATTTAAAATATTGCAATGTGCACATCTAAAACTACACTAATGTACACTGCAACTATTTATGTTCATCCAACTTGTCAAATAGGCAATATAAGGATATTTTTTAAAACTAAATCAGTATAAATTTGCTAACAATCATTAGATATTCTAAATTATTTTAATTTCTTTCTGGTCAGTTTTCTATTATGTTTATTTACTGAAGTATATAGATGTACTCTAAATATATTATACACCATTTCTGAATAAGTGATATTTAAAACTGTCCTACATAATAAATATTGTGAGCTATAATTTTGTATAGGTAGTAATAAAATGAAAAAAGGGCTAGTAGTCCTGTGTGTTAGTTATGATCACTTAAGCAATATATTTTCTATTCAAAACCTTCAAATTTGCCCAATTAGAGTTTATCTCCACAAAATTTCATTCTTATTTTTTGTTAAAAATTCAGATCTTTTTTCTTTCGAGTTTTTATGCAATTGTTATTAAAACGAACTATATTCCCAGATGGAATACAGTCAAATGTATCATAACAGCTTACCAGATAGTTCTAACACTTTGCAAGAAATATAGATTTATTTTGTACAATTTTCCAATTGAAAATATTAGTTTATGTTTTCATATCTGACTAGATATTGGAGAATTTAAGATTCAAACATTGATCTCAGGTAACATTGCAACACATGTTATTCCATACATTCCAAATCAAGGGGGGATAAAATATTTATTTCAACAGAATGATTTGACAGTATACAGGAAAATTAATGATGATATTTAAGTGCCATTGGTTTTTTATTTCCATTATATTTCTGAACAATTAATTATTGAGAGTTGTCAATAAACCCCTTCATTATAACTTGTTTGCTGTAAGATTACTTTTTATTGTGTGACACACTGATGATAACTTGAGGAACAATAAACCTCTTACCAAATCCCATGTCTTTGTAACTTTTATTTAGGCAGTCTTTTATGATACTGGTAAAAATAATTTGAAATGGCTTATTAATCTTAGTATTTCCAATCATTTTTAATATTTAAAATAAAATCATTTTTAATATTTAAAATGATCTGTAAGTTAAGTATATCTGAAGGTCCTGATAATTTAAGATGTAATAGCAATTTCTCCAAATATTTGTCAATTGGTAAAATGATTAATTTTTATATGTTTTTAAATAAGACCTTTCAGTGATAGTAAAATAACATTATTGGATTGTAATTTGTAAAATAATTTTATTGTACATTACTTAATTTAACTTCACATTCAATGTAGAAGTTTCCCAGTGTAAAGATGATCATATTCCTGATTGATAATTAAAATGTGAGCTTATTGATAACAAAACTTAAAATATTTCTAATAAACCCAGTTCCCTAAAAAAATACAACACTTGATATTAAACAAGTTATTATAGCTTGCATTTTAGCTAAAGGTAAGGATTCAGTATGTGAAAAGGTATGTTGTCACTGTAAGTTTGCTAGCGATTTTAGTTTCATTGGTGAAGGATTTGGATTTAGTTAGCTTCAATGAAATGGAAGTTTGATAATTGAGTATATGAAAGCACTTTATATACACCCCTGAAAATAATGTTTTGAGATAATGCTTAACTGGTATTTTGAGGTAATTGAGGAACAGCTGGCAAATGCTGTATTACTCCCAGGTTTTATCTAAAGCACAGCATCAATAAGATAAAGGATTTGAGCCTGCTCAGTATACTCAATGCTAGAAAGAAATGTTTATTGCATTGCTTCATTAATTCCAAGGAATCTAAAAAAATAAAATTCAACTCGGCTAACACCAAAATTTTATATTACTCAAATTAAAAATAGATTTTCATTAGATACACATGTCAGTGTAGTAAACAGTGTCATTGTTTGTTGTTTATGGTACTCTAATTTATGTACTTTGAATCACTTCTAGAATTAATATATCTGCACAAAAGTGTGTTATGCTAACACCCAACATGCTCTGAAGTCGAATACTCCAGACTATCGAGAATGTATGGTACAGTTGAATGTCATTTATCCAAATGTCAGCTATCCAAAAATTAAATATCCAGACTCATACTTTCTTCCAGTGGTGGCTCATGAGTGTATCTAAAGTTATGTGCTGCATCACCCCAAGACAAATTTTAGGAGGATAAAGGTATTAATAATACTACATACAACATCTACAGGGTTGTTTAATACTCCATGACCCATAAATGCTACATTTGTAATTTTGTCTCCATCACATGTAATAGAGACGAAAATTGTAAAAATTTATAACCATATTGGTCAAATTCCTAACACGACAGTATTTTTACTTATTCCGTATTTTAAATAAAGAAAAATAATTTTAGTAAAAGTCAGTTATTTGGGAATAATGCAGATCGTTGGTCAATTTTTTCAGAATTATGGAAGTCTTCAAAATTCTGCCGCTAAAATACTTTTTTTCATTAAACTTTGATTAAAACAAATAAACCACCGCAAGTGCATTGCTAGATCTTAGGCGAGCAGGGAATAGAAACGGTAATAATGTGCATTTCTCTTTCCGTACAAAATTCTCGTGCTATGAAGAATGTAGCCAATATATAATACACGAGAGGGAGCGCGCTGGAAGGCCGACAGTATATAAAGTCTCCGAATTCGAAGCAGAAATTCACACTCTTCAAATATTATTATTTTAGAGTTTCTTAAGATGACATAACAAATAATTTCTCCTAAATTAATTCATGTGCTGTAGCACATATGCACCAGCCGCCATTGCTTTCTTCACCTTGATTTTAAGGACATTGCCCTTTTAATGCACTGTTCTGTACAACCTGCTTTTCTTAATTTAATATTCTAAAAAGAATCTTAATATAAGGACAGTTTTAATTGCTGTGAAGTTAAGAAAACTATTGACAGAGAAGCAACAAGCTCAGTTGTACGATTCCAATAGTTGAACATCAAACAACCTATTTTTAAATCAAACGCAAAGAATGGACAAAAGCCAGAAATGAAATAATTTGATATGAAAAAGTTTTTTTGTGAACTCCTCATTAATATATCGGATTAAATTTCTGTTGCATTAATTGCACTTAAATTGGCAGATTATAATAAAATTATAATACAGTATTCAGTTTTATGTGATAAATATACCTGTAAACCTGATGAAATTTCAAAACAGGAACGCAACTTTGTGGTTTGGTAAGTTAGGTTTATATACTTTTTGAACTATTAAATTGCTCCTGACGTATTGGCCATTTCATTTCTGTATGAATGAGAAACTTTCTGCCTTATAGAATTACAAACTCATGTGTTTGCATGTAAAATATTTTAAAATACTTACTGTTATGTAGTGTTAAAACTACGAACCTTGGAATTTATTTTTTCATTACTATCATTACAAGTCTGTACGCTCAAAATATGAATAAACGGTTGCGTGGTTTTGAGTGGACAAATATACTACTGAATGAATTACTCGAATCGTATCAAACCATCGTTAGCCAGAGACTGGCTGGTGAATATGTTCTTATGCACATGAATAAATTTAGGAATAACTTTTTTCCCTGACTTTGAGAAGCTTTATATTATTTGCACTTTAATAAAGTCAATTTGTGCTTCAATTTTGAAGATCTTAAATTACCCACCTAATGACGTACTCGCTCCGGCAATTATTACTTTCTGAAAATAGAAAAAACGCAGCCTATCACGTACAATACTGTCATAATGAGTGATTTGTTCCAATGTAAAATGTACCACGGAAAAAATTCTTTCGAATTTTAAATGTGAGTCAACTTGGTGCTAAAATTCTTCGCTTTTAGAAATTAGACACTATTGGAAACTATGTCGGCAGAATTAGAAATGTAGCATAATACGGGTCAGAATTATAAGCATTTTACATAGAATTAAATTTCACTACTGTTTAGTAATTACGACACTTAATTCTCTAAAATTCATACCTTTTTAATTAAAACATATAAATGGAGTATAATAATTTTGTATTAAGGTTTAGTTGTTATTTATAAAATAATTGCTAAGTAATTAGGTTATATAAATTGGAAGTGATATTAATTTTTGTCTTCTTCTTATTGTTCTTTGGCTTGGGCCTACCAGGTCGACAGTGGACTGTCATCTACCATGAATTTCGAGTGACACGTAGTCAGCCTATCGAATGTCCAGGAGTCTTAATCCCAGTCTCCGAGACCATGACGATACAAATATTCAAGCCCATGACAGACTCTGAGTTGTGAGGCAAGAGTGGGTGTTTAGAAGAAAATCTATTTTTCAATACGGATTGCTGAATTATATTAGGATTAATAAAAGTTTCCACTGTGGTATCATTGGTATTTTATCACACTAGTATGGAATTTATTTATGAACGAGATCGCTGCTTTCACGCATGACTTGCAAGCGAGGTACGATGATGCCAGAAAAAAACGGTAGGCCTATTTGTCGTTGGTATCTCAATATGCAGCATTTCCATCTACATAACATGGTTTAGAGACAATATTTTAAAAACAGAAAAATTTAAAACAAAGTTGAGTCATGTTTCTGACAGGAAAATGTTTTTCCTTCGAACATATTGTACACAAAGAAAATAAGTTTAGAAACAAGACACACATGATGGTAGTAGTGTGTGCAGGATCGCAGTTTTCTCAGTGTGGTGAAACGCCATCATTAAACGTTTTTTCATTTAAAATATGTCCGCAAACATTAAACTTTATAAAAATGAATTGTAAGAAGCATTCCAAACAGTAGCTTGATGCGGACGCCTCTGTGTCGCAACACAGAACATCCCTATTTTTACGTGTTACCTCGTCTATAGCACCTGACGGGGATGCAGGTGGATGAGCTTTACGGATGGCGCAGGAGTGTGAAACAGTATTTTGTACAAGCGTAGGACATGATTGCGTATGCACAACCCGCCACTGTTATTTACTACAGTTAAAGAAAAAAATGAGAAGTTCCTATCTCGCCGTTGTTAAAAAAAGTGATTTTTACCTATTGTTTTCTGGGAAACCGTTATCTAAATAGTACTTAAATTATCACGGTCTATTTTTAACCTTATGCTTGAAAGTTAGAGACAGACAGAAAACTTTTAAAACTTTCCACAAAAAACATCTTAATTATTAGTATAATTTTTAATAATAAAAACTCTTAATTGTTATTTAACATGCATATAATAAGGTAAAAATTAATTGTGAAATTTTCTGTCCTGCATCTATAACCTTTTCCGATAAAAAATGTACCTAGAAACAATAATTCCGAGTCCTCATAAATATTACTTTTTACGTTACGGAACACGGGTATTACGACTAAATACTTTTGGTAATACCATAAAGAAGCTGGTTATGTAGCGTAATGATAATTGAAAGAGATTGTTTACATGAGAAGTGTCAAACCAAGTTGTCGTAGGAGTTGTCCGGGAGTTTGGACGGGCTCAAACCTTTGGCCATTTTGTCGATGAGATTCACGTAGGTGTCGACGTCGACGTGTCCGCTGAAGGCGCACAGCACGAACCACTTGTGAAAGGGGACGCCCTTAGAGACGGCGAGTGCCGCCGTAGTGTCGCAGTGGAAGTGGCAGAGCGTAATCAGCACCACAGCCCTAAGGGGCGGCGCCGCGGCGGTGGCGACGCGGAACAGCAAGTTGGCCCCGGAGAGGGCGGCGAGCGTCCAGTACCAGAACCACAGAACCCAGTAGATTTTCTCCGCGTACACGTTGAACGGCAGCAGACAGACGCTGTCGTGGAGCTGCGGTGACCCCGAGGGTCCGACGGTGTGCATGACGCACTTTGCCACCTTGGGGAACACGCGTTTCAGGCCGTGTTCCAGGTGAAGGAAGCCGCCACCCAAGAAGGCGTCCACCGCGAACAGCTGGGCTACCACCAGACCCAGGTTAAGCGCCTCGCACGTGACAAAGAAAGCCGTGTACACGGCGGGGGCGAGATTATCCGAGGTGACGTAACTGCGCCCAGGGTCGTCTTCCTTGGCGTACAGTTGGGCGAGACGTCGCACGGCCCCCAAGTGCAGGATCTTCCAGAGGAAGTGCGGCAGGTACATTAACCCGGCCTGGACGACGAGGGCGAGCCACACGAACTGGTAGTACGATTGGTGGCGCACTTGACCGCGCACCGAATCATCGGGTCCGACGCCAACTTGCACCACGTCACGCCCAGGCACGCCGTCCTCCAGCGCCCTCACCGTGAACGTGGACTGCACCCAGCAGTAGCTGTTTATTATCTTGGAGGTGACCGCGTCTGCCGTGCACGAGATGGGGTCGCCGAAGTACTGTCCCGCCGTGAAAATCAAGCTGGCGGCGAGCAGCAGCGTCGCGGTGAGGCGGTAGTGCAGCCAGCACACGACGCCATCGACGCCGCCTTCTTTCCTCGACGAGAGTTTGCTGAGCAGCGACAGCGTCTGCATCGTGACCGGCACGCCAGGGAACTGCGTGCCAGCGCATCCCTTATCTTCAACAGACTCCACGTGACGTCAGCCACGGGTGGAACCCCTGAGTCGGCGGAATGTTTCACAAACCTTTCAACATATAATGTAATTCTTATATTGAGTAAGATTTATTCATTCTATTGGTCCTCGGTACAGTTATAGCACCAATAATCTATTCATTTGTAATGTCTATATGTATTTAGGATAGGACCTTTCATGGCCTGAAAGGGGGAAGGGTAGGAACCTAAATCTTCGAAAGATCGACAGAAAGCTTCTGTCATGACAATAGGATGAATGCTATAGGAAATCAGAAGAGACAAACATGAAGCTTTAAAGCAGATGATTGTCGTGCGCTCTTTTTTGGCCTATAAGAGGGTAAGTCTTCAAAATATGGACAAAATTGGCCTAATCAGCGTTAAATACAAAAAAATTCACGGCAATCTGATAAATGGTACAGGAAAGCCTAATGGCAAATCTTATAATTCGTAATGTATTTGAACAGGCCAATAAACTCGATAGCTTGTTGATTACTAACCTTTCATTTATATATAGATGATATATGATAATTTTAACAATATATTGTGTAATTTAAGGAATATTTATTTGAGCAGCTCATTAGAAAATTTTTATGAGTTTCGGTTAAAATGGTCTTATTTATGTATGTGGGAAACTTGAAAAAATTTGGAATCACAGGATTGTCTCCTCAGATTTGTATTGAATGCGGAACCTTGAATACCACCCATTTACAGAGTTTTCAATAGACGAATTTCATTAAAAAAATCAACGTGAAAGAGCTGGAATTTTCCATTTGAAATTTAGTGGCTGCTATTTGTATGCATTTAATCTAGAAATGGGCAGATGCCCGTGGCAGATACATAAGACTTAAAATGAGTTCACAATAATTAATAATCTGGTCGTAAGGAACATTTTTATCTATAAATATAGATCATATATACACCTAATAAACAATTTAACTTGTATTGATATTATTGGAAAATAATTTTGAAAAAGGACTAATATTGTTTCTGCCTGAAAAAAAACAACACTGGAAAAATAACCGAAAACGAAAACTATTTTACTACTTCATACATTTATTTAAGATCGCATAAACTAAGAGGTCATTAGCGACCGAACTGACTTCTGGGTTACAAAAAGTGAATATTGAACATGTTATGTTGCATCATAACAATTGTTTTCAATAACCCGACGACTCTTTATTGGTCGTCCGGTGAGTGATTGGTCTGGTTTGGGTTGTCTTCTCCGAAATTTACTGCAGGAATTGATAAGGTGTTCTATGGTGATGATTGTGTTGCAGAGATCGCAGATTGGAGGAAGTCGATTTGTATATATGTGGGAGTGTGTTAATTTGGAGTGACCGTATCTTACTCTAGAAAGGACTACTTGATCTCTTCTGGATACCTTTTCGGGGAGGAGGATAGCGATGTTGGGCTTGATTTTAGAAGCGACCATTTTTGATTCCAGAGATGGGCTAGTTTTGGAAGTGTGTGATTCCGTACATCCAAAAATGTGTTGACGTAATTAGGGATAGGAGAGGGAGGAAAGATAAGAGGCGGGTTTTGCTAGCTGGTCGACGGAGATGTTCCCTTTTATTCCCTGGTATGCCGGGATCTAGGCCAATACGATATGCTTTCCTGTTGATTGATTGATAATTGTGGATATCTCTTGGGAGGTGTCTACATTGACGATGGTTTTTAAAGCTGAGAGTTAGTCTGAGAGGATTTAGTGGTTCATTTTGGGAGACGAAATGCAGTGGTGACTAGCAAGCTTGATGGCGTAAATTTCTGCAATGAGGAATGTTTTAGATTTCGGAGCACTATCACTGCATTACAATACACTACACTAAACTGTATTCACTACAGAGTTTTTTTGGGTTAACAGGCTACATGAGGGTGATCCTGAAACAAGCAACTCCCCTTTAATATCATAGGAAGGGAATTGAAAAGGTGGGATATGGAAGGTAGAGCAAGGTAGCCAAGGGTTGACTAGGGTCGCAGCATTCCCTTCTCCGTGTCTTCACCAGTTTCAGGAGGCAGTTGGCCGACTGATCCAATGGGATCAGCGGAAAACTCTCGCTATATGCCCAAGTTCTTCGACCCCAGTACATATACCTCCCAAAAATAGTTGAAGGTGTCTCGGCATGTGAGAACTTAGGGAAAAAACAGAGAAAGTACGAGGCATTCCCGATATAATCAGGTGAGCCCCGCAGTCACTCTGGGGAGAAGCACCTGCGAGAGAAACTGTCACAGGCACTTTTTATTTCATCCCCTACAGAGTTTAGATTAAATCTAAATTTTAGAGGAAGTTCTCCAAACATTCCAGCAGGCAAATGGTCCTTTTAAGGAATGAGTATTTTCCAGGCGGAACTGTAATGCAACTTGGAGTACAAGTTGTAC
This sequence comes from Eucriotettix oculatus, assembly GCA_034510155.1. Classification (NCBI taxonomy): domain Eukaryota; kingdom Metazoa; phylum Arthropoda; class Insecta; order Orthoptera; family Tetrigidae; genus Eucriotettix; species Eucriotettix oculatus. The sequence goes on along the minus strand of CM067376.1, from coordinate 224,056,318 downwards.
GAAACAGGGAGGAATAATGTCAAGAATCATAAAACGATCATATTAGCAACCACAGCATGAAAAAAGAGAGTAATGTTATGACCGTAATGGATTAAAGCGCCGTCGGTCCAAAGAATTTGGGTAAGCCTTACGGCATGAAATCAGCAATATGCATGTAAATCAAAGTTAAAATGATTATAATAATAGTATAAAAGTTGACGTAAATGATTTGGAATTTAATTTTCGCCGTTGAGAGTGATTAAAACATTCCGAGTGTGTTGCAGGATTTCGACTACGAGCTAAACGCTTTACAATTGAATTTAGTTTTCTCAGATATTTATCCACCAAAGTCGATTCAGTCAGAGTTGAACACAAGTGTAAGGTCATTGGCGAGTGGAATTTGTGGAGGTGTAGCTGCGTATATAGCAGGACAGAGATAATGCATAGCTCAAGAGTATGCACGTTACAGCTCAGCTTTCATTCTGAGCCCAGAAAAAGGAATTGTCATTCTCAATTGCATCAGATCAATAAATCATTACCATTACTGAATGGCATTTGATGCTCGTAAAGTACTAGCTGTTATCACGTCATTGGTTCTCATTCTTCCCATAAATAAAATAAAAATACTTTTGCTGCTTGTTTTCTTTGCCTTCATTTCCTATAACTTTTTTTATCGACAGTCAATTAATAGTTGTTATTATTAACGTTACTATTTTCTATCAAACTGCAATGTTAGAAGCATTGACATGTGCACGATTAGAAAATCAATGCAAGAAAAAATACACTGTATATGTAAACTTGGCTGTGTAGCACGGTGAATTGTTTACGTTACTGACTTCAAATATCGACTAATTCAACCATATCATTTCATTTAATATTATGAAAAATATTTAATAAAGTTTAATGAAATAACAGTTTCATCTTAGGTATGGTATTTTATAATTTATTTTTCAGGTAATAACAATAACTAGTAGTACTTGAAACTATAATTCAAAGCAAATCTCTGTGTTATTTTGCAATATAATTTTCACTAATTTTAGATTCAGATGGATGTTCGACACCTTCACGAATATATCGCAGTTGCTGGTCTTTAATTTAATTAATTTTTATTGCTGTTAATTTAATATGTAGCTTCAAGTCTCCTAATTACTGTTAATACATAAAGATGCCTAAAGGGTACGTTAAAATGTTCTGAGGAAATAGTAATTATATGAAACGTCATTATATTATTCTTTGATTTATTATGCTGTTAATAATAATATTACATGTTTCCATAATTTTAATTTTGAAAATCACATAAGCCGCCAAGTGTCATCAAGAGTGCGGATGACTACTGCATGATTGATTACGTCGCTGCATTACAACCAGAAATATGTCTACGCATGAAAAGTATGTTTTACTATAATTTGTTCAGATTGTATTTGTTAGAAATACGTCTCAACCTATAACTAACCAATATTTCACATAATTTCAAGTATATTTCTCCTACTATCGTAATATTTTAAACAACTGATCTTCATCAACTGACCATGTGTCACTGCAAATATGGAATGTATCACGTAAGAAGACAGTCAGCAGCCGACCCGGTAGGCCCAGGCCCTCAATGGGTTGTAGAGCCAAAGAAGAAGAAGATCTTCATCAAATGGTTTCGTGTACAGTTTGTGACTGATACAATAGATTGTTTTGGGTAACAGGCTACAGGAGGGTGATTCACTAATAGACAAGTCCCCTTTAATAGCATAGGAAGGGAATTGAAACGAGTGGTTATAGAAGGTAGAAGTTTGATTAGGGCCCCAGGGCTATAGTTTAAGGATCCTAGCTCGTGATTCACCAAAAATAGATGCAGTGAAATCCCTAGAAATCCTGCTTGAGGTAGGTCGGGCTATTGGGTACTGTTCTCATGCCATTCCGAATAGCGGAAGACGAGTTTTCTGTGGGGTCACAGCATTCCCTTCTCCATGAATCCACCAGTTTTAGGAGGTAGGTGGCCAAGTTATCCAATGGGATCAGTGGACAACTTTTACCGTATGCCAAAGGTCTTCGACCCCAGTACATAGACCTCCTAAAAGAGATGAAGGTGGATCGGCACGTGAAGACCTTGAATTTCCACAGGGAACGAATCATTCTGGAAGGTAAGCCCCATTATCACTATGTGGAGAGTAAGCCCCCCGCATGTTCCCTCGTCCAATACAATAGATATGCTGATAGACTAAATTAGCTTATTACTTGGAGTCTAAGCAAATAGAGCAGACGATTGTCTTCTTTTTGAAGAGAAAAAGAGAACTAAATTTTGCTATATATAATAAATAATTAAATAATAATAATAGCTTCTATCTGCAATGTCATTTAAGTAAAAAAAAGTTTTCCACGGCTGGGAATCGATCCATTGAACTTCGGGTTTTGTCCGGCACTATGCGCAATATGCATGATTCGTTAGTCCCGGTGCACTCTGGGGAAACGTGCTCAATGAAACCGATACATGGGGTAGAACAGTGTTTCATTAGAGGAAAGGGAACGTTTATCGTGAAACAGATTTCATTTTAGACCTATATTTAATTAGTCTCCATTGTTTAAGCCATCCTGCTGGAACCACATGTCGTCTACGTAAAAATCATTCAATTTGTGCCAAAATACATCGATTATCATAGTTCTGTAGCGCTCGCCGTTGACGGTGATGGCATCACCAACGCCGTTTTCAAAAACGTACGGATCAATGACGCTTTTTAAACCTTGGTCTGAAACCGTATTTTTTATTAAGCTATTTATGTTCAAAGAACTGTCAGAGCTTCTGTTGTGGAATTTCTGTATGAGAACGTATTATATTTAGTATAATTAACGTAGTTTTCACAATAATTTGGAAAATAATGTTGAAAAACTAGCACTCGACACAAAAATTTGCTTAATTAACTAGGATGCACAAAATATAAAACAGCTTTATTATGTGAAAATCAACAAAAATATTCTGACTTTACTTTTGAGTATTTCGTATATGGTTCGCGTTCATCTGAAATCTCTTGCGTTTTCTTTCTCCTAACTAATCAACAAGGATTGCAGACACGTTGAGTAGTATTTATTTTTTCACTAGATTTTGTTTGTTTATTGCCTACATGATGTCTGTTTGTTGATTAACAATAACGTCGTTGGAAAGAATTCTAACTATTTTGCTGTATTTATCGTTGAAAGGTCAAATTTATATAAATAAAAATTTCTGGTGTGCGTGTTTTGTATATGCGCAAGTTAATTGCATCGTAGCTTGGCATTGTTTTGACATTTCGTTTTCTGATTTCTGAGTTCTGCTATATTTTGTATATTGTAATTGCGTGCATACTGAGTTAATTATTTTCCTATTCATTCCATATTGAACAAATGAAGTGTATTAGAAATAATATTTTGTGCAAATATGAAAGGTGCATTGAACGAAATACGATTTATACACGTTTATTCGGTGGCATAAATAAAACATTTTATTTATACGATAAGAATGGAAACATTATATAACTGGACCCAATAATTAAATATGGGTCCTCCTGCTTACTGGGTGGTCGCTCTAACCAACTTAGCTAGTCCATGCCGATTGTGCGATTTCGATGGTAGAGGGCGTGAAAATATACATTTTTAAAATTTGGCTATATATATAATATTTTAATCAAATTTTGACATATTACTGTCGAATTAATAACTGCAGCGGACTAATATAAAAGAACTGGCACGAACCCATCTAATATTTAATCTTTTTTCCTATAATTTTCTATTTATTTGATTTTATAGGCTTTCTGCAAATTTATATATTTTATAAACTAACTGCAAAAATGATTTAATTTTAAGATTTCTCTAGCTGTATGTAGTAGTAAGCGAATAACGTCAACAAATGTTTCTGCGTTTCTGATACACGTGTCTTCATTATATTTCCTGGCTGTTGCAATATTAGCGTCCTTATTATATCTTTAATTATTTTGAGGGTGAGGCTATTTTGGAATTTGATAATTTTTTTTATGCAGAATGGCAGAGTTTGAAATTGTATATTAATCACACACATTAATTAACTGTTGCAGGCATAAAAATATAAAATTTTAAATAACAATATCTATATTTAATAAATAAATACATTGCCAATATTTCGGAAACAATTTAATAGTTCAAAAATGAAGTACAAAATCACAACGTTTCGATCCTACTTAGGATATTCGTCGGATGTACAAGTAAATATAATGATAAAAAATTATATTACTCTCTTGAAGGCATTCTAAATTTTATTACTCAGGGGAAGACGTACTATTTCAGAAAATTATTTACAATCATTACAATATTTCAACACGAAATTTGTTATTTTAATATGTACTTGTACACTTCAGAGTTCCTAAGCAGGCTCGAAACGTCTTGACTGTGTAATTTATGATTTAATTTCTTAATGTTTCTGATGTATTGGCAGTTTCATTTATTTATTAATTCAACTAATGTCAGATAAATATTGTTATTAATAACGTGTTTATGTAAAGGAAATACAACCCCCTAAAAGGCAGAGGTTCTTTTGTACAACTGTCTCACTATTGATAACATTTACATTGCAAATACATGCGCATATTTATGCAAGTGGTCCTGGTTTCGCATGTTATTTGGAATGTAATCCATAATTGATTGTGACCTTGATCAAGAGTCGAACAAGCGTTTGTGCCAGAGGTTGTTTAATTAAACAAGGCAATAAATTTTAGTCGCAATAATATTCTTAAACCTTTAGTTTGATGAGTGCGAATATATCAAAAGTTTAATGAATTTTATATAGTTTAGGCGAAAAACATTCTCGATATAAAAATAAGGTAAGAAGAAATACTGTGAATCTCGCGTGACGAAATAGAAACGTAATACTCAGCAAACATTATAAAGTTCTTCCCTTAAATTATGTAAGACATTTACCAATAAGTGATTAAGATTTTCTAATAAGGTTAATTAAGGTCTCATAAACAATTATTAGATTTCTCATTAAATGCAGTGTAACGAGTCAAAATTGAGAGCACCTAGAATATTTGTTTAGAATTTAAAAACTAGCTAGAGCTGAGTATTTTGCCACGTCTTGCGGGGCCAGACTCTGTAAAGAGGGGTGTCCCAGGGCGAAGAAGTTTGACATAATTTATTGCCGGGGACCTTTTGCCGAGTGTTCATGACTAGAAAATTTTCCAGACAGTAGGTGAGCGGACAGCGAACGAGACAAATGTTGGATGATTATTTCTGGGGTCGTCTTTAGGAAGCAATAAAGTGAAGTGATTCTAAAAACCAGAGTACAGTGTTTTCTTTCGGGAAAGTGAAGTGGTCTTCTGAAGACATAGTTCGTGAGGAGGAGGAAATATATTCTGTATAATGAGATAAGAAAAAATTATCTTTATATACATACTACTACAAAATTTTATTCGCATTGTAGCACAATATTAATTTTACGTATATCTTCTCATGATATATTACCTCTGGAAAATTATTTAATGTCACTTTAATTTTAGAGCTGTAAATTAAATTTGGGTTTCATAATTGCATGTTAAATAAACTACTAAACAATTTGAATCATTTACCTTAATCAGAATCAAGAAACCACAAATAATAAAGCATCAATCACTACAAATAAAGAAGTTGTGGTACGCTTTTAAAGTGTGAGAGGTTTGAAAGGAACACCGCGTATATACTTAGCATAAAATATTCCAATTGAAGATGGGCCTACGTATAAATATGTGTAAATAATTACGTAAATAAGATATACACTCAATGTGAATTTTTTTCTCTGCTGTTGCCCTATAAAAAATTGTAATTTAATGGTGTATATCAACTACTATTAATCAAATTTATCTCGCAACCAAATGTGTATGGACCGAACATTTGGAAGTCAATTACCATTGAGCAAACAATGCGGGCCTCTCACGTACATGTCTAACTATATGCTTTTTAGCAAGTTCAATTATTGAAGCCCATCCAGGACTGTTAAACAATGAACTCTAGTGATTTCTATCTTTTTCTCCTATGGCGTTGAATTATTTATTATCATCAATAGTCAATGGATTTTCCTATATGAACTTGGAAAGCTGTGGCTCCAAACATAGCTTTTCAGCGACGAATATTATAAAATCCATTATACTTCCAGTTTAATATGCGAAAGCATACTTTCTGTAGTCTGCGGTCACACTGAAATAAGTAACTTACTTAAAGGTGGCTCTTCTTGAGTCGACAGTAAACAAATAACGTGGGTTAGGGTATTCGAAGCTGAATCTCTTCTTTAATTTTAATCTTTGATGAGGAAAAAAGTTCTTTTTCTAAAAATTTTTTCTTCACCAATCTATGAAAAAACGATAAAATATAAGCCAACTGAATAATAATGAATATCATTTTGACTCTGATATTGAATCTCTCTGAACGCTGTCAAACCGAAATCGTGTTCTATACGGTCAGGATAATACAAAACACCCAAAAAATTATAATGTTTCGACGCATTTTTCAACAAAATTCAGAACCGCAATTCAATTGTATGTTTAGGCCGTTATGCTTTTCCGTCGAAATATTTGTGTATAAAAAGGTTTTTTTTTGTTTTATTATAAAATTACCAATATTTTTATATTTGTCACCGACATAAATCAAACTTCATTGCCATAAACTCAAAGCTAGCTATTTTACAAATCAGCGGTTAATCTTGATGTAATATATATTTTATGTAAACGTTTTTGAGGAAGGATGAGCTGGGGAAATCATTTAGTTAGTGAACACACACACACAATCTTGAAATAGAAACTTGCTGCTCTTTATTTAAGTTAAGTTAGAGTGACAGTGAGAGTGGTCGTAGGCTTGTCTTACAGGACGAGAAGTCCGCTGTTGATTCTGGCAGCGATGTGGGCGTCGATGGGCAGCAGGCCGGGGGCGGCGACCACGCCGTAACCGTAGCCGTAGCCGGAGGAAGCAAGTCCGTCGATGGCGGCGGCGGCTCCCTGGGCCCTGGCGACGTTCACCTGGGCGGCGTTCACCACGGCGTCTCTGAAGTTGGAGGCTTGGGCGTCGATGGCGGCGGCGGTGCCCTGGGCGGCGGCGATGGCGCCCTGCGTCTGAGCCACGGCGATCTGGGCGTGGTTGACGAGGGCGTCCCTTGCCAGCGAATCGACGGCCACGACGCCGGGGGCGGCGATGAGTCCGGGCCTAGCCACGGCGACGGCCACCAGGGCGCTCAGAACAACCAGGAGCTTCATAGCGAATGATCGGGACAGAAGAGCTGCTGCTATTAACCCGACCTGATGGGCGACAGCTTTTTATAGTAGTTGCGTAACCTTGACAACGCCGAACTTGCTGGCCTTAAATACGTCACACTAGGACCAACAACCTGTCTCGCGGATCTCTACTCCTCCAAATAATCTATTTTATCAAAGACTCTGATAACACCACCGTTTCAGTTATTACTGTTTGCAAGGTAATGCACATTACGAAGATGATAGAAAGTGGAATGCATTGGATAGGTTCTTGTTCGAAATCTTGGCCACAAAGTGTAGGCCATTTTATATTAAACCTATATTAGCCAATTAATGTCTTCTACTTCTAGGTCGGCTATGCTTCAAGACAAATACTGAGACAGCATTGAATACCAAACCTCGTTATCGATGGAGACTGACAATACGTGCGATTGCCGTTCATATGTATGTATGTAAGTATTTATTAAAACATAAGTGGGACATACGTCCGGTGGCAGTTACAACAGTCTAAAAAATACCTTAAGTTCTAAAAAAGACAAAAAAAATATTGACTATAAAAAAGTGAAAAAAAATTAGGATTAATTCCTGTCCCAGAATTTGTGTCAGGCTTTTAATCTTCTCCCGATACTATGAGGTTTTACCTATCTTACATTTGAAACACCACGACTCCATTAAGATATTTAATGAATACGCCAGCTCCTTATTTTTCATTAGATGAAAAAGTTGTGGAATTATGTAGCAACATCCTCATAAGAAAGAGGGTTTTACCACTCAGCTTAATAATTCTTAATAATTAATTGTTTACTGTGAAGGTTTCATAGCAAACGCCGTGTTTTTAATCAATATTCGAACAATACTATAAAATTCTTAATAACTGAGCTTGAAGAGAAATTGAAAAAAGAAAAAAGCATGGGGATTCAGTAGAATTTTAAGTGAGTTAGCAACTGAGGATCATCAAGCATACAGAACATTTATAAGAATAACGCCAATTGAGTTTAAATGGTCGTTAAATAATATATCTTCTGATATTAAAAGAAGATGCTAATATGATGTGTCATACCAACCTTACTAAAACTGGAAGTGACTTCCGTTTTTAGCTATTGTTAATATCTATCGAACTGTAGAATTTCAGAAGCAGCTATATCAAAGTTTGAATGAATTTATAAACTACATATTTAATTAAAAGCTTTTTTCTAAACAAACGACGATAATAATGACTTTCCTAGTTTTAAATTTGTGTATTACTTCAATAAATCCTTTTCTTATTCAAATATACATGTTTTATTAATTCAGATTATTTATCTATTCATTCTAGAGATAGGTCGTGAAGCGTCTGATTATTAAATAGTAGGCAAGGATGGAGGGATCTCGCAACTTTCCCTGGCTCAGTGGTGAGAGAACCCGTTCTGTAATCGGGACGTCCCTGGTCCGGTTAATATTTCTCCAGCCAGTGTTTCTAAATGTTCCTTAGTTCTGGCTTGAGGGTTAAATTTATTCTGACCAATATAAGAGGCTCTACAGTCAAATACTCAGTTTTATACAGAACATTATATTAGAATTATGTACAACATCTTAAGAATTTTTAACAAAATTTAAATTACTACATGATCTAAATATTACCCTAACACCCTGTATGTAGTCCAGACTTTTCTGTTAAAACGTTTTCAATTCCTCCCACATCTTTAACTGTCTAAGATATCATGTTTTACGAAATTTATTTGTTGGTTTGTAAATCAACTTGTTATATCTACATATTTAATAATTTTTTTCAATAAATAACTCAATAGTTTCCTAATTGAAACGTGTTATTTTATAATAGTTTGATTTGTAATATATTTCTGACTTTTGGCCGACTTATTATGATTTAACTAATATTAGTCAGATAAGCTACCTATTTAACTTCTTAATTTTACTTTAATATTTGGCTAAAATAATACTTATAACCAAAAACAAGTTATCACAAATAAGAAAAGCAATTCACTCGCTTTTCACTAAGCACCAACACCTGTTGTTTTCATTGGATTACTAAGTGGTTAATGGAAAATAATTGTAGTGGGGGAAGATTATTGTCATTAGTCAATAGAACCATTTTGGGCACTTGTTTCACGCCCTTCCAAATGAAATGGATCGCTGTCCGTGTCCCGACCATTTTAGTAGGTATCTGTTCGACTGATCCAATAGGATCAATGAACAGTTCTTACCGTATGCCCCAGGCCTCCGACCCCGAAACATACAGCTGTCAAAAATGACAGAGGTGCCTCGTCTTGCTATACCTTAAAGAAGAGACACCTATGGGAGCTAAGATAGGCTCCCACAGGTGTCTCCCTCATATTGTAAGATATATTAATTGTATTACAAAGAAAATAATTAAATTAAGCTGGGATAATATTATAAAAAAATACAGAAGTCATATTTCATTACAAATTAGGGATTCTTTGAAGTCTTACGTAATTAGCTGTAATCATAATTTCCCTAACATGACGAGCATAAACATTCATATCCATGTCGGGATTCAAACCTGGAGCCTGTGTGATGTGAAGTGACCAACCGCTACACTACGTCAGGTTGACTAACCGAGATCTTAAAGTAGATTCATTCTGACTATATTGCAGCAAGCCTCAAGTTGGAATAAGTATTTCAAGGGTATGTCGCTCCACGTGTTAATCATTGATTGATATTCACTATTTATCTAAATTCCAACACTTCTGTTTTCATTAGCAAAACCCAGGAAAGTTTGAAACAAATGTTCCCACATTACCGATTTTTAATCTTGTATTAAAAATTTTCATTGCAAGATACATAAATGATTCAACTAAGCGAATTATGAAACTAAATTCCACAGGAGTGTAAGTACTAAGGTACGTATTACCTTAAAATTTACATCGACGGGTGCAGCTGCTTAGCATACAATAACTCGGAACAGAATACAGATATGCGCCTAAAGAAATACAATACGTTGTACGTCTGTACGTATTTGACAAAAAAAAGAGTTCTAAGATATCAATGACTATCCCGGTGTATAGTATGAATAGATTGCAGATTGAAACTGGTAAACCCAAGTAGGGAAATCCTCCAAATTCAGAGAAGAACCTTGATCAGAATATCTGGGGCATACAGTACTACATCGACAGACGCACTAACAGTTCTGCTTGGTATAGTCCCTCAGGACCTAGAGGTGAGAAAGAGAGGTGCTCAATTTTGGCTGAAAAGGAACAATCAAGGAAAAATAAATGATATATTAGGCAGAGAAGCTAGATGCAAGAGAGAAATTGTTGAAATTATCCTTGATATTTGGCAAAAACGATGGGATGAATCTAGCACTGGCAGAAGAGTCCATGGCCTTCTACCTTCAACCAATAAAAGGGTTGATGCACTTCCTCTCAGGCCATGGACCATATGGGCTGTACCTTAGTAGGATAAAAAGAAACAAGGACACCCTGTGCAAGTGCGAAGAGCTAGCCTCTCCTCAACATGTAGTGTTTGATTGCCCTGGATATGACATAAATCAAGATGAACGGAATGCCTTAAAGGACATGGATCTAAAAGTTGTAATCAGGGATCCGTATTTAATAACAGTGCTCGAAAATATAACAAACCAGATATCCCGGATTGAGCTAGGAAGATATAATTGCAAACAATCTCTGTAGAATCTCACACAACCTTAGATGGAAGCTCCATGGTCATAAAGGGAAAAAAATCGATTTTCTATGAAAAGCGGGTAGAGAGGAAGACGGTTGTAACTGCTTCAAACAATTCGACACTTCTTTGGGTCCCTCAAAGATGTTGTGACTGACAGTGACGTCACCACTCACTCTCCTGGACCGGTAATCCCAGGAACCGGAGAGTAAAACAGATATGAACAGACAAGGATATACACTCCCGACATTTTCGTATCAATTTGGCGGTAGAAATGAAAAAAAAATACACTTGACGAAGCCAGCTTAAACCCTCATATCCTGGACGCCGGAAAATGAGGGAAACCGGAATTCTGGAGCTGGAAGTACAACCTGTGCTAGAGAAGTGGAGATGCAGGAAGGGTGGAGGAAGCGAACATTGAAAGACTGTCTCCTGCCTCCAAAAGGAAGCCCAGGAGACAAGAATAGAGCAATGGCTGACCTCCTGCGTCTCCACACATCTTTACTGGTAGAACTTATGCAGGGAGAGCGTCTGCATAATACACAGTCTGCTCTACAGACCCCCTGCAAAAAATATACTTCCATATTTGATGTATATATATATAAAAGTATTATAAAAAAGTGTTAAAAAATCTCAGTCTGTAATGTAATGTAAAAGAAGATGGAAGCAGCTATAACTTAACATAGTTTTCCTCTCCCTTCAAATTAGAGCGCCCGCTCTTTCTTCCCTTCCATATTCCGCCAGCTGTGATCTCACAGCACTTTCCCTTCAATCCTCCCACTCCCATTCACCCTATACCCTTCTGTCTTTAGTTTTAGTTTATTAGTTTTATTATTGTTAAGAAAATAATTATTTATAAAATAAAATAGAATAAATCTGTAACACAAACATTGTAAGAAATGAAAATAAGGCCTGTTATAGATACTCAAGAAAACAGGCTATTAGTGTAATTAGTGAAGTATGAATAGAATAATTTCGAGTTTTTAACCGGGTTAAATATTTATTTTTACACAACGCGAGCTCTGCCATCGCTGTCAAGTGGATTGCTGTTTACTTGAATAAGAATTAAAGATTATTTGCGATTAAAGTTTTTCAATTTTATCCACAACAAATTGAATTTAAACATTTGGAGGACGTGACAAAGTTACACCCCAGAAAATCTAAATCGGGTTGCCGACTTGTGAGAGAGGAAAATGTCTTAGGATTCATTGTAGGACCTTCGGAAAACTGTGTTGAGAAGCACAAGAGGAGTAGCAATCGGGAATAGGAACCAAGTACATTTCCTGGATCGCTGATAAAACCGTTAAATACGAAAAAGTCCAGAGCGTAGGAAGACAGTCAGGTAAAGTTCAGGAGAACTAGCTAATCGTGTGCTAAGACAATGCGCAGTGGATAACTCCGCCCATATTGCAGCGGAGGTAGACATTAGCACACTTTTATTCCGGTGTTTGTTGAGACAAGTTGGTAGTGTAAAAGCAATTCTGAAAATATTGGCGTTAGGAAACATTTCTATCAGTTCAGGATATGTTGTATGTCAAGAAACGCATCCTTAAAATTTAATCTATACCAAAAAATAAAATTGAAGTGTCTATCTGTCCGACTGTCTGTCTGTCCGTATGTTTGTCTCGAATAGGCTCAACAAATTTCATTAAAATTTTGAGGGTTTTAAAGAAAGACAATTTAACTTAAATATTAGTGAATATTTAATTTCGATAATTATATTAATATATATATATGCTCTAAGTGAAGGTTTCTTTTATTAACGTGCGTTAAAATCTACCAAATAAATGCGGGTGCCTATACACTTGATCTGTTTATGATTCAAACGGCTTAACGGATTTCAATGAAAATTTCAGTGATTGAAACAGAAATTTTAACTTAAATTTTCTTGTACATTTCATTTCGATATCTTGAAGAGTTCGGAAGATATTTATAAGTGCATTGAATTGCTGCCCGAATTGCTCATTTTTATATATATTTTTGGTTAACTGGCCAAATGAGGGTGATCCTGATACAGGCAACCCCCCTTTAATAGCATAGGAAGGGAATTGAAAAGGGGGGATGCGGTAGGTAGAGCAAGGAAGTCAAGGGCCCCCGGGCTGTGGTTTAAGGATCCTAACCCGGTGTTTCACCTAAAGAGATGCAGGGAAAACCTAGAAAACCTGCATCAGGTAGAACGGGCATTGAATACTATTCTCACGCCCTTCCGAATGACGAGAGACGAGTTTGTTGTGGAATCACAGCATTCCCTTCTTCATGTCTCCACTAGTTTTAGAAGGCAGTTGGCCGACTAATCCAATAGGATACCAGTACATATACCTTCTAAAATACGTGAAGGTGTCGTGGCATGGGAGAATTTTGATAAAAAAAAACAGGCGAGCCCCGCAGTCACTCTGGGGGGAAATGCCTGCGAGAAACTCTCGCAGGCCTCCCATTCGTAACCTACCCCCCCCTCCCCCGGCTATTGGCTCCGAAGCGCACGATAACGGGCCTGTTCTAAACCAACTGCGAGTTATAAGGTTTGCCCTGAAGCGATGATAAATAGATGATACCGTAATTTTTATATTTTCAATAAATTCAACTTAATGGAAATTCTGTACCTGTTGTTTCATATTTAGGGCAAAATAAAAAGAACTATTACGACGCGAACGAAGTCGTGGGTGGGCAGCTACTAGATAACAAGTACTGCGTGTGCTAAAAAGATGTCGTCGCAGTCTCCATCTCCCGTTCGTATGAAGACATTAAAAGTTCTTAAAAGTGATAGTTGTGTTTCGCCAGGCCACTTGGAGCGGTAGTACTTCCTCAAACAAAAATACTCCCCTTTTCCTTTCCCTACTGTGCCACATGTATATCTAAACGCATGACGAATTACATGCTGAAGTGGGCTATATAAGTGAATTCCCGGAGAAATATATAAATATTAGATTCACAATTAATAATTTCAGTTCCAACAATAACAGATTTATGATACGTAACGAATTAATTTTTTTGCTTTAATGTTTTGCTTTTTTATAATCGAATAAATGTACACGAAACACTAAACATTTTTTGTTATTTATAAGTCTTAACCTTCATTTTTGGATTTCCTTAAACGGACACAAAGATCCTACCAATCTTTTCCCCACAACTAATTTTTTTATGAAATTAATTATTCAATTTGTGGATTTTGTTACCTCAGTCGAATCAAAAGAGCTTTTTTGTAAGGATTAAAGGACTTTAATGGGACTAATTTTAAACTTACAGGTACTAAAACACAATCCGATTACTAAACGCTTCTTTAATGCTGTCAATATTAAGCTTGTCACTGAAAATCGTAACAAACTGAATCATTTCAATTGAAGAATGGAATAAATACATTGAGCAAAGCTCAGCCGTAGAGGCAGAAATTGAATTAAAGTGTCAGAATGGAAGAACCTCGACCTAAACGTAAATCGAACCCGGGACCTTCACTTATCAACTGAGTTACGCCAATCGACATCCCATACAGTCATAGATTTCTCCATTAATTGTTTACACCAGAATAAGACTAATTACAGTTTACTGTGAATCACTCTCTTACAGGGCCTAAATTATCAAAGATTTTAATGATTTTAATTCAAGAATATAATAAATTATCCCCCCAAAGAGGTATAGAGAGAATTCATGTGAATTAAAGTTTCCTGATACTTTTAATATGTTATCTAATTGTTCTTTGATTTTTTGTGTATTCAACTATGGCTTCCGGCATTTGCATTACTTTTAATTATACGTCATTATATGTTTAATCGCTGTTAGAAAAATATCCGGTTCAAGTAGCGTCGAAACGTCCAGCTGTATTTAAAAAAAATTATTCATGGAAAAATATTATTCCTTATTAAAAGTGAAATATTAACGGAGTCTTAGATTTATAAATGTTTTTATAATTTATGAGTAGCTGTTACTTGGTTTCTTATTCATCGTTGTATGTCTTGAAACTTAATTTCTTGTCGTCTATATTCCTCTCAGTCCTAAAAGATGAACGTATGAAATACTCTCGCATCCACATAACGAGATCAGCGTTGTAATATCCCGAGATCAGGCGGAATCTTCGTCCTTCGCTTCGAATATGTTTTCCAAACAGATATTTGTGGTCATCAGGAAGAATGCGAAAAATGCGAGCCTTACCGGGTATTCCTGATATCAGCGACTACGCCCTTCATGAAACGGTTAAAATTCCGCTACGAGCCAAGAGTTGCATGATTTGGACGCGTGCCTAAGGTCGTTAGCTCACTCGGAAATAAGAGAGGTATCACTTTCTGATTAAAGATATAATTCCATTCCCGCTTTGTAAAGGAATATAGTTTTGAAAAGAAATTTTTTATTTGCATACCACTCGAAAATTAATTTGGGGTCATCTTCATTCTGACACTGATCTATATATTTCTGTTTGAGAAGGAAAATTCAGGGATGTGCGTTTAACAAGTATGAAATGAAAAACACCCACGGAACAGAATTTTCAACAATATAGACTTGTTATAGCTTCCGTTCATCTGGAGCAATGCATACAGGATGCTTAAGATTAAATGTTGCTTCTGGCAAGAGTATGAATATTAATGAAAGTAATTAAATACGTAAAACAGTTTATAAGTCAGAAAAAGTTAGTATAGCATATATTAAAAAAATGTAGAACGTTTCACCCCGTCTTTGTAACTTCATCTGATGGCAAATCTACATATTTAAGTTGACAAATTTGCATTATAAAACTTTTTAATAACAAAGTAAATATTTACTTGAAATAAGTTTTGTCCATACACATAAAATGTTTTATTTGAAATTTGTTTATGAATTATTTGGTAATTTATTTATGTTATTGAAACAGGTTTAAATTGAATAGACTTTGGGACACTATCGCCCTGTAACTATGGCAACAAAATATTTTTATATGGTTATCCGGTATGAACAGTTAGCAGTATTCGTAAAGCAATAAGAAATTGTAGTCCAATCTAATGGGAAGTAATGAATTTACGGTCTTCAACTTTTCTTGTTTGCTCTTTTATTCCGATAAATATAATTTCTGACTCTCTGTCCGTATGATTGTCTCGAATAGGCTCTGAAATAGCGCAACGGATTTCAATGAAAATTTGAGGATTCAAAAACAGTACATTTAACAATCAATATTCGTGAATATTTAATTAGCTAATGACAAAAAATATAATATAAATATTAATTATACGGGAACGTTTCTTGGCATCCGTGCGTTAGAATCAACAAACGTCCATGCGGGTTGCCTATACGCTTGATCACTTTATGCTCCAAAATGGTTCAACGGATTTCAATGAAAATTTCAGGGATTCAAACAGGAATTTAAATTTAAATTTTCGTGTTTGTTTCATTTTGATATCTTGCAGAGTTCAGAATTTATTAATGTAAACATTTATAAATCAATTGAATTACCAGGCGAAATGCGGTATGAAAAGAAACAGTCAAAAGTCCTATTAAGCGTTCTTATATCATTCCTGTTATTATAAGCGTAATTTTGGCAGAATGAGAGAGCAGGGAGAGGGCGAGCATCATCTATCGTTGTAAATGTGTGAAAACAGTGCCTGTTCAAAACCACATGCTAGTTATAAGGTTAACCGTGAAGCGATCATAAATAAATGATACCGTACTTTCTTTTTTAGGGCAAAATAAAAAGAGCTATTTCAGTGCGAACGACGCCGTGGGCATAGCTAGTATTTTATTATAAATGTAAGATTAATTTAATTGTATATAATTAAACAATTTAAAGTGTTCTTAAATTGTTAATATTTTTGACCTAATTTTTTGAAGGTATAGATACTATACATGAAATTCTCTCGGGTTTGTAGCCGAATGAAATCGCGACGTTTCGATAACATTCAGCGTTAACATCTTCTGGCGAGCGCTGAATGTTATCGAAACGCCTCGATTTCACTCGGCTAGAAACCCGAGAGAATTTCATCCATTGTTAAGTATGTTTTGGTTTTTTCAAAAATTTATTCCAAATTTGTGTAAAAGAATTTTTTTTCTACCTCATGAAGGCTCGTAAACGGCACAAAACGTTGTGTTTTATGATTGAAAAATAGATTTCTATTAATTTTTCTCACTTTTTAACTATTTGATTCAACTAATCACAATTAATGTCAGACAACATTTTATGCTAAATTAGTGGGAATGCTCAATTTCATACAGTTAATTTTTAGAAGATAGACAAGAATGGAAAAATGTCAACCGGACCAGGGAATCGAACCCAGGACCTTGCGATATCCATAAATATCAACAAGAAATAAGACAATTGAATTAAGATAATAATACTAACAAATTTAAAGAAATTGCTTTAATGAAAATCAAAAATTTACATTTTTATGAGCTAATCACACTCACATAATGAATGGCGTAAACGTGAACCTGCAGGTAAATGACACCATGAAGATTAAGTGGGGTGCAACGAAGATAATGGAATGTAGTAAGGGAAGCATTGGAATAGCTTAGGGTGTTATATGAGCAAAGAGTATCTTAAATTTGAAATTTGGACGATGGAAGTTAAGGAATTCTGCTACTTGGAAAGCATAATAACTAGGTATGCTAGAAGTATAGTAGACATAAAGAGTAGGATAGCACAGGCAAGGAAGGCTTTGGCGAAAAACAGGAATTTACTTACGGGTAATATGAGTTTGAATATTAGGAAATCGTTGCTGAAAATGGAGCAGACGTTATATGGGCGCGAAACGTGGACGATATGAGTTGGGGAAAGGAAAACAATAAAAGCCTTTGAAATGTGGGGCTGTACTAGATTTCTGAAAATCAGATGGATGGGAAAGAGGCAGGCTAAGGGTGGAATATACTAAGCAGTTAGGGATGATGTAGGTTTGCAATTAGATTAGGGAGGATGTGGAATGTGGTAGATATGCGGAATTGAAAAGTCTTGCGCAAGATAGAACGAAGAGTTGCATAGACCAGTCTTAGAACTGAATACCACAACAAAAGTTTAGAAAAAAGAATTAATTAAAACCGATACTTCACTGATATTAGCCAGCTTTGTCAGGTACATGGACCTTCTCAGGAATTATAAGAGGGGAAAAATTACGTAAATGTGGGGATGGAAAACACTTTATATGAATAGACCAGAGGCAAAAAACATGAAAGTAGGCACATTAGCATGCTAATGGGCTTCCCTCCTGCCATGATAGGTGGAGGCAGGGATCCTGTCGCTGAGAGCGATGGACTGCCTGCGGAACTAACATTTTGAGATCTTTCCTTTGGCAAGAACACGTGGCCGTTATCCTGTAACATTCATATATTCCGGACGCAGGGGTATTATTGATAAAATCCTCCGTCTTTAAGTTATGTCAGCTGGGCATTCAGGTAAGGACTATTGTTTTCAAGACTACAAAGGTTGATGTTCAGAAATTTATTTATGCCCTGTTCTGCCGCCCAAAGCTTTTAGCGATGCCTAATGAAATATGGTTGGTTACCTTGCTCTACCTTCCACATCCTCCCTTTTCAATTCCCTTCCTATTTTATTAGAGGGAGTTACCTGCTTCAGGGATTTAATGAGACACCAGAACATGGTGTTTTTCAGTTGCTCGAGATTTTCATATGAGAGACGAGCATTAGAAAGTGATATTGGAACTTCAATAACACCAGATAATTTGATACCCAATATGCTGCTTTCACCTAATACCTGGAATAAGGTAAGCGCATCTGCCTCTACAGTAATTCAAAGATTAAGAAATTTCGAAAAAGAGAGAAATAATGATGTTGAAAGGAGACAGAGACAGATTGACGCTACGACTGCTTCCTGTGAAGTAATGTCTAACGACGGTCCCACAGGAAGATACACACAGTCATCGTTGGAAAGGGAGGTGTTTTTAGTGGGTAGAATCCCACACTACTATCCAGTGCGGATCCTGAGATAGTGTCTTTAGAACATTTTCACCTGCCCTCGCAAAAAAACATAACGCGCAA
Organism: Eucriotettix oculatus; assembly: GCA_034510155.1. Lineage (NCBI taxonomy): Eukaryota > Metazoa > Arthropoda > Insecta > Orthoptera > Tetrigidae > Eucriotettix > Eucriotettix oculatus. The sequence goes on along the minus strand of CM067376.1, from coordinate 224,037,551 downwards.
ACATTCTCGTTTCTCTTATAGTCAAGAAGATGAATCGTAATACGCACTCGCGTACCATACAAATTTAAGTGAACAAGAGTTACATGAATTGCCATAATTAAAGGTAAACAATTTTAAGGTGCACCAATTTATATTATATAGAACTGGACATAAAATTCTAATAAACTCCTTGAAAAAACTCTCTTTCGTTCTAAAAAATTGTTGTTGTTGTGGTTTTCAGTCATAAGATTGTTCTGATGCAACCCTTCATGCCAACCTATCGTGCGCAAGCCTTTCGTTTCTATATAACTAGCACAACCAGCATCTTCCCTAATCTATTTAGCGTATTCCATCCCTGGCCTCCCTCTTCTGTTCTTACTCCACACACTTCCGTCTAATGCTAATTTTACAAGACCCTTGTGTCTTATAACGCGGCCTATTAATCTATTTCTTCTCTTAGTCAACGTCCTCCATATTGTTCGCTCTTCCCCTATTCTGTTTAGAACTTCCTCGTTTGTGATTCTATCCACCCATCTGATTTTCAGCATTCGCCTATAGCACCAAATTTAAAAGGCTTCTATTCTTTTCCTTTCCCCAACTCATATCGTCCACGTTTCGCACCCATATAACGCCAACGAAAATTTTCAGCAACGATTTCCTAATATTCACACTCATATTACCCGTAAGTAAATTCCTGTTTTTCGCGAAAGCCTTCCTTGCCTGTGCTATCCTGCTCTTTATGTCTACTATACTTCTACCATCCCTAGTTATTACGCTTCCCAAGTACCAGAATTCCTTAACTTCTGTCTAAATATCCCTTCCCAATCTAACACCCTTTGTTATTCCACTGTTTCCCAAGCTACACTCCATTACCTTGCCTTTCCCTCTAATAATACTCATATTGAACTCTTGGAAGTTGAAAGTGGAAATAACTTGAACTACGACTTAGTGACAGTGTGTAAATCGTGTAGTGTATTAATAAGACATGTTACGCGGATTATCTCACCGCGGGAGCCAACTAAAAGCTACCCCTACTTCCTTTGCCCTCATAGGCTATTTTCATTCATTTCATTGAACTCTTTCCCCAGGACTCCGTTCAGGCCATTTATTATGGTTTCACAGTCTTCTCCTGACTTCCCTAATACTAGAATATCGTCGGCAAAGCGTAAGGTTTTTATTTCTTCTTCTTGCAGTATAATTCCTTTTCCATATTCCGCTTTAACCTTCTTCATCGCTTGTTCTATATATAAGTTAAACAGCATGGGAGATAAACTGCATCCTTGTTTTTCTCCTTTCTTGATTACGGTTTTCTTTTCTTGATTTATAATTACTGCTGCCTGTCTTCTGTAGAGATTATGTATAAGCCTACTTTCTCGTTTTTTCCCAGTGCTCTTCACTATTCTTAACAGTTTACATTATCAAACGCTTTTTTTTAAAATCTACAAATGCCATAAACGTAGGCGGTTTTTCCTTTCCTGTCTTCTAAAATTAGTCGCATAGTCAATGTTGTTTCTCTTGTCCCTACATTCATCCTGCAATCAAACTGTTCTTCTCCTAACTAGCATTATATTTGACGTTCCATTCTCCTATATACTAAAAAATTATACGTGCATATTGAATATATATATATATATATATATAAGTAGTGGAAAATTATTATCAGATAATTGTTCTATTAATAATATATGAGAAAAAATCAAATATTAATTTCAAGTATAGAATAGAGGCGTATCAGACGTTTCGTCAAAGTTAAAACCATTCTTCAAGTGGAAGAACTCGGAAGACGAACGAAAAATTATGTTCCGCCTCTGCCTTTTGTCATTGGATATAGGTAGAAAAACGGGCTGCTTTCAAGAAATGAAAATGTGCGTCATCAAGTATTTCGTCCCTGTGATACAAATCTCAAGGTTAGTTAAATTTGGTTATCTTCACTAATTTCACAAAAATACAGAAAAATCGCCTGTGTATGTTTCGTAAATGCATAAAAATTCAGTTTGAGCAAAAAATGCCATAAAATCATACAAACACTCTCAAAGGCCCTTGGTAATAAAATCCCTCTATTTTGTTTGAGTGATTGAGGAAAAATCTCTAACCTAATTAGATATAATTTATAAAATTTGTCTGTATTTGGAAACCCGATTCAATTCTAGAACATTACACACGTAGCATTTACAGATACATTTAATCTTTATTACACTTTTGCCACTTATCATTATTTTAGCCGACGATCTGGGACTAAAATACGGTTTCTTTTTTCCATCAGTAAATTTATCTAATATTCAGCGTTGCTTTCACGTTCTCACAGTTTGTCACTTCACTAATCAGTTTTTTTCTCTTTAAACCGGTTCCGATGTGGTAGGTATTCGACTTTGACTTAATAGACCACGAAAATGATTGCTATTATACATTAAACGACGGATTAAAAATGTTAATATTTTGGCCTTTATAACAAAACAGAAACAATTATGTTATTGAAAAATTAATACATTACGTTTTCACCTTATTGTACACCTTTGTCAAACACAGTTTTTCTAAAACCTATATTTCACTAGGTCGTATTGGTAGGTCGAAACGTAACACCTTGAAATTCTAAAAAATATACATTCCTAATCTGGAAAAAATTTAAATTTCCTAGAAATAGGATTACTTTTTCTGAATGCTGTTGGAGTCATTTATAAGCGTTAAATCAGGTGTACAATTATTAATCCCTTCAGTAATTTATTACGTTTTTCATTTAAATTTTTTAATCATTAGTATTTCTCTAGAGATTTATAGGAAAACTATTATTTTCTGATCGTGCATAATTTGCACGAATTTTTTTATGTGTTACGTTCATAAATTTGATTATCGCATTCAACTTCATGCTGTGCACTTCTGAATAAATTCCTAGACTGCTACAATTCAAGGGGAAATATATATAGGATGTCAAAATTACTAATCTTTTTCCCGTTAAAGTGAGGTTGTTGTTGAAAAAATAATTTGGAAGAGTGGACAAACTCTCCCAATTAAATAACCGAAGTTTCAAATTTCAATTGATTTCCGATTCAAAGTTCTAGTGCCTGATCTCAGCTCCCAACATTATACTAACAGCGATAACTATGTCAAGTCTCGAGTATACTTACCTACGCAGGGTCCAGTATTATATATATATATACATATACATTGTAACTAAACTTATTCCTTTCGTCGGAGTCGCTTTGACGTTTCGGGTTGCCACGTGGCAGGTTGAGATAATCGGAAACGACAAACACGAAACAAAATTTTTTTATCATATAAGAAAAGGAAAGAAAACATTTAAAAGCTTTCGAAACAAATTAAGTCAAAACATTTCAATTCTCGGACTGCAATTCGCAATTGAGAGCATCTCTGCAAGGCAGGGCCGCGTTCGTCTCTCCCATACCACGGCCATAACAAGTTCAGAAAAAGAAGGGATGCTCGCTCCTCGCGGGCTCCCACTCGCCCCACGATCCCACTCCCCTCAACCTTTCTTCCTACGTCACCAACACCTCTGTTCTCTGCCGTCAAGACAAAACGGCTGAAGAAGGTCAGAGATTCGTAGGTAAGAATATAACGGCGGGTATATGAGGGCCAGGCGGACGCGTGACGCATGTGTTCCTTAACGCCTATTTTTCACGTATTTCTTAGAATTAGGATGTGAAGAATGTGATTAGTGCATTGCAGGTGAGCCTGGCTTACGTTTACGGGAATAGAGGGATGTTGAGTCGGTCCTTGGACGTCGACTCGGATTAGCTCAGTGGTAGATTTAGATTTATTGTTGTTTCATTAATCCTCGATTGAGGAAATAGGATACGTCATACATTAAAAATTAAAAATGAACAATATAAAGTACATAATTAAAGACAAATAATCTTAAAATAAATTAATAAAAGAAAATGTATATAAACAAAAGTCAATATAAACACAACACGGACACACGATGTCACACACACACACTGGGAAACACAAACAAGCACACACTGAGGAACACGCAATGGAGTTTTAACTACTTGGAGCTCTGCGACCAGGAAACTGTCCTTCCGTCGTAGCTCCAGGCAATACATGAAACAAACAAACAAAAGAGCAGAAAAAACTGAATAGAAATTTTAAAGATATGTGGTGTGTGCTATTTTACAAGTTGGCAGCAGCTCATTCAAAACTTTTTGTAGGAACCTTGATTTAAATACTAGAATGATGATTAAGAAAATCCTGTACCGTGTAAAACGCGCTATTTAAAAGAATAGTTTTACTCTGCTTCACGAAGCTTTTGTAGGTACTATTTTTAACCTCTGGCGGAAGGCTGTTGTATAAGATTATCCCAGTATTGTGAATACTTTTCTGGTGTAGAGCAAGGCGATGCTTGTCCGACCTTAGAGCTGAACGATTTCTGGTCGCATGAAACTCGCCATTTATTTGAAACAGATTAGTGTTCCGCTTTACGAACTTTAATATATCATAAATATATACGCTTGGTAAAGTAAGTATTTGCAAACTTTTGAAGAAAGGTTTGCAACTCAATCTAGAATTCGTGCTAGAAAGTATACTAATTGCACGCTTTTGCAACTTAAATATTTCATTACTCCTGGAGCAGTTTCCCCAATTAGAGATGCCATAGCTCATAATTGTAGAAAGCCCGCCAGGAAAAAAGGAGGCCCAGGGTTTGAGTCCCTGGCCCCGTCGACATTTTTCCAATCTTGTCTTTTTTCTAAATTAGCTATACGCTCCTACTTGAGCTTCTATGAAAGCATTTCTACTTCCTTTGAGTGTAATTCTGTTATCATTTTCTTTTATTTATGTTGTTAGTTCACCTTCGTTCCCTGTACTAATTTACACGTCCATCCCCCCTTTACTGAGATACCGAGTATATAATGTACTATCAAGCAATTGAGAGGTTATAATATATATATATATATCCCCATATAATGCAGCTAATTCTCTACGCCGGTCTACAGCTCATCTGTGTCAAGATACTGACCTTCAAGCAAACGTTTCTTGTGAACAAGTAGATAAAAAACGAGGGAGCCAAGTTCGGCCTGTATGGTGAGTGATCAGATATTTCACTTCATGACAATGCTCGACTGCACACTGCAACTGCAACAAATACGCTCCTGCAGTGTTTTCGATCATTAAAAAAATATTGTTTCGCTATTACGATTGGCTCTCTTAATACTTACCACCGACATGCATGACACAGCCTTTTACCAAAAAGAATAATTTATTTTAACTAGCGACAAAAGTGCAGCAACATACAGCGATGTCATGAACGTGTTACAATATCGGGTGTCACGAAGGCAGTAATAATTCATTTTAAATTAATAAAACCACACGCCTCAAATGACTCAGTATTTATGACCTCATATACAAATTATGACTTTGTTTTACTTAATCAGGAATTGACTCTCCATTCGGTGTTAATTTCCATTTTATAATCATGCCTGTTCACATCTATCTAGGAAAGCTCTGATATTTGAAATAAGTCAATTTCAAAGGAACACATTAAGCTGTGTGTTTCATATAAAATGGTCGATGTCTGACTATACAGTAAAATTGTTTGTAGGGATCGGGTTGAATGCTGGTTGAAGAAGCCAAACAAACGTCGTTACTCGGTTGAAATTCTGGAGTGCTTTTCATTCCGTAAAATTGTTCTTAGTTATAATACGTTATTGCATACAACATAATTTCAAAACAAGTATATAATTTTCATTTATAAAACCAATTGTAATAACCATGATAGAAAACAAAGACAAAGATCTGTAATGATGCCAGATATGTATCATCAGTAACATGGTATATTGAGTTTAAAATTCATTTGAGAAATTATCTCAGCGATTTAAATGAATATCCAAGAAAAATGTAAGTAAGACATTTGTATAAATGATTTGAGATAACGAGTTCAAAGCGTTTAAAAGTTCACATAAATCTAGAGCACGATTTCTGCCTTTGGGTGTTGCAATTCTCGGAACAAAAGAACAATCAGTATACTTATTTCAAGAAAACTATTATTCATTGAAAATTTAATCTCATGACCTCACGTGCTTTACGTACAACAGAAACTTTTTCAGGACGATTAAAAAATAGCAAAAGAAGCAAAGTTTATTCACGCGGAGAACCAATTATTGCGGTGAGGAACGTGCGCGTACAAGGACGCTTTTTATCGAGTTACAATATACGTCTGTTTGAAGGACAAATGAAATGAAAATAAAAGTGATTTTGTAATTCATTTTCTTCTTTTAACATATGCAAAAGCTGTTCGGTAAACCGAGCTCCTTAAGAGTACAAATATGTATATAAAATCTGGTTTGTGCGCGTTCCAAATTGTATTTGAGACATGAACGTGTACGGACCAGAGATCATGTTGTCACTTCGTATGTTCCAGTGACGCATTGGCTTCATCTCTCATCACACAACCAGCGCAAGACAACGGGAAGCGATAAGTTTTCAAACTATGACAAAATGGAATAGAGAACTTCCTTGAATCCAATCTCGGAACTTCTGAAGATACGTCAAAGAAAAGATAAACCAATTTATTTTAATTAATAGGGTCAATTATTTTCGTAAACCAAATATGGCTCCATAACCTACTTGCAGCATCGGTTGGTGGTAATTCTTTGCAAGAGAAGACTTAGAGGCATAAAGGAGTTAATAATGTAGAGTGATTTTCTTCTTACTTTCCCTCCGTCTCCTCCCCTCTTTCCCCATTTCTCTCACTCAATCACTTTTTCTTTCTTAATTATAAAGCATTGTGTAGTCTAAATTTAATACCTAGAAAGTTGAAAATTTAACACGTGAGACTTATATGAAAGATGTGTGTATTGTAAAAGACCACTTTCAAACAGGAAGTACATTTATAATTACATAAAGCCATTAATTAAAATGTGTGTTCTAATAGAATTACTTTATCAGAATAGCTATCTTGGCGGCAAAATATTTCGCACACTTTCTTGGCATATGTTACAGGACAAGCAATAACGCTTACTCATAGACAAGGAATTATACCATGAATGTGTCGAATTAAGTAAAAAAAGGACAAACAACATATAGAATAGAAAGTCGCTGATCTTTATTGATAAATTAATTTTGTACAAAGAGAAAATTATTGTTGGAAGCCGGATTTTGAGTGTTTAGAGAACGAGGAGTCCGCTGTTGATCTTAGCGGCGAGGTGAGCGTCGACGCCAAGACCGCCAAGACCGCCAAGACCGCCAAGGCCGAGGCCGAGACCGTAGCCGAGAGCGGGGGCGGCGACGATGCCGGCGCCGGAGGCGGCGAGACCATCGATAGCGGCGACTCTACCCTGCTCGGCGGCGATGACGCCCTGGGCGGCGGCCACGGATCCCTGCACAGCGGCGGCGGTGCCCTGGGCGGCGGCGATGGCTCCCTGGGTCTGGGCCACGGCGGTCTGGGCCTGGTTCACGACGGCGTCTCTAGCCAGAAGGCCGGCGTCGATACCCAGCAGGGCGGAGGTGGCACCACCGAGACCCAACACGCCGGGGGCGGCGAGGAGTCCGGGTCTGGCGAGGGCGACGGCCACCAGGGCGCTCAGGACGATCTGCGCAAAGATCAACGTTAATATGTTTCCCAACGCCACCTACACCTTCACTGGTCACTGTGTGAGTACTTACCAGGCACTTCATGGTGATTGCTTGCTACAGTTAGTTACTGTTAACATAAGCCGCTGGCTAGAGTTATATATAGGGGCAACGACAACCTTGACGGTGCTGGACTTGCTGACCTTAAGCAAGTCATCGCAGGGCGCGGCCGTCTATAACTGACTATACTCCTCTAATTCCCTATTTCATCAGCCGTTCATGCGGATCTTGTGATAATTACCGACGGCTAAGCTCACACACCTCCCAATGTTCACGTCATTGTCTCTGAAAAGTTCAGCATTCTGAATTTTGGTGAACCAATAAATTAGAAAACATTCTCTAAAATCTGGGTAAACGTACAACTGTGTGTTAAAAGGAAGGAAATATTGAAAACCATTTTAGCTCCCGTATCATAATGCTAGTGATTTAATATTTGTGATAGAAGTAAAGAATCTTTAAATAAAACTGATAACGCTATGAAATAATTAAATTTACCCATTAAAAGTTAAGAATTTCATCACGATCTACAGCAGACGTGTTCGAACGGGCAGATAATAGTGAAAAAATGAGAATGAAACACGGGGCATATAAACAAATAATAATAGCAGTGGTTCATAATATACCTGATCTCTTTCTTAGGAATACCGGCAATAGAGTTTATGAATCAATTTATTCCCGTCATTCGGAAGGACGTAGAGCACGTATCAACAGCTCGGCCCAACTGTTTCATGTTTTCCAGGGTTTGCCCTGCATCTCTATTAGGAAAGATCGTGAATGGTTTAAAACACGAATAGCGGATATATATCAACAGGGAATAATTTTTAAATTATAGCCTTTAAAGGGAGTTGCCATTAAATGGATAACCCTTATGTAACCTGTCACCCTAAATATATTAGTTGAAGGAATGATATTATCGGTGTAACATATCTTTCAATTTAGTGTCATATAAATATTGAGAGTAGTGTCTTTTAACTGTTCCATTTAAAATATTATAAGACAACCAAAATAAAATGTAACCGCCTTTCATCACTCACATTTTAAAGTGTTATTCAAGTTCTTCACGCTATAGGACTAGAGGCACTCTACTTTATGTGATTTGTGATGTCTATTTTTTTAAATTACAATTTTAATAAAAAATTGAAGGGCTCAGACAGTATACTTACTTTAAGTATTACATTTTGAGGTGATTTTTAATTTTTTGCTTTCGGAATTATTACATTTCAGTTTTGGCTAGTATTTCGTCTGGTGAACGATGCGGCAGTTACAGTATCGTGGGAAATTTGGAATTGTAACTCTTTAGTTTTCTTTTCTATTGTAGATGATGATTTCCGGTGTATATGTATATTTGAATTTAGGATTCTGTATAAAGCTCATGGGATGGTGAAGATGGAGAGTGAAAGATAGAAACATAGAATTATTTACTACGGAGCCTTTACAGATTAAAGGTGACGGTGTTGAAATATGTGGCTATAGTCTAAAATTGAACGGATGAAAATTTTGTACATAAGTGGGAGGTATTTAGGATGACTGAGTGGGTTCTGCATCGTAGGCATCTGATAATATTAAATCCTTGGGTGACGCGTTTTCGGAGACGTTGGACATGTGGGTTTAGGCTGTGTTTGGTCCAAGATATGTGGATGAGAAGAAGAGACTGATTATTTGGTTCCAGAAAACAATACTGACGATCCTTTTCTGAATTCCTGTGTTGAAATATTACAAAAATGATTATTCTATGATTGTGGTTGAGAGAGTTAATCAGATTGTTTTAATTGCCCAGAATACTGTATCTTTGGCCCCCTGGGACAGGTTATCGTTAAGTATGGCAGGTTATGAGAATAGATGATGAAAAGAATTTGCAAAAATTATGCTTCTTGGAAGAGACCAGAGGAAGGGTTGAACGTCATCCGAAAGCCGACACTGTATTGCTTATCAAAATTAAACATTCCAAGTACAATAATCTTATCACCAATTTATTTAACATACTGAGGCGATTTGAAACACAAAATCAAAATTTCTATTTGGAACAATTTTGGTTATTATTAGAACCTATTTATTTGGTGATCAAAGAATGGATAATTTGGGTCGAAATGTGAAAAACATTTCTGGAAAATAATTCCAGGATGGACTTATTTTTGTAATTGTCAAAATGTTTTCGTAAAGCAGATCATAGTGAAAAAATGAGAATGAAATAATAATAGCAGTGGTTCATAATATACTCAATCTCTTTCTTGGAAATACTGGAAATAGAGTTTAAGAATCAAATTATTCCCGTCATTCAGAAGGACGTAGGACACGTATCAATAGCTCGGCCCACCTGATTAGTGTTTTCTAGGGTTTGCCCTGCATCTCTATCAGGTGAATACCGGGAAGTATCTTTAAACTATAGCCTTTAAAGAGAGTTGCCATTAAATGGCTAACCCTTATGTAACCAGTCACCCTAAAAGTAAATTAGTGAAGGAATAATATTATCGGTGTAACATATCTTTGAATTTAGTCTCATTCTAAATATTGAGAGTTGTGTCTTTTAACTGTTCCATTTAAAATATTATAAGACAACAAAACTGCTTAATTGTTAGAGCTTTAATTAAATCAAAACACATGAACGATGAGGATAACTTCTCTTTCATTGCTTTAGATCTGAGTTACCTTGAAAACATTTCTTCTTAATTAACAAAATATATTTAAAATACAAAACTTGTGTGTAAAAGTATACTAATTAAACTGTCGATTTTACAGACGAAAATGAGTGATGAAGTAAATACTACATAATTTTTCTGCAATCCTTGTTGCTTTCGTCAGGTGACTGAAAAACTCATCAGACGCATGAACGACACTCGACACAAACCAGGTGACAATCAGGAAAATCCAAAAGTTTCATAACCGTCACATTGCACTGGCAATATGCTAACTACATTGGAAACCATTAATTTGTAATTACCAAAAATAAAATTTAGATAGTTTTTTTACTGAAACGAACCTAATATGACATAGAAATTTAAGAAGAAACAAAGCCAGCCAAACAAATGGAAACCAATTATTATTGTTGAGAAAAAGCTATCTTTTTTTATTAATTTATTTATAGTCGCATCAACAAAAAAGTCATTAGCGACTTATACGAAATTACAATATCCGTTGCATTTACGAGCTATCTTATTTTTGTAATATTTATTGTTTGTAATTTACTGTCACCCAACCCTCTTTTATATAACTAATACTATTTTGTATCGTTTTACTATTTTTCTATATTACTATTTGCGTATAATACTAAATATTTACTAAAATGATGTATATTTTATTCAATTATTTTCAACATCAATTTAACTTACCATATTTCCTTGGCAGAGGGCATATTGGACTAATAAATTTAATCTAGTCTAATACACACTTATTGTGTGGTAATCTCCGACCTACCTTTCTTTTGGAACCGAATTTAAAGTGATTTAGGTAACTCCTCGTTTACATAACCTTAACCCTGTAAATTATTTAATAGTTCTAGTCTGACAAAATTCTATTCTGGTATCTGGTATTACCATTAGAATTCATGTTATCCCAGCCTTGTAAAGGTAAATATGGTAATATCGTCTAATATTCAACGAAAATATTTTAATTTATGGTCTAAACACAATGACTACGAGTATCAATAGGAACGTTTACAAGTTTTGGTTAGAATGTTTACCAAGGAAAGCCTCATTTCCCGGGACAAGTGCTATTCTTATCCCGTCCTTGCATTTATTCTCGCAATGTCTTGATGAATAGTAAAACGGTTTGAGGCCTTGAGTACCGTTCTAGAGGTCACTTCAGTTTGTTTCTCAATATTCCACTGACGATGGTAAAGGTAAAGGTAATCAGTCAGTTATCCGACTGCCTGCATTTCTAATATCAATATCATTTCCAATTACTTACACGTCTTTGAAAGTATTCTACTTCATTGTATTCACACACTTCCGATACGATTTCTGCAATAGCCTTCCCTTGTATAAACCTGTATGTATAACGTGGGCACCGCTAAATATTTTTTATGAAATCAATTAACGACCAGTTTAAAGGACATTTTAATTAGATTTAACGACGTTTCGTCACCACATTTGGGACTTATTTAGGTGTCAAACTTTAAATCTTGGTAAAAATATGCCAAATGTGAAAACATCTAAACTTGACCGCGAAGAAGGGCGAATTTTTTTTTCCAAAATTTAACAACTCAATAAGTCCCAAATGTGGTGACGAAACGTCTTTCAATCTAATTAAAAACTGTCTTTAAAAGTGATTGTTAATTTATTTCATTTAATTATTTGAATACGTTAATTGATTTACTTTTTATTTTCTATTTACTGTCGAATTAGCTTCGGATAGAATCGTTGGAAAACGTGCAGAAAAGGACCACGAAAGTCGTTCAGTTAGAATTTGGCTATGGGAGCGATAAAGAAAATTTTCAGGTCAAAAATCTAGCGATGGATTCGGGATAGAGTCGAAGAATTAACTCAGGATGGGAGAAATGATATTTCCTAAATAGGGCAATAAATGTGTGAAATAACTTACCTGCAATGGTGTTTAAACAACTCGTCAACCGGAAATAAAGTTTAGGCTCAATTTATACTTTCTCTAGAGAATATTGGTCAGTGTAGTGAAGAAAGATTTACAATCTATGAACGATAGTCGAAAGTGAAGTGTTACTATACTTTATCTCCTAACACCAGTACGTGGGTGAACATTTAATTCTATATCTTAATATCTATCAGATACGTTGATGATATTTATTGCATCATTCCAAAAAATAAATTAGATAATTTAATCCAAATTTTCTATAGTTATCATCAAAATTTAAAGTTTACTTACGAAATAGAACAAAATAACTCTATTAATTTTCTTGATGTTCTGATAAGTGTTCAAAATAAAAATATATATATATATAACTAATTTGTATAAAAATCTACATATTCAGGGAGAGTTCTTAATTATACGCATGTCCAATCACCCCAATGCTCAAAAGAAAGACATGGTTTGCTTATCTGGTAAATAAGGCTATCATCACAAATACCGCAAGGAAAATCTAAATAAAGTTACCAATATTCTATTACTAAATTCATACCCACCAATTTCATTAACAAACATGATAAAATTAGATTGAATAAAATCAGATATATCCGACAATAATTTATTTGTTAAAAAGATTAATGGCAGAAAAATGAATTTCATAATTTTACCTTATATAGCTAACATACAATATAAACTAATTGACTTATTTCATAATTACGGTGTAGATGTTGTTTTAAAATCAATAAATAATTTAAATTTCGTTCAAAATATTAAAGAGGAAATTAACTTTCTGGAAAGTCATAATGTTATCACAAAATTAAAGTTTAGATTGAAACACATTGTATATCGGACAAACTAAAAGAGCTTTAAAAACTCGTTGTAAGGAACATAAAAACAACGTCAAATTATGCATACAAAAGTACACAGTTGTGTTCAATCACATACATGTTAATAATCACAATTTCGATAGGCAAAATGTGAAAATTTTAGACGAAGAAAATAATTACTTCTCGAGAATTATGAGTGAAATGTTGTATATCAGGTGCAACCCTCATGTAAATCATGTTCAAAATGACACGAATAATTTGAAAAAAATTTACGATACTTATTTGTGTAGTAGTTTAACCCTTTATATTCTTCTCCATTGTTAAAATTTAATTGCGGAAAGCATTCATTGTTACTACATCATTTCGGCCAAGGCCCCGTACACATGGTCACGCGACAGCAGCGCGGCAGCCAGTCGCGCGACTCGAGATTTCTGGTCAGTCGCGGGGATGCCTCGTTAGACTACAACTACATTGTTTCTTATGGAGCTGTACACATGTGTCGCTCGTTTTACCTCAGACGACAATGCTCTCAGTTTCTTTAACGATGAAATACCAAACAGCCCACCTGTAGCAGGTGGACTTTTCATACATATAATATCTACATTGCTATGACTTGCTTTACAAAATAACATTGAAAATTAATAGAAAAATGATTCTGAAAAGTAATTAAATGAATAAGTATATTACATAAAGTATAATTAAATGTACGATGTTTCTATCACTATCGGCGGTCCTCTTAGGGTATTGTACTGACAATGATGTTGCTGACAAAATTGAATATATACAAATTAATTATTCTGATTAATAAATGTTGTCGTAACATGTGAATTCCACTAGAAAAATATAAGGAATTCTGAAAGCACTGTCTATATTTGTTGCCGCTGTATATTTATCGACGACAGAGAATATTTTGTCAAACAAAAAATAAGTTAACATTTGTAGAATCCCAATTATTTCTAAACTTTGAACACTACTCAGATGATATTAATAGATTCTCTGGATTAAAATGTATTCATACTCATTCTGAGTTCCGTCATACACCATTTATACATTGTAAATCCATCTTTATAAAGTGAGCCAGTATAACGGACGTATGACGGTACTCAGATTTTAATCCACAGAATTGATTAGTATCATCTGACTAGAGATTGGAAGCTCCTGTATGTTCTAATTTTATTAATAATTTTGACCGTACAGCGGTGAAACTTTTTTTTGAACAAATTGTATCACATTCAACAAGACGTGGCATTATTCGAGTGCGCGTTTCTGTGTCACACATTGTTATCGATTTGTTAATCGATAAAATACAAAAACGGCCAGCTATATTAAACAGGAAAATTTTGGACTACAGGAACAGAGATTTATTCCTGGGAATAAATGATCGAAATTCTTTAGAAAATTTCTACACAAACGAAAAGAAGTCTACGTAAGTATTTATTTTTCGTTTTAAAATGTCATTTTTTTATTGGAAAGAAAAATATTGATAAATGAACACATTAATAGTAGAATTTATACAATTCTATTTTTTCACTGTACTTTATCCTCCTGCACGAAATAATCGTGAATTCAACTAGGGAAAATGAAATGAAGTAAACTGGATGAAAAACAACTTATGACTCGCACTCGACTCTCTCTAAATCTCATAGGTTTTGTAAGGAAGTAAACCCAGACCCCAACTGAAAGTGTGAAAAATATTAAATCTCATTGTACACTGGTTCACAATTTAGAAGATCATCTCGAATGGTGAGGCTGTCACCTCGATAACTCGTACGCGCCGCTGCAAAGATTAACGTTTATCCCTTGTGAAATCAGTTTTAGCGGCGATAATTTGGCTTATCGATATAACTTCTAACCCATAATGTAGTGGTATGATCAATATAGTATTGCAGCTGGTCGTTCTGATATATGTTCAAACCAAAGTCGCCACAAAAATTTGTCGCGGGAAATTTTGACTTCATTTTGAGGCCAAATACTCAGAAGCAAAAGATCTATACGCAACATACTCCAAACTCCCCTTTACTAGCATAGGGAGGGAATTTAAAAGGGGAGATGTGGAAGGTAACGTAAGGTAGCCAAATGTTGACCATGACTCCCAGGCTATAGTTTAAGGATCCTGCCCAGTGTTTCACCTAAAGAGATGGAGTGAAAACTCTAGAAAAGCTGCATCAGGCCGTTCCGAATAGTGGGAGATGAGTTTATTGTGGTGTCACAGCATTCCCTTCTCCGTATCTCTACCAGATTTAGGAGGCAGCTGGCCGATTGATCCAGTCGGATCAGCGGACAACTCTTACCGTATGTCCAAGGTCTTCGACCCCAGTGCATGCACCTCCGAAAATAGGTGAAGGTGTCTCGGCACGTGAGAACCATGATAAAACCAGAGAGAGTACGAGGCATTCCCACAGATGAGTCCCGCAGTCAATCTGAGGAGAAATACTTGCAAAAGAAAACTACCACAGATATTTTTTAAGACAAGTTTTTATGCTGATAAAGTTAAAAGCCTTTATTTGTGACCCTGTTGAAAGAATCTGGTTATGTATACCTGAAGCTGATAAATGTATACCTAATACAGATGAAGTTGGCTTAGCTCCTGTATTATATTTACTTGATTCCCAATAAAGACACTTAAATTTATCAGTTTTTAATAAATTATTAGTTCGTCCTCACGTGACCCGATATTAATTATTGACCAATTAGACCTACATATAGAAGTAGAAGTTTACATTTTATTAAATTCATTTATATGCAGGCCCAATAACAGTGTTTCTGTGTTTTCCTATTTACAGTGGCTCGCATTTCCTTTTGCTGGCATTGGTAGTGAATGTGCACAAGTAAGTAATTAACTTCAAACACTTAATGAATTACAAATGTATTCCCGATTCTCTGGAGTTTTTCATTAGTATTTAACGGCATAAAGTAAAATGTGAAATAATTTTCATTGTACAATAATACCCTATTGACGCTTATCTTCAGTATTGGAAGTAGACATGGACGATCAACTTGTCCTCGAAATTAGCGATAGGCTACAGAAAACGAGTATTATTGTGGATTGGTCCAGGCCACTTTTCTACCCTATAATTCGCTCAACACGCTACTTTCACTCATTTCGAATATTGCAGATCGAATAGGAACACGAATCACTGACCCATTTACGGCTTCCTCTGTTCAGTTCTATTAAATTCTCTTTCTCTCCTCTCGACTCGGTTCCCTATAGGTAAAATTATGGAAATGATGTTCTTAAAAACCATAATTAAATATTTCAATTAGACGCTTTCATTATATTTCTTCTTTATATTTTATAACCTGAATTTATTATAAATAAAATAGTGATACCTCAAGAAACATAAGTTTCTTTTTTACATCCCTCAACTGCAATAATTTTAATATTTTTCTATATTTGTATTCACAAATGAAAATTTTATATGGATAAACTGCAGTTAAAATAGTATATTGGGTATTTTTGCTACCCAATAACAGGAGGATGGGAGGCGCTGCGGGAGTTTCTCGTAGACGCTTCAGCCCAGAGTGACTGCGGGGCTTACCTGATCATGTCGGGGATGCCTCGCACTCTCTCTGGGTATTTTTTATCAAAGTTCTCATATGCCGAGACACCTTCACCTATTTTAGGAGGTATATGTACTGGGGTCAAAGACCTTGGGCATATGGCAAGAGTTGTCCGCTGATCCCATTGGATCAGTCGGCCAATTGACTCCTGAAATTGGTGGAGACACGGAGAAGGGAATGCTGCGTCCCCACAGCAAACTCGTCTCCCGTCATTCGGAAGGGTGTGAGAATAGTACCCAATGCCCGACCTACCTGATGCAGGTTTTCTAGGGTTTTCCCTGCATCTCTTTAGGTGAAACACCGGGTAGGATCCTTAAACCATAGCCCGGGGGCCCTAGTTAACCCTTGGCTACCTTGCTCTACCTTCCGCATCCCCCCCTTTTCAATTCCCTTCCTATGCTATTAAAGGGGAGTTGCCTGTTTCAGGATCACCCTCATGTAGCCTGTTACCCCCCCCCCCCAAAAAAAACTGCTACCCAATAAAACGAAAAATAAAAATCATTTTGAAAAGGTACTCAATGTAGTTATTTGTATTACTTGTTCATTTGAAAAAATTATATAGAAAATGTTTTATTTAAAAAAAGAATAGTTATTTGTAAATAACAAGTCAAAAATGTAAATAAAACAATTGATGACCTTTTACAGACTTTATTCTATAAATTTATTCGTAACAACGTTTCGGCATGTTTTTATGCCTTCTTCAGATTGTGGAGCAGTAGTGTGAGCTGTAGGGTAATAATTGGTAATAAGGTATATGGAAAAAAAATTTCTTTCATTTTCTTAATAAATATCGGTACATACTGTAACGACCCGTTACAACAATGGGTTTCATTAATAAAATTTTGGCGCGCTAAATTCCGAAATATATTATAAATTGTATGCGAACGTCTGCGGGTGACGTAGTCATTACTTAACCGGCTAACTATTGCTTGCGATGTTAATGCAACTCTTTAATCGATTTGACAATTAAATAGAAAAGAAAATTATAAATTTAAATCGTACTTGTCACGGGATTAATTTATTGGAATTTGATTATTTGATTTATCTTCTTAGAATAAGTATTCCATGGATTGTGTAGCATGGAAGATAAATAAAAAAAAGAATAACGCGAACATTAAAAAAAAGAGATTCGAGCTCGAGACATCGTAGCGGGCGGACGTGTCTGATTTAGCCATCCATACCTAAATGTGGGAGGAGAAGTGAAGAATCTAACTCCAGAAGTCATCGCGGACACGTCTAGTTTAATCCTACACACATCGATTGAGGAGAAAAAGTCGAACGTATTTACAATTATATCAAACTTCTTAAGCAAATACAGGGTGCCGCCGTCCGCGGGAGTCGCTGTAGGGAGTGGACGCCGATCCTTACTGGACGCCATAACGTACAAATAGAGGAAGGACCTTTTGGTGCCTAGTTGTTGCTGTTGCTGCTGCCTGAAACCTGCCCGCTGCCTGCCACATCCCGAGTTGGGCGCTCTGTTCGGCGATCGTTAAAAAAAAAACTGTCTGTGTTGACGAATTATAAAGTTGCTTCCAATAAATTAAATTTTTGTTTTATCTGTCTCTATGACGAATTTGAAATAGACCGACACTCCTCGGGTCTAAACGAACCGAGTTCCTTCCCTCCAAGCGAAGAAGGAGAAGAAGAGGGGTTGGGAACTCCCAATACCTTATAGACATCCCTCCTATGTACTGATATTATACGTACCGGGCAAAGTTTCGGCAATTTGAACCATATTGTCTCATTTTATGTCTTTATTTAATCTTAAAAACTTGTTAATCATTTTATGAACATTTTCTCATTTCAATAAAAAAGATACTACGAATGTTGAACCAAAAAATAACCTTATATGGAATATTTCGTAAGCTAGAGAACTAAATCATTACAATATGTCAGAAATAGTTGTTTTTCTATAGTACAGTGTGTGTTTGAAATAACATGAAAAGGTAGTTAAAGACATAATTAGGGAATTAATTCAAACAATTTGGATTAAGAAAATATTTACTAAATTTCGGCTGTACGGCGAAGCAATGAGACCTCGACTAAAACCGTTAATGAAATACCCACCCAAGGCGTTGAAGATTGAGACCCTATTTTGGAACGTAGTGTCTTACCAGCTTCTCTGTATAACGCTGTCCCTAAATATCGCACCCGATTGGTGTCCTTCAAAATAAGAAACCCGAACAATCTCCACTCCCGTCCTTTCCAGATACCGACACCAGATTGACGGTTCTTTTCCGTCTCCTTCAGCTTGAGAGACCAGAATGACGCTTCCTCACAGAATCACCGGCGTGAGAAGAATCTCTATATCGAACTTTTCAATCGGTTTTCTGTAGACCACGTTGCATTAAAATATTTCGCCGTTTCCCATACGAGAGTGGTTGCGGGAAAAGCCGAGGTGTCACCTCTGGGAATTAGAGGCGGCATCAGGTCTCGACGTATTGGCGCCAATCCTCGCTAACTCTCTACTAATAATTCAACAAAAATTCAAGAAAAACATATTGACTACCGTTAAGTGTAAACAGCTACACTTTTAAAGATTTGGTTATTATATTTCCGTCCTCAACACGAGAAACTAAACATGGTAGGTGATATGCTTCCCTAGTAGATTGGTTCTATTTAATTTTTGTTGGTTGACGATCTGATAAAAATCAACAATATTAATAATTATTTAACCCTTTCGCGTGCCGTGGGAAGTATACTTCCCACCTGAGAAAATGTTTTTTTATTTGCAGGTTATAAGTAATTTCCACCCCTGTTTCCTTCTTATATCTTCCGTATACTTCTGGGAACTACTTGAATTGAATTTTAGTGTCTATTTTCCTCATTCTTCGAATCTGTTAACGTTGGAATTTGTCGGCCGCCTGTTTTGTGTTGAAATGGAAGCCGTTACAGATTACTTTTCGGTTTTTCAGAAATATATTTATGTAGAAGGAATTTATAAGCATTTTTCTACTCCGTATCTATTCTTGTATGTTTTAGTGACTGTTTGATAATATTTTACAAATAATATGATTTAAATTGGGTGAGAAGAATACTTCTCATTGCTCCTTTAGTGTCCACTGAATTACGATATTGCAGATCCAACTTTTTGTGTAATATTTATTCTATAGACACTTTTTGTGAATAAACATTTTTTTACATTGTTATTACGACTTAAAATATCTTTTATTGACATGATTTGAAACTGAGTTAATCTGTGAAAAAGACTGACGCACTTGTTTCATTTTACTATTTTTCACCTCTAAAACTATTGTGAAAATTTTTTTCAGAGAAGAATATTTTCTTGTATATCTGTGCGTCTTCATCGAAAAACCTCCCTGAAATTATGAGGTAAAATACATACTGAAAAGAGAGGAAATTCAATTTGAAAATCATGATGAACTTGCTGCTGTGAAAAGGTTGAACAAACGTTCAGTCACAGTCTTAGAATAAAAACCTATACAATTCGCGCAAGACTACGAAAATAAGATAGGTAAAATAAATATTTTCCTATCGTAGTATAAGCATACAACAAATCATGGGAAGTGTGGGCCGCTTCCGCCACGAGAATAGTACACAATATTACGGCAAACAGTAAAATTGTAGCTCAAACTAAAAATTTTCTGACAGATATTGCAATAGTTAAGTTTTTTTAAAATGATACAAAAGAAATATAGCGAAACACGATCTGACTAAGCCAGAATTTTCCGAAAAAAGGGAAGTTCCTGATGGTGTACGTCTTACTATAATTGTAACAAGTCAGTTCAAAGCTACAGAAAATCGGACAAGTGCACTGGCTACAATGTACATTCACATATCAAACCATGCTTCAGAAAAGTCAATAGAAAAAAATATATATAGTAATAATAATGTAATTATATTAAAAAGCTATTTTCTGTGGCAATAAACCATAAAAAATATTATGTGCATAGTCCGAAATTTATGTCACTAAAAGATCCCACGTCCTTGTATAGCTCTAACTTAGGTGATAATAGTAAATAGAATTTAAAATACCAATACATTTACAATAATCTGAAAATATTTATAATATTTATCTACGCCTTTAATTTTGCGCACTAAAGGGATACATAGACCAAGGAGTGAGTTAAGCATCTATTATAAAAAAGTGGCCTGCGCATAGATATATTAACAAAAAAGTTAAAAGCACTGTATACGTTTCTTCCGCAATCCGTGGACCTCATCAGCGCACTAAAATAAATTGAAACAGCGAGATAACACAGATCAGATGCAATCATATATGTTGTTGAGATTGTTTGTAATTGTTTTAACCATTGAATGTAATGAGTCATATTTCAGGTATTAATTTCACATAATTTTGGTTTTCACAATATTGCTACATTATTCCAATCCAAACCGTAGTAATTTATTCTTTTTAAAGAAAAGCGGTGACTTTCCATTCATGACCTGCTAATTCGTCACCAAACATAATTTTTTATTTTAAATACATAGTTTCATTTAGTGACGATCTCGCTGTTTCCGAGTTCGAATCCAGGCATGAGCTTGTATGTTTGTGGCGTCATGGCCACGGAGACTGGGATTAAGACTACTGGAGAATAGCTACTCTGACCACGTATCACTCCAAATTCGTAATGTGTCATGCAGAATGACAGTCCGCAGTCGACCCGGTAGGTCCAGACCCTGAATGGACTGCTCAGCCAAGCAAGAAGTAGTTTCATTTAGTCCTTGTATAAAGTATAAAGCGGGAGAGACTGATACGGTAAGGCAGGACTTTAAAAGAGTTGTTGATCTGATGATGATAAAGTAGTAACAACAGTAAAACATTGTTCAAGATTTAGATTTAATTTTTCCAATAACTATTCACAATGGTCAAACACATCTGCTCGGGCTTTTGGCTGTGCGGAATCAAAAGAACGGGAGACAGCATTTGAGCCAGGGGCAATAAAACCTAGACTCCGCGTCGCGCCTTGGGAGTTTCCCAATTTTTGTGAGAGCTGCCGGCATCGGGTGGTGTAATTCACCAATTAGAACCATAAATGTTATTGCTGGATATCCATCCCTGCCACTTTGATGATAAAAACTAAAAAAGTGGGGAGGAGATCTTAAGAAGGATGGCAGATATATTTTGGGAGAGATTGAGCGAGATCGGTGAGATGAGACTAAAGACAGATTTATTTTAGAAAGATATTCACACAGATATTTGGAGAGGAGATTATGTTTGGAGTTGGTGAGAAATTCCACTTGAAGCTAGCCTACGCTAGCTCATGGCTGTGGTTCAAATTGTGGGAAGGGAGATTTTGAAATTCGTCCTGAAACAGGAAGAATAGGAGGTCGGCAGCTATGATCTGGAGAGAAGCCGACCCAATTAGGAGGAAGGAGCTGGAACCTGCACTAAGCCGACACGGTTATTACCCCTGTGACTCTTTGCTGATTTTCTGTGCTCCCAGGTCTGAGTAGATTTGCTCTACGAGAAGGCCCATAAATGCGACCCTGAGGTTAGAGTTTGAATTGTTTAAGTAAGGAATTCATATACATCATGTGTGCCGGCATAAAGATCTAAATATGTAAATTGTAATTATTAATGCAAATATGTTTCATGATCAAGAAAATTGTTTTCTTATTTTATTATACAGTTCATTTTTAATATATTTATATAGAATTAAATAATTAACCTCCTCTTTATTCGTTCCAATATAGGCATCCTGATAGTTTAGTGAATTATTGCGTAATACATTACTATTATTAGGGCATGAGGTATTCATAGTTTCTGTTACAGCATAGTTTTAGTCAGAAATCATATGATTATTAATAGTTAGAAAGAACTATTAAAATACAGAATGTAGAAAGTATTGAGGGTGATTTCGACCAGCTAATATGGCCTTACAACTGAAGTGAATCATTTTTGGTAGATATTAAATACGTTACCGGATGTGCATGTATTGTGGATCAGTATCTGAGTTCATCTTAACTACATTCGGTAAATTTTCGTTCTCATAAGGGCAGCTGTAGTCAGAATCAATCCGTACAACATATTGGACGGTACTTTATTCATAATCCACCAATAAATGTTTTATTACTACGTTCTACTTTTAAATTTACTTGTGACTTATTTGGCTGACGTATTGTTTGTCATTGAAGTCGGATAAATATGGTGCTAAGTTCATTGGTGGATTATAAATTTACGAACCGTCCAATCTGTTGCAAGGATTGTTCCTGGATACAGCTGTTCTTATGAGAGCGAAAATGTACCGAATATAATTACAGTGAACTGAGATACTGAACCTCAATCCATTCACAGCCACTAACATATTTGATATACACTAAAAATAACTAACACTTCAGTTGTAAGAGCATATTAGTTCGTCGAAATCAACCTCAATACCTTCAGTTGGAGGATGCTTCCAACCTTGATAAAACCGACGCAACGAATACGCAGAACTGATGAGATGAAGTCAACTTACTATGCTAATATACCATATTAAATAAATATTCCTGTTTGATATTCAGTGAGGTTTAATGTCGATCACTGAAATACATCTCAAGTGTGACCGTTTGGACGATTAAAAATTGTAAATACGTTATCTGTTTTGGATCGATGCTTTCTCTTCCTGAAGAAAAAAAATTCTTCCACGCTTTGCATATATGGTCATTTTTTATACTGCAGCCTTCCGGGAAACTACCAGTAAAATATACAGACAATTACTTGCATGAAAGTCCGTAGTAGTAATAAATAACTACGTCATTTATTTATATATATTCACCCATCCTTATGAACTCGAATTTACAATACATGATATATTAATGTAACAATAGATTATATCTGGATTATAACACTCAATCAAACGACCATTAATCAAGCCCACCTGAGAAAGGACGCAAAATTTGGATATTCGCCAAACAGGATACAACTGGACACTCCAATTGCGTGGGCTCGATGTATTAAAGGATCAAACTAGCAGACATGACAAAGTGAGAACTCTTATATGGAAGTCACCAAAATGGATCCTGCTAATTGGAATATTATGTATTTTCAGAGACGAACAGTTGGTCTAAAAATAATGCAAAGCGACGGCAACCGGTGCCCAGTGACATAATACATATATCTTCACTCATCCACACTCAACGCGTACTCATCAGTATAGTATTTACAATTCAAATAAGTACGTAAATAGATAACAGTTTAAGTCATGCGCTATTGTTTTCTCTAAGTTTATCTTTATGTATAATATTACTGTGTGCGTGTATTCGAGATTCTTCTCCTCCTAAACGATACTGATGAATTGTTTTTTGTTGTATTGATGGGGTACCTGGATGGCCGTTAGCTATAGTTTGAACCGGTAGTTGGAGCATTTCTTGAGATCCTGATTTTTTATTTCAATTTTCCGACCAAAATTTATATTTTTTCGGATTTCTCAATAAATGCGTCGTAGCTTGGCAATGTTTTGACATTTAGATTTTGGATTGCTGAGTTATTATGTATTCCGTACATTGCGTGCATACTAAGTTGATTATTTATCAATTAATTTGACTCTGAACAAATGAAGGGTGATAGGTACATTTTTTGAACTACAATTTATACACATGTTAATTCGTTGGATTTCCATCTATCACGAATAAAACATTTTATTTCCAGAGTTTGCTTATGCGATTTCGATGATAGGAAGACGTGAGAGATAAATTACCAAAAATGTGACGATCTGTCTGATGGTTCAATCACGTGTTGACAAAGAGATTACTGTGGAATTAAACACTGTAGCAGGTTAATATAATTGAATTGACAGGCAAGCAGTTAGTATATATTTTAAAATTCTATTTTGAGTCGCATTAACTACTACGTGTTTATCGAATTACTGCCAATTGGGGAATTTATTCCCTTTCTCGGTGTTTTCACAGTACGGGAACTCAACCATATCCAGGTTCTTGCGAGGAATTGAACCCGAGACCTCTGTGGTGCGAGACCATAAAGACGTACACATATTTATTTTTTGATTGACGAAATTAAGCAAGTAAAATTACCATTGTATAACTAAAAATTAAATACATTAATGGATAAATAGTCAACTTAACTCTACACCCTTTAAAATAAAAGTTCATTCTTATTATTACAAACATTGTGAGAATAATTTTAAAATTTCCAGTAATTGCAATAAATTGAATATCAGTGGACACCTCATAAGTTTACTTTCATGGAAAACGCAAACAACTGATTTTGGAAAAAAACATTTGTGGCAGTCACCCTAATTTTAGATGAATACTAGAAACAAATGCCAAAAATGAAAGGAAATCCCTGTGAATTGAATGATGACAGCAAAATATTAGACAGTCCGTGGAATAATTATTACATAAGATCGACTATGATGGTGAATTAATAAGGGAAGAACACGTGAAGGAAATCCTTGACAGATTGCGGGAAATGAAAAATACAATGCCGATGACTCTGTGACGCCTTCCTCCATAATTACATTCCGTCATTTAGTAAAGCTTGGGACACCTATAATGTTGGCAATCAGATTATTGTTGGTTGACGACACGAAAATTTGCCTCGCAGGAAACTGATTTGAGAGCGGGACAGGTTGATTACAGTTCACCAAAGACGACCTGACAGTTGCTGTGTGAGACGATAAAGCGGCTGTCAAGCTTTCGGAAAACAATTCACTGTGAGAACAACTTCTACAGTTATTACCCGCAATATGGGTTTCAAATTGGAATATTCTATCACGCTTCGTAAGGACAGCGAAAAAATTTCTTGATGTAAAAAATTCGTACAAGGAAAAGAAAAAAACATTAATTAAATAAAATTCATGAACTGATTCAAACTTTATTTTTAATAAAATCAAAAATGATTGTCATGACGGAAAACGTAGAGAAGCCTTTGATGAACTTAAAAGTATACTTTTGTGTAATAGTTCTAAATATATTATATTTCTTAGTCTTGTAGTTACAATTAGGATAAATCACTGAAAGTACAAACACGTACTGAACGTACTTTTTTATTGTATTAAAATGAAATCTGTATCCGGTCATTAACTTTATTGAATTATTAGATAAATCAAACTTAAATATAGTCTTTGGAAATTCTTTAGACCAAAATGTTGTTTCCAGACGTATTAAAATTCTATTACAACTGATATTTAAGGAATGTGGAATAATTAATGAAATATAAAAAGTAATTACTAAGAGATTACTGCTCAATTAACGAGTTTTCCGAGGGGACTTAAATTGCACTTATAACTTACACGATAACGCCAAGTTCCAACGACTAAATATCTAATTAAAATTAGTGACTTTATAAAAATCATAGTAACTTTTACTTTATGAATTAAATTTTCTCATACTACATTAATTCTCATTTTATAAATTTACTTCTTTATTATATATATATATTATATTTAAAATAAGTACTTTTAAATCACGTAAATTATATAAGGGTTTTCAATAATGGCAGGCCTATGGAATAAAACAAGTTGTGTATGAGGTATTAACAAAATTATTTTTTATTTGACAGGGCACATAACAGCCTTTTTATATAAAAATAATTTCCTTAATTCTTTACTCACAACTTACTTTGTTAAGATCGACCCGCCTTTATTGAAAAACCCTGTAAGTTATTTTTCAAATAAATGTATTATACTTAATTATTCTAAAAAATGGTAGGTCCTATCGCTTTCTTAAAATATAAATCATTGAATAAATAAATAGAAAGCTAAATATTTTCTAGTTGCATTTTTAAATTGCCCTGAAACTGATTTACGCTACACTTTTAAAAATCCCCCTGAAATGTTCAAAAGAGCTAAAAAATCAAAAACAAAAAATAAGTCCATACAAGATTTCCATAAAAGGATTCACATCAACCGAAGCCACTGACTATTCACCGGAAACTGCCCAAATACTAAAATGACCACAAGTACAAATTACGCCAATCAGAAATAAATACAACCGCGGGAAAAAACGTACCGACAAAAAAATATACAGAACTTTTGCCGGCCACTGATTACATTTTGAATTGATTGAAGTTCATTTAGGATCTGTCTGATTTAACAGACAATAAATACATGGTTGTCAATACTTGCCTATTATCTTATTTGTAGAACAAACGATGAAGAAAATTAAAACGGAATATGGGAAAGGAATCATACTGAAAGCAGAAGAAATAAAACCCCTACGCTTTGCCGATTATATTGAAGGATAATGGTCCTGGGACCTTTCTGTAGAATAAAAGTACGACATGAAATTTTGTGTAACATTAGATTTCTTAAAATATATCAAATATGTCTAATTGAGCTAAATCGGTGACTAAGGTCTGGTCTGAATCCTGTTAATCTTTTTGGCTCGTCTTCATCCTCTAACAGCTTTTCTGCCAGTTGATTTTGGGGTCTTATAATCTTGTCTTCCTGATACTTATTTGTAGCCGGTTTGACTAGTGTGCAGATCAGTATGTAAAATTGTGTTGGGAACATACCAAGGAGCACTTTGTTTTGAAATCTCTTCATTTTAATTAACTTTAAGTTCCCGAGTGTCCAGATAGGTTTCTCGACGGTCTTATTTAGCGGGTTCTTAATTTCGACTGATAATGCAGTTTCTGTCCAGCAGCCAGTACATTTGAATAAAATTGTAATCAGTTTTATTCATTTGGTTGAATATGTGTGTGCATCACGCTAATCTTCTATCCAGGTATACTCCACAAGTAAGTATTTGTTTCTTTATGTGGTATGGGATTTCCATATAAAATTATTCCAGGGCTGTTTCCACGTTTCAGTGCAAATCTAAAGTGTATTGATTTTGTTTCAGCTCAGTAGCCATTCTTCTAGCGGACTGAAATAATTTTCAGATTGATTTCTGGAATATAGAATGGATTTTCTTGTACTGATAATATTGTTATATCAGCAGTATAAGTAATAGCAACTGTTTTGGAGTATCAAATTGTTTATTTCTTCTCCTGTATCTGTAATTTGAACACGATTTGGTCGAAACACAGTGCAAAAGTTATATGTTGCTTAGTTCTTTCCCATGGGTTATCTTTATCTCTCGTTGGTGGAATTTGAGCTTCATTTTAGTATTTAAGTAGTTTCCAGTGAACTTCCGCATCCCTCCTTTTTCAATTCCCTTCCTATGCTATTAAAGGGGAGTTGCCTGTTTCAGGATCACCCTCATGTAGCCTGTTAACCAAAAAAAACGAAAAAGTGTCTCATTGGATCAGTCGGCCAACTGACTCCTGAAACTGGTGGAGGCATAAAGAAGGGAATGCTGCGACCCCACGGCAAACTCGTCTCCCGTCATTCGGAGTGGCGTGAGAATAGTACTCAATACCCGACCTACCTGATGCAAGGTTTTATAGGTTTCCTGCATCTCTTTAGGTGAAACACCGGGTAGGATCCTTAAACCATAGCCCGGGGGCCCTAGTCAACCCTTGGCTACCTTGCTCTACCTTCCGCATCCCCCCTTTTCATTTCCATTCCTATGCTATTAAAGAGCAGTTGCCTGTTTCAGGATCACCCTCATGTAATCTGTTACCCACAAAAAATCCATGACGTAAAATTAATATCACATTTATATCCATATTTTGGATGGAGGCTATATTCAAAATGTTAGTACCAAATTCTTCACTTCAACAACTCAAATTTTATTCCTTTATAGTCAATCAATTTTCGCCTATATTATTCACAGTTCGTCATATGTAGAATCTTTTTTTCATGATTCCGCCTATTAAGTAACACTCAATACGTTTTGAATAAACGTGAAATTGTGGAAGTGAAATAAATATATCCCCATTGGCTTTCATATCGAAGAATCTAATGATAACGTGTTAGATCTAAGCCCCTTTTGTAATGCTTTCTTGCCCCTTGACTGAAATTTGAATGTAAAGTTAAATATTTTTATTTATCTCTACTAGCCAATTGTAGATTGTACGTTTATATGATTGTTCATATTTTTCTTTATGCTCTCCATACTTTCGCTTTTCTAATATAGATTAATTAGTGAGGATACGTGCAGAGGAAATGCACTGAAGTCTTACATTGTCAGTCATAAACGGGTTGCGCGAATAAAATACCGCCCAGTTTACAATTAACGGTGATACTCGACTGCGTCAATAATGAGTAAACATGTTTTCCTTTGTACAACAGGTTTCCACTTCTCATATAAGGAACGTATTCGCTCAGATACTATTTACTTTTATCATTGTTATCAATTAATCCTTGATTTACGTTATAGAATGGTTTCAAAAATAACTGTTTCCCATTTTACTTCAGTATTTCCTGATCAATAGATATAAATGTCAGCATAATCGTCATACATGGCCATACAACGGCTTCTTATATGTTGAAATCCGATGCCAACGGCCAGAATAAAATCCTTGAAATAATAGCCACATAATTGCGCTGAGCCATGGTTAATAGCTTATAAAATAGTAGTTCGAAAGGTAAGAGGAGGAGACGTGATTAGACTATATAATAAGCAAATAGAAATCAGGAAGTACAGGAGGGTTAGTCCTGCGGTAAATTGTTGTTGGTGTTGTGGTATTAGTCTGATGTAACCTTTCATGCAAGCATTTTCATTTCCGCCTAACTAAAACACTGCTTAGCGTATTTCTTTCTTTACTTACCTCTTCTGTTCATATTCCCTCTAATGATAATTTTACAATACCCTCATATCTTAAAACGTGGTCTATTAATCTATCCTTCACTTGCTCAACGTCTTCCACATTGTTCTGCAACTTCAATCGTCCACGTTTCGCACCCATATAAAGCCACATTCCATACGAACAATTTTTGCAATGACTTCCTAATATTCACACTTTTATTAACCGTAAATAAACTCCTATTTTTAACGAAATCCTTCCTTACCTGTGCTATTCTACACTTCATGTCCACTATACTTCTACCATCCTTAGCTATTACGCTTCCACAGTAGCATAATAGGCTATTTGTCAGTATTCAAAATATACCAAAATTCACTGTCATTCTTGAAGATTTTATTACGCTGAATCCATATTTTTATCGATTTTTCCAAAAAAATGTTAATTATTTGCAATAAATAAATACATAGAATGCATTTTTCTCGGTGCTCGGCCAGGTGATCGGAAACGCTACAAGGTTGGCTGCAGGCCTAGTGACGTCACAAGTCGGTACTCTGTTGTGTTGTGTGGTTAATTCTTAAGCGTTCGTGTGTAAGGTGTAATTTGCTGTTTCTCGCCGTTTTTGGTGTTCTTAGTAATAAATTTGGTTTTATTAAAGCTAAACCAATACAATATTTTGGTAGTCTTTTCTTCTTTTTAACTTTGTCGCGAAATTTTTGGTGAATTAGGACAGTAAACGAAAAAAAAATCAGATATATTTAACATAAACTGACGTAATAAACAATCTTAGATGATTTTAGAAAATTAGTCAAATAGCCTATTCTTTAACTTCCTTCCCAATCGAACGCCCTTTGTTATTCCACTGTTTCCCATTCTACACTCCATTACCTTGGTTTGAAATTGTTCTCCGGAATTACGTTCATGCCATTTATTGTGGTTTCCAAGTCTTCTTATGACTCCACTAGTAATACAATATCATCGGCAAACTAAAGGATTTTATGTATTCTCCTTGCAGTATGATTCCTTTTCAATATTCCATTTTAACTTTCTTTATCGCCTGTTCTATATATAAGTTAAACGGCATGGGCGACAGACTGCATCCTTGTCTTACTCCTTTCTTTTCTTAATCTTTAATTATATTACTGTTGACTGCTTTCTGTAGAGATTATGGTTAAACTTTCTTTATCGAGACTTTATTACTTTCCTCTTCAAAATTCTTGTTCACATTATAAAAAGGCTATTTATAAATCTACAAATGCATGAACTGTTTTTTCAATACCTGTCTTCTAAAATTATACTAAAAATCACTATTTCTTTTCTTGTCCCCCACTCTCTCTAACTCGCATTTTATTTTGCGTTCCATCCTCCCTTGCACTATTTTCGTTAATATTTTTCATGCATGAGATACTAAACTAATTGTCCTTTACTGTTCGTATCTATCAGCCCCTGCCTTCTTCCGTATGTGTATAATTTTTGGTCTTTATCCTGCTTCATAGATTTTGCAAAGTATTCTGAACACTCCGCTGGAATGTTATTAATTCCTGGCGTTTAGATTTATCAGCGCCCTATAAAAACTCCGACCTTAAATTTTGTCCCCAAACTTTTCATAATCCACCTCCTCTTCTTCTTATGATCATTTTCACCGTGATACAGCTCATCTAGATATTCCTTCCATCTGTCTACCTTTTTGTCTTCATCCAGAATTAGCTTCCCATTCGTTCTCCTGATGTTCTTGGTAATATTTTTCTTCTCTCCGAATGTTTCTTTGACTTTCCTATAAGCGTCGTCTATTTTCCATTTCACCATGAAATCTTCAACAGCTTTTTATTTCTCTTGTAGCCAAACCTCTTTGGCTGATTTGCACTTCCCATCTATCTCATTCTTCAAGCGTCTGTACTGTTCTTTACCGTTTTATGTCTCGCGTTTTTATATTTACGCCTTTCAGCAATCATTTTTATTATTTCTTTTATTACCACAATTTCCTATTGATCTGAGCTTTCTTCCTATTTGTCTTCGTCAGTTGCTTTTGTCATTTCTTCCTTCAAGATTGCCCATTTCTCTTCTATATTGTTTCGTTTGCCTTTCTGTATAAATCTAATCTTGATATATTTTTTGAAACTCTGAAGTCCTGTTGTTTCAGTTTTTCTAATTCTTATCTTTTTGTTTTAATTACTTTCTACAGTTTTTTTTCATTTTCAGACATGATTTTATATTCAACCGATTATATAGCTAGATTTCTATTAATATTTCAGCAGACAACATGGCCAGGGTTGATTAATAGGTGCAGACCGAACACGAACATAAACTAAGCAGATTTTTTAAAATGATTATTTATTTCCTTCACTCCTAAGTTATTTTAATTTCTTTTTGCTCGTCGTAGTATTACATTACTATTTTCAGGATCTTCATTAATAAGAAGAAATAAAACGTAAATTAAATAACTAAAACACAAAACACCATATTTATGAGCTTGTTGAAGTCAAATCTGATTTAAATAGGTTTAAAAATTATATTATGAGGATCCTAACATATTTTACAATGCATGGACGAATTTGAGTCCAAAATGTGAAATTACCTGGAAGTTTAAACTTTTGGATTCTCTAATTTCATCTTTATTTTATACTAATGCTAAATAATCACTATTTTAGAATTGCGTAAACTTTTCGATAAGCTATTAGTTGATAATCAATGCATTTGGTTATTAAATGCATCATTGTTTTATTCTCTGTTTAAATGGTAGTGTCAACCGTAAAGAAGCAGAACCTCACGAAAAGAAGTCACTGTTTTAATTAAGTCATTTATAAACAGCAAAGAAGAACAATTGGCCTTGTGGAAAACCAATACATGTTAGTCCACAATCAAATTGGTAATGTTTACCAAAATATGAGTCCTTTAGTGTTCTTGAATTCTTGATTTCAGAAGAACCAGAAAATAGAGTTTTAAGTAACTCCATATAACTATAATTTTTCCTTTTAGTGTATTAATTAATGCAACGAAGTGCAGACAGTCCGTAATGGATACTTAATTGGGTTCAGTGATTTTAATATGATCTAGATAGATAGATAGAGAGTTGATATAAAAATTATATATAGTGAGAAATTTTAGTGTAGTTAATGTAATAAGATGGACTGTCAAATTCACCTTATAGTCGCCATCATCGTCGTCATTAGTGTTCTGCTCACAGACAGGACTTGATATGGCAGCTCTTCATTTCCTCCTGTCCTCCTCCATACTATTCAGATTCTCATACCATTCACATCAGTTTATATCGTATAATATATTTTTCTTATTATTCCTCATCCTCTTTTCACTGAACTAGCCCCTCAATAGCCTCTTGTCAGCAAGCAGTCCGGTTTCCTTTAGTACCATTTGTAGCAGCCCTCTCCTCTCACCAACGCTTCTCAACATTTCATCATCTTCCAGCTTTTCCTTTCTCCTCCACATCCACATCTCGAAAGATTTCAATCTTTTCTCATCCTCTACTCCCTCCCGCATATCCGAGTGAGGGGAAGTCTTACCTCCGGATTCTTTTACATAGAGAGCCATAACATGTCCTTCTAATGAAATATAATGAGGTAGTATCTTGTTACTTTCAACATAGGCAGTCTGTTACCGAGCCAAAATTCAGCCGCAGTCTGTAGCCGCTACTTACTCGTCGTATTGAGTAAACGCGTTGCCGTTCGGATAAACTTGTCCTCTGATTTCGCTGCCGTTGAGAACTTGTTTTATGGTATGCTTTTATTAAGCACATATTCAGCCCCAATCATGGAATACAAGTCAGTTCCCTTTTCTGTTCAGCAAGCCAGCATAGCTGTCGTGGTAATTGGGGAACACATTCCTCCCTACCTCGCTAAGGTCACCTTATACTAATACAGACAATCAAAAATTTATTGTTTTCACTGGTAATTTCCCCGTTGTATCTTTGGAGAATGAAACCTCATCCTAGTCACAGGATGGGGTCACGTAGATGGTTCTTAGCTAGTTGGACCCAGATCGTATATCCTAAAGTAGGTGGCGCTGTTGTCGAGATCCAGAATTTATTTTCTTAATTTGCGATCCATATTTTAAATCCTTTTTTGGAATTCATATAAAAAACATACAATCCTAAATATTTCAGCCTGATCGTTTGAATAATCTGTGACATTTGACTTACGCATCAATATCGTCGTAGCTTGGCAATGTTATCACTTTTCTATTTCGGATTTCTGAGTTCTTATATATTCTGTGTATTGTAAATGTGTGCATAGTAAGTGTATTATTAATCGAATAATTCGACATTATACAACTTAAGTGTGTATAGGGTGTATTGTTTTAATTACGATTTATACACATGTTCATTTGGCGTATTCCATGTAACGTAAATAAAGAATTTTAAGTGAAGAGACGTGGTGTAACGAAAAAAACTACTAGATTAATTTGGCGGTCTGAAACCAATATTTTTTCGCATTCTTAACTTCACATATCCAAGCTTCCGTAAATTTCCACTAGACGGATAGCAGGATGTATCTGTCTGTGAATTGCGCCTTAATAAACAACAAAGGTGTTTTGTTTCAAGTTGACCCGGGCAGAAATAAGGAAGCTTTCAGTTACAAAGATGCACTTCCATAAAGTCGGATTTAACTAGTAAAGTAGGGATCCCTCAGATCTCCACGTGACTAAATTTTTAAATCATGGTTTGTCTTCTCCAACTTTATTTCATTGACCGATCGGAAGGGGGGGGGGCAGGTATCCACCGAAGCTTTTCTGCGTCCTAAAGTCTTTAGTATATGATTGGGTTTACTTCTGGAAACATGGCTAAGCTCCTAGGCTACTTCAGCTCAGCAATCTTCAACTTATTTACTAAACTAATTATTCAAAATCCATTCTAGCGTCTTTGATTCCGTTCATATGTGGACGGACGGCTTGGTTAAAGAACCTCACGTACCGAGAATTTCCTATCATATGTCCTGAATTCTACTTTCTTAGGTTGCTGAAGAAGAGACGATGACGAAAATATCCTGAGTCCAACTCCCATTCAGTCTGATCAACTCCTGTTCTTGGCTAGGAACTCAAATTTTCTCAAGTTTTAGCTAGAGAAACGCATTTCACAAGCGACGTGATGGAAGTCGTAGGCTACGGACAGGAGCAATTAAAATCAGACGCGACGGCGCTATGGAGGTTTTTCCCAAGTACCTGTTGATTGAAAACGTCTACGGAGAGGACAAACGGCACCTCCCAGATAGGGCAGATATTAATTTTGATTGCACAATACATCGCTACTGACGGCATATGTAGTAATAAAATGGGGCCAAATTATTAACATCTCACGAAAAATGGATTTTGGGGGTTATTATTGGAGGACGTGGAGTTTGAAACATTATTAAGGACGTGGTGATTAAGATAGGGCATTAAGGATGCGGTGTTCGAGTTGATGATTGGGTCATTATCAGTTTTATTCTGAAAGAAATTGTAGTTTGTCCTGGTCGAGGACATTTAAATAACGGAAGGAAGGTGTGATCCAGTCTGGAGTTCAGAAGAGCTCTTCATCACTCATCAAGAACGTTCAGATGCGGTTCAGCGAGAAGGTCCAGGTAGGCTCAGAAGACACTGTAAATACATCTGTTTGTAACCTTTTGCCGATTAACTAATTCCCTTCATTTCTCAGTAGGTTTTGTGTTAGTGATTCTGCTCTATCGGAAGACCCGTTTAGATGACCCTACGTTAGACCTCATGTATTTAGTTAATGTGCATAAAATTTGTAAATATATATAGTTTTTATTATAAAAAAGCCGGATATTCAAATTAAATATTTATTCAATCAGTGTACATTGTAATAAAAAATGTTAAAATTAATATTATTCAATATAATTTTTCAATATAAAATAATCCCCCACTCACACCCCATTTTCATTTCAGTGGAATGCTTCAATTTAGTCCCTCCCGGGGTTCGAGTCCGTGGTCCGGTTGACATTTTTCCATTCTTGTCTTCCTTTTAAATAATTTTATTGTCAGCCTTCATTTGTGCGATTTTGGTGGTACGGGGTGTGAAAAGGTAAATCTGTGACAGTTTAATCACATGTTGACAAAGCGATTACTGACAAACTAAATACTGCAACGGGCTAATATAAATGTATTACCAGGCAACGCCTGGTTCCCGGCAAGTTTTTAATAGATATTTTGAGATTATTAGAGGATATTTTATGCGTCGGCGGGCTCTTAAATAGGGGTATACTGAAATTGTTTAAGTTTAGGGCAATACATCAAATTTATGCAACTTTACCAAAGCGCGTATCTGTGATAGCAGTTTCATGACAATTATGGTTCGACCACATATGTTTTCCGTCAACTGCTAGCTTAGTTTTAATTAAGTTGAGAGAATTTAATTCTAGAAGATCATAGAATGAAGGTTGATTAGGTTCAAATTAAGTGCTACTTATCAGAATCTTTCAGTTTATAATCTTCCAATCGCTTTTCTCTTTCTTAAAACATATAACATTGGTAGCCATATAATGAACTGTAGATGTACAGCATAGATTGCATATTAGTGATTAGGCGGCTCAAGAGTTTTGAAAATTCCTCTTATTTTAAAATTAATTTATGTTCCTCCTGATTATTAGGAAATTATTCACATTCCTAATATAAAATATTTCTAGCATACTAGGTAACAAATGACTTGTGGTACAGAACAGCAAAAGGGTGTGTCCAAAGTGATTTTAGTTGAATCGTTAATCGGCGAGACGCCCATTAGTGCAGCAAAGCAGACGATAGAGATCGCGCCCACAATTGCCGCTAATTGTCGCCGTTTAGCGATTTACGTTGCTTCTGTTGCAGACAGACACAAGGGCTGCGGAATGCTGACGGCTGACAAACGTTTGAGCGTAAACGCTCTGCTTCAATACACAGAGCCACTCGTGGTGAGTGCACATTGTTTACAATACTTTCCCTTGAATAATAAAAATCATCTTACTGCTAAATTGGCTACTACGTTAACATATTGGTTCGGTATTGCTGTTGATAAATTAAATAAATTCTGTGTGTTCCGAAATTTTTCTGGTTAAGCACCTGTAATTTTATACTCAAATATTGTAAATTCTTTCATCGAAATTTAAATATTATCTGGCATAAATAAATAACAAGATTATTTGTGGCTAATCAAGTCAGAAAAAATTATTGAATTAATAGGTTGAATGTTACATTTAATAATATAAAAATTTTCAGTGTTTAATTTAACGCCTAATTTTGGACTCCTTCAGTTAGTTTATTCACGTAATTTGACTAATGCCACGTCGATCATTAGGTTGAGAATTTGGTTCAGCATCATTCCTTGTTTTAACATCTTCTTGATCGTTTTTCCGTTTTATTTTTAGTTAAATAGCAAGTGGTGGCTGGTGCATTTATGTTCATGATCTACAGATCATAAATTAATTTAGAAAATTTTTTTTTTCACTATTGTCAGAATCGTTATAATAATTGGGTTTCATTTTGAATTGCTGCTACGATTTCGAAGACCCGCAACTACAACCACTCGGCTATCTCTCTGCTAAACCTTTCTCAACACATTATCAAACTCTTGCAAGAAAATGAGCGTGCGTGGTATTATGTTTCACCCCCCTGCACTACCGATAAAGCTTCACAAACTGCGTTATTTTTGTGATCTGAGGCAGTGAAAACACACATGCAGAACTGTTCCGTGCTATGATGTGTCTCATCAGCTTCGCCGTTACGTGCCAGAATCATCGTTAAAATTTAAATAAGTTTGAACTATTTGGTAATTAAATATCTATTTATAGCGCTTTATATTTTCAGGAAAGAATCGTATGCCTCTTTTAATGCAGTTATCTTTTAAAAATAAAAGTTTGGACAACCTATCGCTCGTTCCAGTGTACAGTACTGTCAACATGACTTGGGCCTAAAATTATTAGTTTTTAATATGTATGAAGTTAAAAGTATTGTCGTGTAAAAAAAATTTGTATTAACGTGATGCTCAATTATTTCACTTTTAAAAAGTAGATATTATTGGAAACTACATATACGGAAATAGAAATATTACGCATTGGTTTATTTGCCACAGAATATGAAACATTTAATTACTTTCCAAAAAGCATCTAATTGGTATTTTTTCATTTGTTAGATACATTGGGAAAATTTTATAGGTTAAAAGAGAGGAAGAAAAGGAAGGGGGAAATATCGCTTAGAGAAGGAAAGTCGTAGGGAGTTTTTGAAAATGATAAAATTGTCGAATTTGTTCTTATATTTTAGGAACTGATTCACGAAGTAGAAATATGTATTATAGGAGTTACTAATATGAGTTTTATTTGTATTTAAAATTAACTTAACGCTTTATATCTAGATGAAACTGACAATATTTCATCTGAATTTAGGGATACATTATAATTAACTATGAGAAATTCAAATCACATTCGTCAATAAGCTTATTAAGGATGATTCTAGCTTACTTTACAATTTTATACGTCCGTGACCGTGGTTCTTATAAATTTATCATCATATCAAAATGTACGACGACTGTTTGTAATTTAAACCATTATTTCATCTGAGCCTTCATGTTAAACCAATACCTGGAAAATAAATCAAACATACAGGCGAGTCTCGTTATATAGGACAATTTCTGTTATAGTATTAATAGCATTAACACAGTTTTCCTCGTAAAATTTCTTTCTTTGTTTTTCAACATTTAAAGTTTTAACCTTCGCAGAATAAAATATTTACATTTCCTTATATTGTTTATCGCATCGCTTTTTGTTAGTGAAGTTGTGTGGAATTTAGTCACTCCGTGCGTAGGTTAAATTCGCCGCCCCCTTATTTAATTATTCAAATCCAAAATGCTCCAAATTCTGCAAAATAAATTGGTTACTGTGCATTGTAATGGGTTAAAATTTTTAGTTCAGATTACAAATTATTATTATTTTTATATTAACTTAGGGGGTTGGATTTTAATTTAAATAAAAATGAATTATTGGATAAGGTTAAATAAAAACTAATTAATTTATTTACAGAAAACAAAAGAAAAGAACAATAATTACTAAACTTTAGGTTCCAATTTTTTATATTTTTATCCACGGCTAGCTCATTTGCATTTAATAAGACTCTATCTATTTAAGGGTAAATTTTTGTGGGCTTATCGTGCAGCAATAAAATCGTCATCACGTACTTTTCGATATTGGCATTAACGCACCTGTGAGTCGTAAACAGCTTCATCCTTTGCCCACCCTGGTATCTTGGGATCCGTCTTCCACGAATCCTGATCGCCTCTGGAGCTCGTTCCTGGGCTCTGGGAAATTGCTTGGACAAGACACCATCTGCTTGCTGTTCGCCTCGTTGTACAAATATCCTTCCTTCTATTACGCAGGCAAGATTTCTCGTTTTCTCTCCACCTGATTACTTCAAAGCTCGTTCCTGACTGACTAATTCCTCTAGTGTCGTGGTTCAACTACCACGCTGTCTCCTGCCTTCCCACTTGTTCAGTTCTCCATGCCAACTGACCAAATTTCTTTTAGCCATCCTCGCAGGTCATCTCCTTCATTCACCCCACCATGAAATGTATGGCGGATCACCTGACCCTCAGCTTCCAATCAAAATTTAGCTTTCCAAAATTCCCGGGGTGAAAGAACTGGACTATGTATATGAAAAATAGAGAGGATATTAATACAATTTCTCTAAATAGCTGTAACAAGGGACCATACCGGTTGCTCCAAAATTACCCACTTTCACCTAATCACAAATGATCCTCCCTCCTTCAGTTCTCAATCCAACGCCATCATCATCATAAAACATATCACCTGTGAATGCACCTAATTCCATCAAGAAAGGGACCACTTATTTGGAAGCCTCGACGAGATGGACACATCAAGTTCTTTACTGATAAATTTATGTAGTGAAACTTAATGTAAGAGGCTTTACTGTACAGTCGCTAATAACCAGTTGTTGTTGATGCGACTTTAAATAAACCCCAAAATAGTCTGTCGTTCTATGTGGTTTATTTTCTATTAATAACACATATAAAAGTAAAACGCTAGCGTGTCTATTTGGTGACTGGATAAACTCAAAAACTGACTGAACACTTTTCAATCAATTTTCATACTTTAATTTCTGTTTTCTGAAGGTGATGTTTTGATTCTAAGTCAAGAGTAGTGGGTTGGAAGATATTAAACAAATATTTGAAGCATGGATTACAGACACCCGAAATAATCTTTGGATTAACAAAATTCTTTCGCTCATGGGTATATCACTGGAAAGATTCATGAGGTTAAAAGTTCATCTAGTTGAAAATAAGTCTTTCCTAACGTAATTCCTATCAACTGATTATAATCAGGCTTTACAACTGATGTTCTGCCTTGAACATGCTCCATCTTCCCTCATATTTAACTTTTCCAGATTGAATAATAATTATAAGTATATAAAAAAGACAATGAGTGTAAAGTTTTTAATATTAATAAAAAATGCTTCCTTCTGAGAGAAATGTTGGAGTTCAAAAATTAATAGTATTTTAGAATAATTGGAAATTTCTTTTATGATATTTATTAGTCATTCTTAACTCAAAAAAATCGAAGGTGGAGATGTCTTCTGTATCATTTAATCTGAGACTCACTACGTAATACTCCTTTAAGAGCTAAAATATTTATTTTTCGGCATATTTATGTTAATTAGAGACTGCGTCAATAAAAATCGTATAATAATGAGAGATACGTAGAAAAACTCCTATCAGTTTTGTAAAAAGAATTAGCTTCATAGATGTTACCAGAAAATATATTTTTTACTTATTCATCGTAACTGTTTTGCTTTTCATAGAATTGTTATTCTATGTTTCTTTTAGTTTTTTATAATTATCGCCAACGATTGTTCGTGATTCAAAACTGTTTTACTTAAGCAACTTGTATATTATAAATGCATGCCTGAAGGTACAGGCACGTCTCATTCGGCTGGCAATTCCTATATTAAACAATGAAAAGAAATAAGATTTAAACTAAGTTACTTATAGAACACATTTTCTTACGTTTTAAAGTAGAAAATATATAGCATGACTACAGAATACTTTGTGTCTTATGCAAAAATTTC
Source organism: Eucriotettix oculatus (assembly GCA_034510155.1). Taxonomy (NCBI): domain Eukaryota; kingdom Metazoa; phylum Arthropoda; class Insecta; order Orthoptera; family Tetrigidae; genus Eucriotettix; species Eucriotettix oculatus. The sequence goes on along the minus strand of CM067376.1, from coordinate 223,997,480 downwards.
AGTCGAACATTCCTCCCCTCATGTTGTACGGAATGGTTATATTTCAGATTCACCGACCATGGAGGGTAGAGAAGCCTCCGCCAAAGCCTGTGGTGACCTCTGAAAGCCCTAGGCCAAGTATGGCGGCCTACCTGAGGGACTACTGTGCCAAGACCACCATCCACGGATTACGCTTCTTTGTCGAAAAGGACATCCGTCTCAGCGAGAGGTCAATATTGTTAGCCACAAACATCAGACTTTAAAGATGTGTTTTTGCACTAAATAAAATAATTTAAGAATTGTCCATAAAGGAAGGCTTTTTTTGGGGTTAACAGGCAACATGAGGGTGATCCTGAAACAGGCAACTCCCCTTTAATAGCATAGGAAGGGAATTGAAAAGTGGGGATGCGGAAGGTAGAGCAAGGTAGCCAAGGGTTAACTAGGGCCCCCAGGCTATTGTTTAAGGATCCTATCCGATGTTTCACCTAAATAGATGCATCAGGTAGGTTGGGCATTGGATACTATTCTCACGTCCTTACGAATGACGGGAGACGAGTTTCCTATGGGGTCACAGCATTCCCTTCTCAGTGTCTCCACCAGTTTCAGGAGGTAGTTGGCCGACTGATCCAATGGGATCAGCGGACAACTCTTGCCATATGCCCAAGGTCTTTGACCCCAGTTCATATACCTCCTAAAATATGTGAAGGTGTCTCGGAATGTGAGAACTTTGATAAAAAAAAATACCCAGAGAGAGTGCGAGGCATTCCCGACAAAGCTTTTTTTTGGTTAACAGGCTACATGAGGGTGATCCTGAAACAGGCAACTCCCCTTTAATAGCATAGGAAGGGAATTGAAAAGGGGGGATTTCTTTTCAAGAATGATCTCAGGAAACCAACTGCGTGAGTGCATCTGTTATGGACAACGACGGTATGTGAAGTCAAATTCGGAATGTAACCGAGACGTTCGTTGCCGAAATGTCGTATGCAATAGATGCAATACTCAACTACTTTCAACACAAGACTGTAGACTGTCTCTTACAAATACACCTTTGGCGTTCAACACAGCTCTGTTCAACGCTCCTCACCGTTTGTCCGATACAAGTAGAGATGGGTCGTTCCGGAGGGAGTCGTTCAAAAGGTACGACTCACTCCGAGGAGCGGCTGAGCTCTCGTTCCCGACTAGGGAGTGGATGACTCTTTTTCAAACGCTCTCGTTCCAAGGAGCGGGAGCAGGAAGAGAGCGCCTCCCCGTTTCGACTCGTTCGTGAGTAAACAACTCACTCTTTTCGGAGCGAGAGCTTGTTGCTCTGTGACTCGTTCTTCCGTGAGGGGAGCTCAACCGCTTCTTCGCCAATTTACATAAGCGGGGGCAAACGAGTGTTTTATTTAACCACCATAAAAGTAGATTTTCGTGTCTCGGCAAAGGTATTTCTCTACCTGAGTAATGGCACCAGAACGGTCATTTGTATTAGTGATAAAAATGGACACTTTCTTGTAAAAAAACACGCCATAAATTGAATCAGATTCCATATCTCGCACCGCAGAAGTAATTGCTTCGTACGAAGACGGTCCATTTGGTTCAATAAGTTGGCAAAAATGGATTCTTCCTAGTTTGCACTACTCGAAATTCTATTGGTCAGTGAACCCATACATTTTAAATCGTGGATCTAGCACGTATTCCATTCATGGATGTTTATGAAATATTGGAGATGTTTTTTTTGTGGAAATCAATGATAATGATTTTCTGGGGGTGATATATTTTAATTAAATAATAAAATAAAATTTAATTTAATTAAGTTAAACAAATTAAATTTATTCACAAAATTAAATAAATACCAACAATTATTAAATTTAGGGTCCAATTTTTAAGAAACAAACCTCGACTAGCTCAATTTATCTCATATGGGTCTTTTTAATGGGCTTGTCTTTGCAGCAGCAAGATAATGATATCACACCTCAGACAGAGGCACAGACACTCACCTGCCTTTCTTCTCTTCCTTCTTCCTGGCGTCACTGGGAGTCCTTTCTTGGAATCCTGAGCCGGATTACGAAGGATGGGCTCCCTCTGCACGTAGCCGTCTTTTTCCTTACAGTTTGTCCCAGGTTGTATAGGAAACAAAATTAGCTGTGCCCTGCGCCACCTCCAGAAATCTTTCTGCTGGGCAATTCTGTTTCCGACTGACTCAGTTTTTGTTCCCATCCTCCCAGATAAATTTTCTTCAATCCCCCACCATGAGTTGCATGGTTGGTTACCTGATCTGAGCCTCCAATAAGCATTTGCCTTTGCCCGCGGTTTGCCATCCCAAAATTCTGTTCTTCCAAAATTCCCGGTGTCAAAGAACTGAAACCAGGTATCACAACTGTAAGGCGCTCGGTGGCGTTTTTGGCACGAAATCGCCCGTTGGTCCCGCCTGTCTGGCGCTCAAAAATTCTACTACACTGGGAAGTATTCACTCACATGGCGAAATGAGATGGCGGTTGTCATGTCCACTGATTACACAATGCAACAACCATTAAAATAGTCAAATAATGAATGCAATATTAAAATAAAAAAGTAACTTTCCCAAGCATTTCGTCCATCAGTTTCATATAATATATAGTAACATGAAAAGTTACACGCAACAATGCGGGCCAGCTTGCGAGTTGCAATTGTCGCAACTCGGGCCAACAATGGAGTCTGGCGAGACTCGGGCAGTCGTCATGGGGTAGCGAAAGGAGAAGGATGTGTCGGCAGTTGCGGACGGAGAAAAACCACGCCCTGTAGTGATAATTTTTCTCATGTTCTGAAATGGATTAAAGTTATTAAAATCCACTTTTTGGTATTTTTATTAAAAAATACCTGGCGCCCAAAAAGCATTTAAATCCTCGAATACGGAGGAAGGCCGGATCTTCTACAATATATATATATATGTATGGCGAGATAGGGAGAGATATCGAATGCAGTGTAAACTCTGGAAACACGAGGGAATGTGAAGGAGCAGAGCGCTCCTTTGAACGACTCTCAGTGAACGACTCTTTCCATTGAGCGGGAGTCAAAGATCTACCTCCCGAAAAAGAGCGGCTCCGACCCATCTCTAGATACAAGTGATCTTGTACATAATCTCTAGAGGTTTTAAATCCAATATCCAAATGATCTCAGCATTTGTATTAACTTTGTTTGTGGATGTTTATGTCTGAGTAGATTACTTCCTATATTCGCCGTTGTGCACATGTGCTGTAGCAATTGGTGTTGATTTATTATTGTTAAAATGAATGTCTTGCTTATTTGGGCTTCTATGCACCCGTTTATCCAGATTACTGATCACTGCAGTAAAGTTTTCGGAATCTGATTTGACACCGCCTGTAAGTAAAAGAGCGGTCATTACTGATGTGGGTGGTTATAGTTCTCTGAATTAAGATATAAATTTGTATTTTTTGGCCACCCATAAACTGAGTGTCCTAATTTCCCACGTGGCTTCTCGTAAATCATACTGTATAAATATGACAAGCAGCCACCTTTCTCCAATCTTATAGTAAATTGGATATTAGTGTGTATACCATTATGATATTGCAATAATTCATTTCATGATTCGGTCCCGTGTGTCCAGATTACACATTTGTCAATTAACATATCCGAACACTTATTTTGGTTGTTTAAGCGTAGAAACTTAATCTTTATCTTTAAAATCTTCTGTAAATTATTTAGCAATAAATGGTGAATGTGAAGTGCCCTTGGCCTTACGTTCATCTGTATTATTTCCTTTGATATTGAAATAAATGTTTTTGTCGGTACATGCTTAAATGGATGTATTATGGTCTTAGAACTAGTATTTTTAAGGGTGTCTTGGTCCCGGAAACATGAAACTACCAATGTTTAAGGTCCCGACACCTTGTAACGTGAATTTTAATTTCTATATGAACTATACAATTTAAAATGTTATGGATGGGTGCTAATAAATGTTAACTGTAAGTTTTAAATAGAGTGCATGAATATCACAATTTAATAAGTAACAACAATGAAGAAATTAATTTTTTTTCCAAATTCGTTTGCTCAGCTGAGCTCATATGAAACAAAAAACATCAAGAGCCTTGTTCAGGGCTCACGTGATTCTTCCAAATCATTGACACTTCCCTTCTTTTCCGGTTGTCCTGCATTTCTGGAGTTGCCGCAAATGCAGCTTCCGAGCTGAACCTTCAATCCAAATTGTCTCACACTGAGAGCTGGAAACCAGACTGTCTCGTTTGATTTCTGTCCCCCGACTGATCATTTACGAGGTTCTAACACCCCGAGCTGTACCTCCTAAAATCGAGATTAGTTTCCCACGTTTCTCTCTGCCGGAGGACCTTGACTGACGTGGGTTTTCACCATGCTGCAAATTTTTCTGAACTAAGGTTAATACTCCGGCGGTCGTCTGACAGACGCCAAGTTTTATGTCTCCGTTTGTGCCGTCTTTACCCCAGAAACTCTCTTGCGAGCACTCAAGAATTTACAAAATGCGTAATTTCGTAAAGGAGTACTTATATGCGTCACAATGCAGAATATTACGACAGGATAAATTGCCATGCAATTATAACTGTTTAATCATCTGTTAGGCATGTCAGCCCCGGCAGTTCTATCACGTTTAATTTCTTTTATATTTGGAAAGCCTGGTTAGGTACTGGGATGAACTTTTATGACATGTGTTTACAATAGTCTGCCGTGGTCACATTCCAGAAGAAGCCGTAGTTTATAAGAAAATGCCGAGATATGGAGAAAGAAACAACGTAGGTCCCGGGAGCCTACTGCGCCTACTGGCGTCACAATTTTTCTGCTTCTCTGTGCTGCAGTACGTTACGATTATTCAGTTTTTTTCGTAGAAATCGTTGACGAATATTCACGTTTAGCATTAAATATTTTTATTTTTGTTACATAAATATTTATTTTTATAAATGGATACAATAAATTTTATGGCTCTTTCTTTCATATTTTTTTAAATGAGCAGTTTTGCAATATGAGTAAAACATTGTAAAAATTGAATAATGCTCAATATATATATATATATATATATATATATATATATATATAGGAGAGGTTCGTATTAATTTAGAAGACGATATCTGTGATAATAATGTTGTGCTGAAAGACGATATTGAAGAATCGTCGGACGAATTGGAAACTGAAGTTAACGAAGAGGCGAGAAATATTAAATTTCCAGGACGTAAGAGAACACACTGTGGACAATAGAAAGAAACTTAAAACCAATGTTAAACTTAATATTACTGTGAAAAGTGCAGTAATATTTTGTTTTTGCCATTATATACTAAGATAATGTGCGAAAAATATTTTGCCACCGATAGGGAATAATTTGTATAAATTCCTCTCGGGTTTCCAACCGGGTCAAAGATTTTAACAGTGACACTTCAGTCTGAAGATGATGGCAGGGCAAGCCATCGAAACGTCACTGTTAAAATCTTTGACCCGGTTGGAAACCCGAGAGGAATTTATACATGCCATTCACCGGGAAAGACCTCGTACTTTAAAGGGAATAATATACTTATTTTATTAAAAACATAATTACCTACTTTATAATATTCATGTATATAATAAATAAATCAGTACCTGAAAGTTAAATTAAAATTTAATAATACAAAGATCTAATTGTATTTTTAATAATTAATCTGTTGAACACGCTTGAGGTCTCGAACTAATGTTTGGTTTCTAAAATAGCGTTTCAATATTTTTAGGATATATAAAATACCAAATATGATAAACAAACTTACAATTTCATTTTTCGTAGAACTTTATTAACATATTTGTATTATAGTTTTATATAATAAAGATTTTCATTGGATGAGTTAATCGTGTATAAATGGGTCAAAAATATATTTGTCAATTATGTGAAGGTAAATTGTTAATAATTGGTTCATTCTAAAACGTAAAAGTCAAACGTAGGTCCACTGGACCTAGCGTGCCTAACGGGGGTTAACCAGGGAAGAAACCCGAAAACGTTTTCTTCTATTTTTCCACCACTTTCGTGTGATGTACAGAGAAATATAAATTTTAATTTTTTTATAAAACTCTAAGTTAGGGTGATGATATTCTTTTAATGATTGTTAAGAAATGATAAATAAAAGTAACGAAGCTAATGACTCATGGCTTATTTCTTTGCAATGATTATTAAATTGTTTATTATTAATTTTAAGTTTTGGCTTGCCCTAATATTTTCTTAAATTAAATTGGTGATACCTGTGAATAACTGCCTCCTGGCTTTCACAAATATTCGTGGTGGCTCTGCCGCGGTTTTCACAAACTGTTATGTTTCAGATTGCTGTGGGCCGTGCTGTGGCTGCTGGCCGTGGCAGGGACAGCCGTCATGGTGGCAGACTTGGCCGCCCGATATCGCAACAGCATCACCATGACCGTCATCGAGACTACCAACTTCCCCGTGTCGGAAGTTCCCTTCCCCGCCGTGGTCATCTGCGACTCCAACAGGGTCCATTGGAACAAGGCTCTGGAATTCCAGGAAAAGTACGTTAATACAGTTTCCGGCGTAACGTAACAGACACTCGCAAATTATCAACACAAAATTTATCCAAACGTCAACAATAGTTCACATTTTATTATAAGGCTGAGAAATTCTATTTTTCATTCAATATCCCAAAAATGGCAATTTTTCAGGGATAACATTGAATACACCCATTCTGAGATTGAATCAAACATCTTCAATCGGGCTGTTTGTTGTACCTGTACGTGCTTGAAATTAGCCGGCAACGTTCCTTTAACAGTTGTTGGCATCAAGTGACGAGAATATCTGAATGAAAACTTGATGACTGAAAAAAAATAAACGCGGAAATGAGATTATTGAATAAATCGAGAATGAATATGCGAGTGTTGAGACTATATTATTTTCAAAAGGAACTACAGTCAATAACGGCCAACAAACATATTTTGAGGGATTCCATAGTTAAGTTAAGTTTTACGTACGTCAACTGATTCGATCCGAAAATAATACAGTGTTGATAAAAGTGGGGAAATTGAAGTGTTTTAAGCAATTTTACTGGAATTTACTAGAACAGAGATAGAAAAGAGCATATATTGAGAGAGAGAGAGAGAGAGAGAGAGAGAAGAAGAGAGAGAAGAAGGGAGAGAGAAGAAGAGAGAGAGAAGAAGAAGAAGACAGAGAGAAGAAGAGAGAGAAGATGAGAGAGAAGAAGAATAAGAGAATAAGAGAGAGAAAAAAGTGAGAGCGAGAGAGAGAGAAGAAGAAGAGAGAAGAGAGAATAAGAAGAAGGAGAGAGAGAGGGGGTCTAGCTAAGTAGATTGGACGGTAGACTGGAAGCCTGAACACTTCCATTTTCACGCGCCGGGAAAGTAAAATATCGACCAACCCTGCTATTTACTGAATTATACACAGAAGGAGTCAATAATCTTTCGAGTGTTTAGCGCTGCACATTACCTCACGAATATAACTATACGGCCGTTAACCAACATAATTTGCGGCATTTTTCGGAATATTATCTCACGGACACGTTGAGAACCCTAATTATGCCCTATTTCAATTTCTTTCCTATGCTATTAAAGGGAAGTTGTCTGTTTCAGTATCACCCTCATGTAACCTGTTACAAAAAAAACTTTATAAGGCGCTGAGCTATTAAAATGATTAACCATACCTCATTAATTTAATTATTATAGTTATAATAATTATTATAATTATGTTAGAAATGTATCAAAAACCTCAATGTTTTTTTAAGTTGTTGTTGTAGTATTTACTCCATAGACTAATCTGCTACAAAACTCCATTCTTACCTATTCTGCGCAAGTTTTTTTATTTCTACATACCTACAACATCCTACATAATAATTTCCTAATATTAATACTTATATTAGACGTAAGTAAATTTGTTTTTTGCTAAAGCCTTGTCTGTGCTATCCTACTCTTTATGTCTACTATACTTCTACCATCCCTATTTATTATGTTTCCCAAGTAGTAGAATTCCTTAACTTCCCTCAAAATATCCCTTTCCCATTCTAATACCCTTTGCTATTCCACTATTTCCCATACTACACTCCATTACCTTGGTTTTCCCTCTATTACTCCTTTTGTTGTAATCTTTCTCCGGGGTCACGTTCATACCATTTATTATGGTTTCCAAGTCTTCTGATTCCCCTAATACTACAATATCATCGCCTAACCTTAGGGTGCATAAAACCCCCCATAGTTACACAATTTTGAACGTTCTTCAACTAAACCATTTTCAACATTCTGTATCGTATTGCTTCATTGATTTGTACTCGTACCCAATAGGTATATTTTAAATAGTACTGATGAATTAGTGCTGAAAAATTGCAACGAGACCGGGAATCAAACACACGACCTCCGCTTATAGCGCGATGCCCTTACGTTCTACGGTATCCTTGTCCACTACACAAGATTTCGAGCTTGTATAGATCGAGTTCACCTTACAATTTCCTACATCATAGTCTTCACCGCCTCATTTTAAGACTTCAATGAAGAATGCATACGTTATCAGAACCGCATATTATACGGAGGTTCCGTGTTCACCTACTGTGCGGAAGAAATGTTTCTCATAATCGCCAATTCCGTTTCATATCCGTAAGTGCTGAGCTTTGTTTCGAAGAATTTAATCTACAGAATACTGATTGGTTATTATGGGGATTCAACTCGGGTCAATTTCACGACGTGTGGAATTGCAAGATCTACTTATACTGCATATGCAGCGGGAAACCATTCGATCATTGTTAAAAGTAAACCATATTTAACATCATGTAAAATTATATTTTGGGTTTTCTTGAATTTATAAAATCAGTTTGACTTGTTAAATTTAATTTTAATAAAGAAGTTAATATTTATATTTAAAAGAGCATTAGACAATCTACAGGGTTTAATTGCGGGCCGTGTATCAGAGAAAAGGTCCAGGCGTAAATACATACAGTTCCCTTTTTTTTCTCTGACGTCCACGGCGGTGGAGCAAGCAGCTAGAGTCCGCAGGTTCGCCCCTCGGAACTCGTACCTAGTGATGTTCTGCGACGATCCCTGTTCGAGAACAAACTTCCTCCTAGTCGTAGTCGCACCTTTGCGTACCCATATTGGCAAGCGATCGTAGACCAACTTCGTGGTTGATCTTTCCTCTACCTCATATCATCGCAATTTTCCCTGACATCGCTTCTAGGACCCTCCTTTTGGCCTCCCACGTGATCATGACATCCAATTGCATGTCGGAACATTTGCCGCCATTTCCAGGGTTCTTAGAAATTTCTGCAGGTCGATGACTTCCCCTGCAGACTCAGGTCAACTCACTAATCCTCCCGGGGTGAAAAACATCACGATTTTCGTTGGAATGCAGCCCTACGAACTTTCACTTGCTTGCCCGCCAGAACGAAAATTACGCTCATTACAATTAATTTAATTATGTCGTTAATAAAATATTTCATTTAAATGAAATTAAACACCAAAAAACATTTTCTGTTTGCTTGTTGTAAGATATCTGAAGCACGTGGATCAGGCAGGGCAGCGGCTGTTCCAGAGGTTGCTAACTTCCATGGCATCGATGGAGTTTGCCGACTTCGATGAGTTCAACGAGACGGACTTGAACGACCCTGCCCTGTCTCAGCTGCTTGATCTGGACCTATCCGTGCTGATGCTGTACGTGATGCCGCGTTGCGAGGAGCTCTTCTACGGTGATTGCTGGTGGAGGAACCGATACCGCAACTGCTGCGACATCTTCGACCTGCAGCTCACAGACATCGGCTTCTGCTTCGCCTTCAACTCGCTCATAGCTAACGGAAGCAAGTACGTTCTGCTCCCTATTGTTTCCTGCAAAGTGCACGTGGACATTCCCAGCATCACCTATCTACACAAATAGCAATTATGTCATGGGATTCTACAATCATTATGACCTTGCTAAAGCTCAGAAAATAATTCAAATCGATATAATATTACTCTTTGGCCTTTATCGTTTACCACCGCATGTGAGTGTTTTTCCTATATTCTTTGACTCAATAAGAATAAGAACTATACTTCGAGATACAATATTAAAACTGCATACAATCTCCAGATAAATTTTTGTTTATTATCTCGGATTTATTTGACAATTTATGTCATATTCATCCTAAAATATTATGTAACTAGCAAGATACCTGGAGTTTTCCGTGAATTTATTTATACAAGCTTACTAGAGAGTTTAATTCGACAGTAACACGTGACTAAACTGCCAGCGAGATAGTCACATTTTTGGAAATTTACCTTTCCACGCCCCCAACTTTATGCGATCTGAATTTCATCAAAACCACCGCGATGTCTCGGTATCTTAAAGAAGTCCAGAAATCTACTGGTACGTTGAATGAACACAGTAACTACAAAAAGTCTGAAAAAGTGTACAATATCAATAAAACCAGGTGACACACTATTAATCTCACTTTCCGAGAAAAATATTTATTCTCTGAACGTATCTGCGTTTATGTACGATTTAAAATTCAGTAACCTCCACCCACAAGGATGGTAGTAGTCTCTTTCCTCTACAGTCCCTGCTTGCTTCCGGGTTGTAAGGAAAAGTGTACAGAATTTGGTTGAAAATGTTATCAGCAACACTGTGTTTATAAAATCAATCTGCACTGCTACATGTACTTTTGCGTACTTATGAATAAATTAAAAAGTTACAAAAAAAATCTCTCTGGATCCAGAATCAGTATCCGCTGCGACGTTTGCTAAAAATAATTGAATGTATATAAAACATAATTTTTTACTTAGTATTTCATTTTTATTAGATATATAATTATCTTGCTTGATAGGCTTCGTGAGGGGGTAAAATATCCTGTTGAAAGTTCTACATATCTTAAAGAGGGGCGGTGGGACAAAGTTTCGTAAATATTTGAAAGACCTACAGAAACATTCACTGGGGTGATCACCCCTAAACATCAAAATTCCTGAATTATTGTCCTATAATAATAAAATTCTTAATTTGTCATTCCTTTATTAATAGAAGTATTAAGGATTGATATTACTCGCACAGTACATTACTGTTTAAATCGAATATGGATACAAATTCAATTACGCCACGGAAATCGTAAAGGGAAGCCCAATCGTGATTTAGGTATTTCGTAGCTTGCTAATTTTAATATTAGATCATTACTATCTGAAAATGACTAAGGTAATCGATCACACAACTAACACTGGTACTAGTAACTCTCATAATTAAACCGTAATTAATTTTAAAAGTATTTACACAAGAACTTTGTTTCGATACGATCATCTGAAATTATATCTTATGATATATGAAAGTATATATATTACTTACTAAATATCGGTGATTCAGCGTATTTATCTCTGTCGTGTATTAAACAAGCAAATGAATAAATTATAGCTGTAGTATAAAATGTAAGTACTATACTTTTTCGTATCACTGATATAGAGATGGAACCTATTCCAGTCTGTCTTTAATTTCTTCAGGTCGACAGGCGTTCACGGAGAACAAAGACCTCGCCGAACTTCGAACTCGGGCCACTGGTCAGGACTGAGGGTGACTGTCAACAGCTCCTCGCAGTCACCTCCAGGGATGTTCGTCAAGAAGGGCTTCGCTGTGAGTCTTTGCCACTATAAACAAAACTAAGCACACACAATTTCCCTCTTGCCCTTATCTCCTTTAGCTCGAGGTTATTAAATGAGTCAGGAAAGCTTTAACATAATTATTTACAAATGATTTTTTTATGGAAATTACAAGAATATTACCTGTCGTTAGGCAAATGAAACATAACGATTTCTTTATTTATCCCACGTGGACCTCCTTCTAGAGACGTTAAAAATTAATAAAAATGGGAAGTAAGGAAATGTATGCATCGTCGAGAATCTGTGACGGTAGTTGCTGCCATCGCAGTGATGCATTTCCCCTACGATTACTTTGCAAATAATTTCGTCAGATACTTGAAAGTTACAGTTATCACTTGTCTACAACTGTGTAAGTTCTCACTAAGCCGATTTCTGGAACGTGGTCAAAATATGTTTGTTGAAAGTTTGGATAAATTTGACGTGAACTGCGCTCCACCATAAAATTTTCGTCAGTCAAAATTTTGTCATCTGATAATACCAAGCCATCATCCATTTAGGTTTACGACTGTTTTATTCTTCAGCCGGTGTACGTGCCTTCCAACCATGTCCGGAGATTAGTCACGAGGCGTCATCACGGCCCTAAACACAAGTTGAAACTTACGATATCTTTAGAAAAATAAAATATATTATTCAGAAACCATAATTTATAGTGCTAACTACATTTTTACATTCAAATTATACTAGTGAAACAGGGGAAATCATGATAATCATTATCTGAATAAATTAATATTATTTTCGTGTAAGTCTGTATTTTCACGAGGAAGAGCTGTGTGTCCAGATTGCAGTGAACGCGCCTTCCACCTACCCTTTTTACGGTGTTCACGTGAGCTCGGACCGCGACGTTCAGCTGAAGATTGTTCCAAGCGTGACGTACACGGGGGACGGAGTTCGCGGCCTGCCTCCGAATAAGCGGAACTGTCTATATTACGACGAGGGCGATGCCTTGGAGCTGGGAGAATACCGCTACGCCAACTGCCGCATGCATTGCTTCCGCCAATACGTGATTCAGCTCTGCGGATGTGTGCCTTACTTCTTCCCGGTGCCAGGTAACTATACGTGGGGAGTCGAGTATTCATAAGAAACAAAAAGTAACGTCGTTGTTTGTCTGCTACATTACGTTATAGAACTTGCGCAACCATTTAGGATTTATAGTTACTGCATTAATTTGTTTCAGAAAATCATAACTCGTGCACGGTGATGGATTTAAAATGCCTGTACAAGAACAACGGTAAGAGTAGGTCAGTGACAAATTTTTACATTATTATTTTTACTTACTATACCAAATCTTTCCCGAATATTTACAGACGTCTTCAACTACGTGAAGCCGCCGTCGGGGAACATTTTCTTCAATGAAAGTCTCTTAGGAATGGAATGTACGTGTTATGCAGATTGCACCTACAGATTCTACTCCAGTGAGATGTACACCTCTGACTACCTGTAAGTGCGACGTAACAAATACTTTAAAAACACGGGAGGTTTCCCTAGTCCTCTGTAAAGTTTATTCTTGCGGAAGAGCTAAGTGCGTATGACCTGCCCTTTGAAAGAATGCATTGTTCTATGTTTAAAATAGTCAGCTACACAATAGCTGTAATGAAATGCATGCCAATAGCTGTTCGGAGGTCAGCAATGGCGGACACGCCTGCAGGAATTTTAGGCGCTAACCGAAGGCCAATTGTTAACACAGATTTAGTCTCACAAGAGCTTGACCGAAGCTCTGATTCTAATCAGGGGCTGGCATAGCAACGATATTCAATTTTAAAGAATACAGACTGAGATTGTGATATTACGTATATCAAGCATTAAGAAAGTAAAAGCGATTAATGATACCAATACGACAATCTCTTTCAAAATTCAGCTTTTTAAGCACTTTTAATACTTGTGTTCTTGAGTAACAATGGTGTAATAGTTAAGGGATGAAATGAACTAGTATTACGCCGCATTAAATTTTGTTCAGCATAACAAACCGTGAAGGTCTGATGGGAAGGGAATTTTAATAAAAAGTTAAAGGTGAAACGATTAGAGTATTTATTTACAGTATGAGATTTGAGGTAGTTATGATATTGACAGTGATTGGAATTAGGAAAAATATTGGTCGCCATAGCAAAAATATGATCCTTAATCACCCCATGGGCTTATCAAGGATTGAAAAACTTTGCAGTCCATCTTTTGTTGATATTTCGCCGTCCTCAGGTTTCATCTGTGGAAAAGTCAACATCGCCATCGTATTTTCATGTCATCTACCACTTGAGTTGTATCTGTTGGCGACAACTATTCGGTGGACAATGTTGGTCTTCACAGCACCGCGGCTCTGCTATAAACTCACAATTTTGTCGAACTTTACTGGACTCCGCGATGCTATTGGTCTAGGCAATCACGAATTCTAGGATTTTTTTATTTAGTATAGCCTTCAGACACGGATCCGAACCTCGGTTAAAACTAGGTAACTGTCTTCTTCGAGCTTATACTCTGATTCAAGCGATTAATTCTCCGACAAACTGACGTCAATTACAGATGCATTTCTACTTCTCAACCTTGTAATGAAATATGTCTTAAATAATCGCTCTGCAACGGATATCGTAAAAAATGTACAAAATATTACATTACGGAAATAAATATGAACAATAAAGCCAAATTGCCTCATTGCTTATATTATTTCAGTTAATAATCCACTCAGGATATTTACAAGTTGCAAATCAGTTAATCATGGCTCGATTTATGAATAGATTCGACAGAATACAGTTTATTATGCGCTCTAACCATTGAACTATCCTTGTCGGCCATATTCACACGCGAGTGTTCTCTATTTGCTGTATCGTTCCTGGCTTCGGGCACGATAAAAGCGGCAAGCGGCGAGCGGTGGGACTCCGAGCGGCAGAGTAGTGAGCGATAGAAGCTACGATAGAAAACCCTTGAGCAGCATCGTCCAACGCCCCACCGCTTTTTAGTACAGGAAGCACCTGATCGTCCTGCATTTCCCGTCATGGAGTCATCCTGTGAAGTAGCAAAGCTTCTCTTGCTCAGTGACAATAGTAGCCTTTTATTTATATAATTCCCAAGGACTGCCCTTGTCCACCCTATGCAAGCCTTTTTAAAACCTACGTTCTCCCTCTTAGGTCAATTTTGCTGCACAAAGAAATTTGTTTTTCTACCATCTGTTATTTGTGTTCCGTTTACTATTTCCTAAAAGCCGTAATTATTTCATCAAAATCATTTTATCGACCTTTTAAAATCTTGGGCTGATTTTCTAAACCATATGTTATTTTTGTTCAAGATTCAACTCTCCCACCAGTCCTTCCAAAACTATTAACCCTCCACAAGATAAAATAATATTTTAAGTAACTATTAACATTCCCTCTTAGTTTTATCACTCCTACCCGAAGATAGGCGTAGTGTAGTCGTGGCAGGAAAAACTCATTTTATAATTTTTTTCAAAGGACAAGGAAACAAGTTTTGTTTTATATACTTATTAAATATAACAAATAATTTAAATAATTAATTATTAGAGGGTACCAACGTTTCAAGATCTATATTTTTCTTTTACTGCCATCAGCAATTTTCTTGACGATACTATAATATTGAAGTCGTAATGCATCCACAAGAACAGAGCGTCTGTTGCAAAATGTTGTTTTGTAAAGTCGTACGTCGTTATTTACTTCCAAATATTAATCAATAAATTATGATTTTAAATAATTATATCAACACTTTTTTCGCGTATTAATTTGTTAATATTCTCGAAGCAGGGATTGCTCAATATTAATGTAATATTTTTGTATAAAAAGTAAAATAATTTTCTTCCTTTCCTTTTATAAAATTTAATAAACAAATTAAATGATTTTTATTAACGGAAATTAAAATGGCCTCGTCCTGTTTTTTGTGCGTTCAGTTGAGCTCGAGAGTTTTTTATAGTCCCTGCCGCTCAGCAGGGGCAAAAAATTAATGTCCGGGGTGAGCGGTGAGCGGCAAACTGAGCGGCGGGAGTTGAACCGCTCTGCAGCTTACCCTTATCATAGCCAGTGGATCCGCGAACCCATTGAATTGCATTGGAACATTAAAGTGCTGCTCTAACTACCTGCTCCCCGCCGCTTTTATCGTACCCGAGGCTACACAGGCTCTCCCACAATTTACGGCCTCATTTTAGGGCTTCAATGAAGAATGAATACTGTGTAATTTTGTCACTGACTCACTAAATTAGTTCAAGAACAAACGAAATGCGTTAAATGAAACTCATCTCTAGAGATCAATTGTTAGTTCAACCCCGAAATGAGTGGTTGATCTGGTTTCGATTCCCGATCTTGTAAAAAATTTTCTTACCTAATTTATTCATTAACTTTCAAAGTAATTATAGATGAGTTTGATTGAAAGCATTTCTTGTGTTCCTAAGTTCTATTTATATTTCTCTATGATCGATGACTCCAACTTAAACTTACTCGGTAAATTTAATTAATTCAGTTTCTCAATTTTGTATTAAGTGTTGTGACGTAACAAATCGATATTTATTAATTTTCAAAGAGCTAGAAATGCTTAAAACCTTTGTCAGCATTCTGATTTTTATGTATAATCATTAACGTACAACAAAAACTTACTAACACAATGAACTATACATCCTATCGAATGTTAAACTATTTTATCATGCGAGATTTATGAAGTATTTTAAATAAAGGTTAATAATAATTAAATAAAGAATTATATACAGCAAAGTAATTAATATGGCAGTTGATGATAAAAGTAGAATGTTTTTTCCAACAATAATGAACTGCACTGTTAAAGTCCGAGACTATTTAACATAGCGGTGAGCACATTTAAAGTAAAGAGTAGCAGGAAGGATATAATACGAAAGTAAAGAGTTCCGGATCGATGAACATGTAGAGCTTTCCTTCTCTATTTAAAGCTGGAGTGGTTCACCCCAAACGATGACACTCCTGCTCTAAATCTATACCAATAATAAAATTTCAGTGTCTGTCTATCTGTCTGAATGTCTGTCCGTATGTTAGTCTGAAATAGGCTCCGAAACGTTTCAACGGATTTCAATAAATATTTGAGGGTTTAAACAAATGAAATTAAATTAAACATTGGTGCATATTAATTTCAATATATTGCAGAAGATATGAATATAATGCGAATATAAATAAAAACTATAATTCTATCGGGAGCTTTCTTGGAATTATCTTGTTAAAGCTGCCGTGTAAACCAACTGCGAGTTATAAGTTCTATTACGCGGTCCTGTGTCATTCAACCCACTTACTATATATTGTTGCAGCAGGCTGAGAAAAAAATGAACTTCTTTGGTTCATCTAAACGATAAATACATAAATTGATAAATTGATTTTATTTTCGCGTCAGGTAAATTTTAATATTTAGATTGCTAATATGAAAATAAAAAGGTGTCGAGTTCGGTGTCAAATCCGGTGTAATGCGAGTCGCTGTGCTACATTATGACCTTCAAGGGACACGGAGACAGAAATTTTGGCCAAAATCCGAAAAAAATCGTTTTAAAATTTTTTCATATTAATATGCCTATAAATTCAGTAAACTGAACAAAAGAAGCTGCCATAGAAAAGAAGGACAGTTTTAATTAATATGTTTGATTACAAATTAATAAATTATTACTTTTTCATAAAAATGTGTTTTTCTCAGCTTTATGATTTCTGGAACACAAAAACCTTCTAAGCGTCACAAATATTAAGATATTGTCTTCATTCTTTTTGTACATAATCTACAAGCGAATACTTTAACTAAAAGTATTAGTTTTCTAATTGCCCAAGTAGTGCTGGAAAATGCCAAATTTTAAGTAACCATATGAAGCTCTTAGTAAAACGTTATTTGCTCCCCACAATTTTAATCAATTTCAAAAATAAACTGATAATTGTTAACAATTGTCAGCCCTATAAGTTAATACATAAAAGCTCAAATATATTCAAGTACGTAACGCAAGGAACATTTACCAAACTACCAACTTTTAAATACCGTTTACATAATATCTAAACAAAGAAAAAAAACAAGTTTACAAAAACTAAATTTTGTACGTTGCTACACATGTGTGTTTTTAACACACGGTTAAACTTTCATCTCAGTAGCAATTCATTTACAGGAAATTCAAATTCCAGTCCCCGTGTTATATGCGATTTAGAAAAATGTTAACCATTAAGTGGGGGAAAAATTTTATTGTGTTAGAATATTGAAAATATATTTACTCCTGCTATTATACTGGTGGTATTTTGAACTCTCTCGTGACACTATGAGTATGTTTGAGGTTCATATTGTGACGTTTTTGATGTCGGTTTAGTGTTGACCAAGAATTTGAATGTACCGGGATAGTATAAATAAATACCCGGGCAACGCCAGGTCCCCAGCTAGTATAAAATAAGTTTATTGCTCCATTGTAAAACCATATTAGTGCACGAATAACTTATTTAAATGTTTCCCTCCTAGTGCAACGTAATACCAATAATAAAACCGCTATGGTCAACAACAATTCAATATTGTTGGAATATAATATTTGAAGGGGCAGTAGACGATCTTAATTTAGTATAAACAGACTTCGTGAGATATTGTACTTGTTTGTGTTGTGTTCATTACTTTCGTTGTGTTTGAATGCTTATGACCTAAGGCTGAAAATCATTCCTGAGGGTGAAATTCGACACAAGCAATAGAGTATTAATGGTGGAGCGTAGTATTTTAGACTGCAATATTTATTTTTCACTAGCAGGGAGCAGTGAATTAATTTACGTTAGCCCGCTACAGTATAAAATTTGACAGTAGTCTTTTTTGTCAACATTAAACCACCAGGGAGAGCGTCACAATTATTAAAGTTGCCTTAGTATATAATAGCTGAATTTCAATATGATAACTCAGGATCTTAATGGAGACAAGAAAACTTGACTGGTACCGAAAATAATCACATACAGAAAGATATACATAAACAATCAATTATATTTATAATCAGAAGATAATTTAACCATCTCTTCGGATTGATTAGCGTGAAATAATGTGTGTAGATACATTTATATATATCTATGGAAAAACTAAATTTAGTTTGTGCTGCCTTATTATTTGCATAACGCGCCTCAATCATTTTGCATATTTATTAATTAATGAAAGTTTAAATGTTAGTTAAATTTAAACAGTATTTCATGCTTAACATCAATTAAGTCATCTCGTTTGACAGGCTACGTGGGGTCAAAATATATCCCTTTGCAAATTTATATGTCTTTAGGATAGGAACTTTTTTGACATGAAAGGGGAGAAGGAAGGAACTCAAATCTTCAAAATATTGACAGAAATCATTTCTAGGCACTAAACTTTCACGGCATTCCGATTAATGGTATAGGAACGCATAGGGGCAAACCTTATGAGTCGAAGTGTGTTGGACGACCTCCGGTATATAAACCCAGAGGGATAAAATTAAGTTCGTAAGAGGTTGACTTCATCCCACTTGGGTTTTGCTCCCTCATTCGATTTTAAATTAAGTCTCCCACAAGTCCAGACGATCTTGGTGGGACTTCAGGGTTGTATCTTCGGTGTCACAGACGTTGATCATACGGTAAGAGTTGATGGCTGATCCCATTGGACCAGTCGGCCAGCTACCCCCTATATATGTTTGACGTATGGAGTCCGGTTTGTTGCGTCCCGAAAAAACACGCTATCTCCCGTTAACCGAAGGAAATGCAGGTTTCTCTAGAGTTTTCCCTGCATCACTTTTAGATCAATCACCTGGTAGGATCCTTAAACTACAGTCCGCGGGCGCTACTCAACACTTGATTTTTTTGTTCCATCTTCCCCATTTCCCCCTTACCACCCAGGCTTTTATAGGGGAGAGCCACAAAAGCGTACAACCCACACGAAGCCTGACTTTACAAAACAAAAACACGCTTACAATCAATTTTAAGATTATCGATGGTCTACTTATGGGAAATACTTTATTTCTTTCCATTGCGCAGGAGTAATAAATAAGAGTTTTCGAAACTACATGTACTACCTTATTAGAGTGTAAACAATGAAGTTGTATCGAATGTGTGGTTAAGTATCATCTCTAAAATTGGCATCAATTATTAACTCAAAATATAGATTATATATCTATCAGAGTGTTTTGTGCAATCGATGAATCGTATACATATGTTGGTAATGATTTTTATAGCAATACTTTTTATCGTGTGGTAGCTCGGATCTTCTTTGCATTATCCCTGTCATCTCTCTGAATTTTAGGTAGATTTGTTGGCTTTTCGTTATGACACGTTTTTTGAGACCATAGACCTAGATTTGATCGTGGTTTAAAGTTCGTTATTTACTGGGATTTGTACATTATTTAAGAAGACTGACGAGAACATTTATCCTCTTGAAGAAAATGTACTTTGTACTCATTTCATGTCATTTTTCTCACATTTCTATTTATTAATCCAGTTAACTAACGGGTTCAGGTGTTTTTTCATATTTTGTTATGCATCTACAGGGTTATCATTTACTGACAGTAAATGTTTCAATATAATAATATTGTCTGTAATTGGGAGATCCGAGGTAAGCAGAGCAACAGTCCCAACACATTCCCTTGGGGCAAACCCTGATTGTACTGGTTGATATGATAATTGGAGTAGCTGTACTAGTAGTATGTGTTGGTTAAAATAATTTCTGTTTTTAAAACTAGACACTATTAAAAACTGGGTACACACAATTATAAATTGAGCATAATGTCGATTCATTTTCCACAGAGTATTTCATTACTATCGCCGTTGAAGTGTTTCTTTAATGTTTTTCCTTCGGGTAATGAAGACAAGGCCCGTCTGCTACATGGAGTGAGGCGTTATATGGGTGCGAAACTGGGCGGTAGGAGTTGCAGAAAGGAAAATAATAGAAGCTTTTGAAATGTGGTGCTACAGAAGAATGTTGAAAAACAGATGAGTGGATAGAGTAACAAACCAGGAAGATCTATACACAGTTAGAGAAGAGTGAATAATAAGAAGGACTTTGAACAAGGGAAGGGATAGGTTAATAGGCCACGTTTATAGGCACGATGATCTTGTAAAATTAGCATTACAGTGAAGTGTGAGGGGTAGAAACAGGGTGGAATACGCTAAGTAGATGCGGAATGTGGTGGTTATGTGAAAATGAAAAGTCTTGCACAGAATTGGTTAGCAAGAAGAATAGCGTCAGATCAGTCTAAGGACTGAAGACTACAATAGCAATGAAGTACATAAAAATAACTCTTGTGCAGCTGCTGTATTTTTTATGTTTAGGGGATTAACTATATATTAAATTGCTTTTTTATGCTATAATTAAACTCAGCTGCTCACATTACACCGGTTTATAGTCCAATCTTGATTGTTTTCTGGTTATTTTTATGTTTTGCCTCCCTAAAAATACTTCCCTTCGATTATGGATGGCGTTGAAATTATACGCTATCAAAGTAATTGATCCAAGAATGTATTTATGTGATAAAAATAATCGCCGTTTTTTACTTTTTTTAAAATTTCCCCTCCCGCCCCTAGGGATGGTAGCCGAGTCTTACCCCAACTGTGCTGATTTACTAGTCGCAAAGAACATGTGCACCAAATTTGGTTGAAATTGATCCAATCGGTTAGATTTGTATGTGGAACATACATACAGACAAACACACAGTCACGCCCACACGTACAGGCAATTTAATTAAAGATATGAAATGTCCCAACTTCAAAAATGTATGATTTATGTATAATTAATTTTTATCTGTATTTAACCAAAATATTATATACGTTGATTAGTTCAATAGATGTAATGTTATCTAATATTCGTCAAATTCCTCACGATAAGATACTTCATTTTTCTAAATAATACCAATAATTAAAAATTGGTACAGCTGAAATGTTATTATCACATTATAAATAAATATATATATATATATATATATATGTTTGTTGGGCTATTACTACCTGTCTCAAAGTTCTACACAATCGGAGCAGGTTTGAAGCGGATACTTGAGCATGCATAGAAATTTTTCCAGAAGCCCTTCTTTTAGTTGTTGAACGCTGATTGAATAACAAACAGTAATAGCATCTTGCTTCAGCTGCTATTTGACTAAAATGCACAAATAATTCTACTCATTCTTAATACAAGTTGTTTTTGAGTGTTTGTTAATAATTTGTTTTACAAATTTCAATGCCGTTCTACACTTTTTCAAAGCTCTATATATTATCTATATAAACAAAAATCTAAGAGGAATATTGTGCAACAGACCCAGCTTAGTAATCGTTAGAAATTGCAGATTTTCCGATTGAAACACATAACCTTGGTCCACTGCCATTTTGACCAAGCAACATTTTAAAATTGTTGGTAAAGAGAAAGTACGATCTGCTTCGCTGCGCTACGCTGAAGAATGTCTCAGAACTTTCTGTCACTTGCCTCACAGCGTCGCTATTAAACATATACGAAATAAGTTGCATCTGTATATTGTTTCAGATATTGAGCACCCTTATATTTTTTAGGATGTTTCCTTGTGGTTCATTTTATTGACGAAATCATTTGTTAGAGGCTCCTAAAAATACTTGATAAATGCGAAAACAATTAATATTCAATTTAGTAATGAAATTTAATGTAATGAATTTTATTTTGATAATTTATTTACATTATTAATATGTAATCGTCAAGATAATATGTTGATGGAAGACAAAATAGAGGCCTTACTATTATTTCACAAATTTCTCATTCTTACGTTAATGTCTTTATTTATGTACCGGAAGATATACATATATATAATCAAATGATTGTTTGTCCTTTATGCATTACTACACCATTCATCGGATCTCCATGAAGATTTGGGACGTTGTTGAGTACACTCCCGCAAAAATTTCTAGCATAGTACATCTAACCTACGATAGAATGTTTATAAACATTTAAAAAAGAGATGGGTTTGTGGTGCATATGTGCGTCGAGGTCGCAAAAGTAAATATCGGGTTGCCTATACTCTTGACCTATAATACTATATATTTTTAAAATTATAAACATTTCGCGCCGTAATTAATCTATCGTTGAAAGCGGGACCTGTTCCAAACCAACTGCGAGTTATAATGTTTCCCCTAGAGCTTAGATACTAAAAATAAAATAGATAAATAAATAATACTATACCATTTATATATTCACTGAATTCACAATTCTGTACATGTTGTTTAGATTTTTAGGCCAAAATAAAAAGAAATATTTGTTCAATTAACTGAATTTGTGTATTTTTCTGTATATATGTTTTCATTGAAGGTATCACTACATTACTTGACACGATTAAGACACGGGGTCATTGCCGTTGTTAAGACGGCATAAAGTAGGGGGCGCGGAAAGGCAAATTTCCAAAAATGTGTCGCTCTCGGTGATGGTTTAATCAGGTCCTGACAAAAGATTACTGTGTCGGGTTAATATAAATTTATTCCCGGGTAACACCGGGCTCCCAGCTAGTATTCACATATAATCACTTTAGCCAACTGTCAAAATATGGTTCAAAGTTCTGTATTATCATTTGATACTGTTTCTGTGAAATTAAATCATTTTACTTTTAAAGATCAGTCTGTTCGAGGAAATATTTTTCAGTTGCCTTACAGGTATGATTGTTGTAGATCAAAAACAGTAAAATTTCTATGGTATTCGTCTGTAATTAAAAAAATTAATTCTAGACTGAAAGTCATTAAGTATATCTTGCATTAAAAACTTGTTCATAATTTAGATTAATTTATATTAAATTAAAAATACTTTCTTTTGGTATATTATATAATTTAGTTTAGTAATGAAACAGTAATGAAACTTAATTTAAATATCGACTCGTTTATGCATATTTTAAATTTTTAGACCCTCGCGTCCCTTCTCCTAGGAGTAGCAAGCGATCGTCGTATGTTACTCCCAGAGCGTTTGATTCTGCGTCGCAAGGATCATGCCAAAAAAAAATTAATATAAATTGCTCCAACCGTTTATAATTACACGCGGAACTCTGTTTCACCCTCCTGCACCATCGTGTTAGGGGCTGAAATGCAACTTATTTCGCATTTTGATATCAACTCAGCGATTTGAACTCCAAATTTGATTGTTTAAATGTTATTACTCCCAAGGTGCTGATTTCCGGGTCGCAAAGAATACGTGTAAGAAATTTGGTCTCAATTCGTCAACTCGTTTAAATTTGTATGCGGAAAATACAAACGTACATAATTGTTAATTTAGAATATTTTGGGGTAATAGAATTGCCTTTCTTATATTTAATTTTTTTAAATTGCTATCTTCGTCAATTTTTACAGTTAAATTTGTTACAATCAGAATTACAAGTCAATTGCAGAAAATTCCATTTAATTCCCAACCATTGAAATCAAATCTACCTATACATTCTATACCAAATTCTTTGATTTATTTTTAATTCAAATTCCAAAAATTATTAATTTTCGCAAAAGTTGCTAAAACATGAAATTTTTCATTTAAATATATATATATATATATTTATTTATTTAAAATAATTTAGTAAGTTATGGGGAACATATTAAGTTAAACCTTGAACATATACGTACAATTTGTTTCTTTAAACGTTATTCACTATACATTAAGCAAATTATGTTAAGTTTAATCGTTCACATACGTTCCTCGTGATTAGGCAGTGCGACTGATGCAATAGTTAGCCCTGATAAACCCACTCATTCGCGTTGTTGAAAATTGTGCGAAAGAATTTCATACCCACAAAGTTACATATTAACTGCTTAGCCACTTACTTAGTGGTTCTTTTCTCCTTGACATTTATAACAGTTCTGATGCAGTTAGTGCAGACACAAAACAGTTACCAACCTAGCATTCACTGCCGAAGATTAATGACTTGAGGCAATTCACGTCAAAGAAACACAATTACACTTAACATTACAGGAAACGATAATTCCTCCCAACGCGTTATATTTCAATAATTGTCGTTTACTGAATACTTAAACTTGCTACTAGACAGAACAAGTTGTAGAATACGGTGTTGTACAAGTTTCACCGGACTCTGGAGCTGAGTATTAGCAGAAGAAAATGTTTCGGTATTTACGCTTCATCTTAGTATATCGTGTTGCGAAACGTGAACTAAGTCACCGGAAGCTTACGCGTTTTTCTGTGTAGTCAATAAATGAGGGTTTAATTTCTGTCTATGGAATTAAAGAATTTATTACCGTTTGTCAAAAGTTTATTTAACGTGATTATAATAAATAGGACGAGGAAAATTTACAATTAAAATTATAGTTTACAGCAAAGGGACAAAGTTTTAGTTCTTTTCCACAAGGGTTGTCATTACGTGGTCATTATATAATAAAATATTTAAATTTAAGTAATGTGTCTTGTCAAAGTGTCTCCACAGTCTTACTTCCGTTGGTCAGTGAAAATTCCAGCGTCTGAAGGACTTTAACGGCAGATAAAAGGGTGGCAAAATTTTCTCTGGATGAAACTCTAACAATTTACGTATTTACATTCCGTTTTCTCAATATTTTCCACTAACCTCCGCTACTAAAACTTCAAAAGTAAACTTCTTCTCCAATTCTACACCTCATATAACTTTCCATATTGTCTTTCTCGTATTGGTTAACTTCACTGAAATGTTGCCTTGTTTCTTCCATCTCCAACCGATTACCAAATTCACGTCAAATACATTACTAACACCTATTACTGAATACTCAAGATTAGCTGACGATGCCCGGGAATTCATTTATATTAATTAACCTGCTATCATCAGCGAGAGCGTCACATTTAGGAAAATTTACCTTTTCACACCCCTTTCTTTCATTATAACCACCGCGGTTCCTCAGTAACTTAATCCAGTCAAGGAATCTCCTGCTAACTCAAACAAGCACAGTGACATAAAAAGATGCTAAGATGTACAAGAGCAACAACACCGCGAGAGGTATTATCAATCTCACTATATATTTAATCGCATGAAAATACCTGCCATTTGTGTGCATTTTAATATTCTTACCCCCGCCCCAAGATTTGGTAGTCGTGTCTTATTTCTACAATCCTTGAGTGAATCCGGTTCGCAATGAACACGTGTATAAAATTTGGTCGTAAATTGCCGATGCGGTTCATACATACACAAAAATACACAGAAACAGTGAATTATATTTGCAAGGAGAAGATACTTCCACCACTTCTTCGGTCTGATTACCGTGAAATAAGCTGTACGAAAAATAAAATCATGGACTCTACGTAATAAAATTGCACTGCGACTTATAAAACATTTTGCATATTTATAAACTAATTAAAAGGTATCATAACGTATGATTATATAGCTGGTGAGAGAAAAACGACATTTTATTTAAATAATAAAACCTTTTAAAATTCTCTTTTGTGAAGTTATCATTGTATAAGCGGCTCTTAATTACTTTCAGTTTCGGGCGCCAGAGTCGAAATCGGCAATCATTCGCCCTGCGTATGTATTATTAACTAAATAAAAATATGATTACTTAAATTAATTGACAGTAAAATTTAAGCAACATTTCACGCAGAACAGCAATTTAATAATATCCTTTCAGAGGCTACGTAAGGTCCAGTCAATCCTAGGTTACCCTGTTCTACCTTCCACATCCCCCTTTTTTCAAGTCCCTTCCTGTGCAATTAAAGGAGACTTGCCTGTTTCAGGATCACCCTCATGCCAAAACCCTCGTGGTTCCATCCAGTTAAATAAAAAAAGATACGCAAGAAAAGAATCACGTTTATTTTTTCGAATATTTCCGTTGAAAACAAATGGCAAATGTATTGTATTATACATAATTTATATAGATATTTAATTACTGATAATTCCGAGATATTTAATCATAGTATGCAAACGGGTTATCTCTTCTCTTTTCATAGCAGCCAATTGCCTCAGGTAAATTAAGCATTGAATTTTATATAATTTCATTTGTAAATCGCTTAGAAGTTTGGTCGTTGACATCTTACGCCTTTCGTAAGTATTTTTTTCTAAGAAATATAATTTACATTGCTACAAATTGTTAGACGTGACACAAATTATTCCAATGTGTTCATTAAAATTTAGCAACAAGTGTGTTCCCAAACACTTCTTTTATCTTCTTATGTAGGGGTTTCCAATAAGGGCAGGTCGATGTTGAAATGTAATAAAAACAAACTGTGTCTGAGGTATTATCGAAATTGTTTTTTCGTTTCTAAAGGTCCATGAATGCAGTTTTAAAGAAATTATTACTTTCGTTAATACCCCATAAACAGCCTTTTTTTATTCAATTTTAACATCAACCCGCCCAATTGACAAACGCTATATTTTTTATTTTAATATAATATTTTTCCAGTAAACATTGTCGTAATAATCCATGGAGGTACTTAAAATAATAATGTATTCGCCCCCCAAGCGAACACATTACAGGATATGAAATGTTATACTCTCACACACATACCTAAGTGCAAATTCATGAGAGTCCGGAGCGAAATGTCACTCGTATCTAAATTTATTTCGTTGTGTACAATCAAAACACATCTATACCACCAATACTGTGTCCACAATACACTATTGTGGTCTCAAGGTCGACAGGTGTTCAACACACATGCAGACTGACCTCTAAATTCCAACAGACTAATAATAAAAGATTTGTTATTACGGAAATTTCAAACACCGATTAAAGTTTATTTTGACAATCCATCACTGTCTTATCCCGCTTCTAGAGTTTTCCCATTAGCATTCTTAAACCATAAAATACTTCCAATGTGCATAGAATTTAAGTAATATATTTGATCTATTACTGAATATGAACAGCTTCTTTCGGCAGATTAAATTAACATCTCTCTATTTGTAATTTTTAACACCTACTTCGAAAAATCTACCTTCATTTACAAACAATATTTAATAAATCTTTATTAGCAGCTGCACTAATGAAATTAGAATTTGTTTTGCAGAAAAAAATAGGGTTTTTGAAAGGAAAACAGATACTTAAGTAGGAAGTCATTGTTGAAAATTTTCCTAATTTCCGGTTTCTCGTTTTTGAAAGAACTTTCTTAAGTTCTTACTATTTTTCTACACACTTTTTTAATTTGCTTGTAAATTATGTATGCGGCACATCCAATTTTTAATAATTTTCTATAATCTTATTGTCCTTCAAATTTCTCCTCAATTTTATTTTACGAGTAAAAAATTAAATCTAAAGATATATACACTAATGTGGCTTTTATGAGCAACTATGTAAAATCTTGAATTTCCCTTTAGGTTTTAAGTGAACATCATGAATAAATTGTGACAAATATTAGTTATTATATAAGGAGGACGTACATATAAATTTATATATACCTTGATAATATATAAATCTGTTATATGCTCATTTTGTCTCTAGAGAGGAAATTATTTAAACTATTTCAAGAAATTAAATGGAAGGAATTGGTTCCATTTATTGTTCCTTTCCTTGGTCTGAGCGACGGTGAAGTTTGAACTCGTTAATTTGAAAATTTATTAAATTTAATTTATAAATCCATACAATTTGAAATTTGTAACTTATTTATATTATATAGTATAATTATTGCTGCTATCTGAAATTTTAAATGATTTAATTAGGTAATATTTATGATGCTCGAATATTCATGCCGTCGTAAATAAATATGCGCTTCTGGATCATTTGTAGAGTTAGGAGATGCTGATGATGATAAATAATTAAATATCATATATACTGTGAAACAATTTAATTTTATTTCACAGTATTACATGAAATTAATCGTCGAAATTATTTGTGACAGCAAGAGGGAAAGAAAAACAGGGAATTGAAAGAGTAAATACTATAACGACGATAATGCATAATGACACTACATATCGTAAAAGTATTAGGAAAACACCGGTCAGCATTTATTAACAAAATAACTTATACAGACAGTGGGTAGGAAGAATTAGATGAGGAGTCCGCCGTTGATTTTGGCTGCGAGGTGGGCGTCGATGGGGAGGGCGCCGCCCAGGCCGAGGCCGAGGGCGTTGGCGCTAATGACTCCGGGGGCGGCGACGAGTCCAGGAGCACCGATGAGTCCAGGAGCACCGATGAGTCCAGGAGCGCCGATGAGTCCAGGAGCGGCGATAACACCGGGGGCGGCCAGGACGGCGGCGGCAGATCCGGCAGCAGTGCCAGAAAGGGCGGCGGCTCTGCTCTGGACGGCAGCGACGCCGATCTGGGCGGCGTTGACGGCGGCGTCCCTCAGGCCGGTGGGATTGGCCAGTTGTCCAGCCACGATTCCTGACACCTGGCCGTCAATGCCAGCAGCCTGACCCTGGGCGCCGGCGATGGCGCTCTGGGCGGCGGCCACGTTGATCTGGGCGGCGTTAACGACGGCGTCCCTGACGCCCGTGGGGTTGGCGAGCTGTCCAGCCACGAGACCGGACACCTGACCGTCGATTCCAGCGGCCTGTCCCTGAGCCCCGGCGATGGCGCTCTGGACGGCGGCCACGTTGATCTGTGCATTGTTGACGACGGCGTCCCTGGCGAGGGTGAGCGCGGGGGCGGCGTCGATGACGGGGGCGACGGCTCCCAGACCCAGGAGACCGGGCTTGGCGACGGCTACGGCCACGAGGGCGCTCAGGACGATCTGCAAAAGGATCAACGTCAACTCCCGGCTTGCTTTACCGTGCGCTAGCCGTGGCCACTACGTCCACCTTACTTACCAGGAACTTCATGGCTGATTGCTTGCGTGGAAGTGCTGCGATTTGTGCCGCCGGCGACTGTTATATATATGAAGGCAGCGTAACCTTGGCGGTGCAAGACTTGCTGACCTTAAGCACGTCACCACAGGGCGTAACTACCCGCGACACTATATCCACAAAAGTGCTGCTACTTTCAATTCTCTGAACCAGTTATCAATTCAGACATACTATTTAGGGAGAAACAAAACATAATTGAGTACATCAGACCAACCCGTATTATACGGATCATGGATCCAAATAGCGGAACAAATAAAGATATATCTGTAAAAGTAACATCATTCGTCAGTATGAACTATTCAACATTTAGTAGAGCGAAAAAGAACGTCATAAATATAGCATTAAAATAATAATAAGGAATCAAACTTGTTCAAAATCAAGTGACTTGATCGTTACGTAAATGGTGTGTAGGTAATATCTTGGAATGGTTCCGAGAAATTGACCAGGAAGGAAGGTATAAACAAGTAGGGGGTATCAATGTCACTTATAATTTGAAAATAGGTTTAAGAAAATTATTCCTATCTCCTATCAACGAGCAATTGCGACTCAGCATTGCATATTTTTGACCAGGGGAAAAGAAAAGGCCAGATTCACGCTTAATTGCTCACTAAAGAATATTTCTGTACGTCAGTCTCACATTTATATTTTATTTTGTTTCAAATCTTAAATATATGTATATAAATTCTACAAAAATTACAAGAAGACGATACTAGAAATTTTATAAATACGATTAGACTATAAATAATAATACATATAATTTCTACCATAAAACTTTAATATTTTGGACTCCAATTAAATAAATTATAGATTACTTTAGTACCACCTTTCTCATAATAAAGTGTATAATTTATGTATATTAAAGATTTTGAAACAAAACTTCAAATAAAATAAATAGGTGCTGCAAAAGTCATCTTGGTGGGTAATGAGGCGCAAATAGGGACTTTCCTAATCCTGTGGGCCAGGCAGTGCCTCACTAGCTGACCTAAAATCTCAGCCGTAGTACTACAATATAATGCTAAGAGGCTTTCACCGAATTTACAGAGCAAAGAGATAGGTCAGTAGGTGGCGTAACATACCATAATGTAGTAAAATATTTATATAGAGGACAACGGATACGAATCACGAATAGCAGAAGCCACTACAGTTTAGATTGATGGCAAGTGGTCGTAATTCATTGAAGTTCAAATCGTTTATGATAATGGAATGGTTGAAGTAAACTAACAAGGGAATTTAATTGTTTATTTTACGGTTGTACAAGTTCCTTGGAGAGGCTAAGATTTCCAGGAACAGAATTAGGGCGACAATTACGGAGAGGGAATACGAAATTACTGAGAGCAGTGAAAATCATTACAGAGGCTGTTAAACGGACAAAGAGAAGCTAAACTGTAGACCACGACTCATCAGCTAGCAAGAATATAAGTTGGTTCATTAACGAGGATCTAGTACAACTATACCTACCCAGTAGAAAGAAATGGATAAAAATGATGCATATGGTAAATAGTTTGAAGTAACCGTTAATAACAACACTTAAAGTAAATAAATAAGTATTGTTTATTTTGTCACGAAAGATGTAATTCTCAAATTTATTTTGCAGAGACGTAGCTTAGGTCCATTGGAAATAAATTTTGGAATAAATAAACTCATCGTGCTCTCTGAATTACTATCTTTATTTCTAGTAAGCCAGCAGAAATCACGTGAATAATGTGATCCAGTAAATTTTAGGAGAACCTGGGCTCAGGTCTACACAAAAGACTGAGGAGGCTAGCAATCGGGATGTATTGTATTCTGTGTTTTTTAATGGCTTCCACTGAGCTTACGCCCAAGAATGATATGTATAAGAAGATCATCTAGCCATTTATTGTTTGTTCAATCTTATTAACTCGAAAGAGATTACTTATCTATCTGGTATATATGCTCGGTGTTAGAGTTTAGTTTCAACTTAACAGGCCGTGAATAGAAGAACAGAAAAAGGAAAAAATTCACATTTTAGTTAAATTGGTAATAAATAAAAGCAATAATTAAACTTCTTAAATGTTTGGTTAGCTTGGGCAGCAAAGATTTGTCAACAATATCTACTACAGTTACTATAGAGTTTGGATATTTCTTTAACCTATTACTTATAGGGCATTGTTCAAATAATGTGCATTTTAAATATGACTTTTTTATTTATTATATAAGATTACTGCATGTCTATCGTCTCAAAGATTTATTTTGCCAACTAATGACATTCCCCATTCTCGTATCGGCAGAAGTGCCAACGTTAAATGAGGAAACCTGAAAACGTCTTTACAAATGATTCCCCACCATATCTATTTCTGTAAAGTTCATATGAGTCGTTGGAACGGTCTGTTCATATATCAGATGAAATGTTCAAAGTTACTCATTGACCTAATACGGACAGCTGCTCTTCTTCGCAATGAGTTTCGAACGCGTTTAAAAGTTACCTGGTGTAGCGCATAATGTCCGACAGCAAATTTTCGAGTGCTAAGAAATATTCAGGTGAATATTAATTTTATTCCCAACATGTTTCCTCATGTAACTGTTGTAACAAGATTCTCGAATTTTAGTCCAAATAACAAGACATGTCATCATGAACTTACATTCATATAAGTACGATCAGGTGTGTAATTATGCATTTCTGAAACATGTTGTAATACACTTTCTTACTTCTCTAATTGAAGACTAGTTCTGTATTTAAAACGGTGAATGGCAATTAAAGATAAACTGAAAGTTATTAAACATTTCAAAGAAATAATGACCAACAGGTTTTCTGTAAATCTCTGTCCAAGACCAAGACGTTAAAAAATGTTTTGACGGAACTTTCCCCATCCCCTAATTTGTTAGGAAAGTATTATCACAGCTATGTAACTCAACAACGAAAAGCAGTTTGTCCTAAATAGGTCCGTTTGAGGGAAACGGACAATGGTGTGTAACGTCAGCTATTTTTACGGTGAATGACAGATTCTTTTTTTAAAGTTTTGTTTATTCTATTAGCAAACAGAAATATATATTTTCTGTGGGCTAATATGCTGACATAGGAATTAGCCATCCAGTCTAAAGGGATTGAGGACCACTCCAGTGAGTAGACTTTAAGTCAGTCATCCTGTTGTCTTCAGGTCGATTGATCAGAGTTTCTTTAACCTTCTGTTTGCTCTGTTTGCCAAGAACGGCTGCAGTAGAGGGTTCATATGGTGTTCCAGTTTGATGTGGTGATTAATGCTTCTTTCTTGTATAATTTCATGTATAAACTGTACGCCTAAATCTTCATTATTATTGTATTTGAAATGTATCAGGGGGCGTTGACGATATCACTTTGAACACTTTGAATGATTTTCATACTTTATTTACTGACGCGTCCCCACAGTTCTATACCATAACTCCAAATCGGCATTGAGATGAACTGGGGAGGGGGGATATTATTTTAGTAGAATATTAATATATTCATAATATTATTTTATAATAAAAAATAATTTACTTTAACCCAAAGAATTTACATCAATATTATAATTTGATATTTTCAACCTTTAAGCCGGCAATTCTCTCTTAATTAATACAAAACATATATATATATATATATATAATTAAGAACGAAGGCTTTCCCGGTGAAGAATATGTAGAAACGTTTCTCGGGTTTCCAACCGGGTAGTCTCAGTAAACAGCGACGTTTCGACAGATAGCAACTCCGTCATCTTCCAGGCTGAAGTGTGGAAGATGACGGAGTTGCTATCTGTCGAAACGTCGCTGTTTACTGAGACTACCCGGTTGGAAACCCGAGAAACGTTTCTACATATATATATATATATATATATATATATATATATATATATATCTGCTCGTCTCCACAACTGTCCCTTGTACTAAGCTCCAATCATCTGTCCAGCAATCTCACTCGACAAATCACTCTGTTAGCCTTTTTAATACTTACTCTTCAATTATTTATTTCTTATCACCAAGGTGGCAGGGATGGATATTAACCAATAACATTTATAGTTACTCTTCTCTGTTAGTCTCAGTTTGCCCCTTTCCTTCATGACACTCCACCCGATGCCGCCAAATCTCACCATGGTTGGGGAACTCCACAGGCGCGCCAAGATGTCTAGTTTTATTCCCTCTGGCTCAAATGCTGTCTTCTTTCTTTTGGCTCCGCACCGCCAAAGTCCGAGCAGATGTGTTTGACTGTTACAGTATGATCGTTGTTTTGTAGAGTAGAAGAATATTTTCAGTGTTGATTTTCTGCCTAGTAGCCATGGAAGCTCCCTTTATTTGTAACTAAATCAGTTATGTCCGTTACGTTTTCTTCAATAATCACAATTAATTACAATCTGTATTGAATATTCTCATCAAGGGGACTAACCTGAGAATCGTCATAAGAAAATTATTAGCTAAGAAGAAGGAAAGTTTTAACATATGAGTTATACTGTCTGAAAAAATATTTGTGAATGCTCGTAGATAAGTGTTCTATGTAGGCAGTGGCTAGGGCGATGTGGATAAAACCCACCATGTCTACATCTTATCAAAGGAGACATTAAATAGTTTCATAAATTCCATTCTAAAATTCTCTGAGACCCAGAAAACATTGGCGATACAACTCCGAAGCAATCTAATGTACACATTTTACAAATTTGGGGTTATTATCCATAAATTTAATAATTATATCTTTCGCTTTCAAAGTTAACAATCTGCTTCTTCTTTGGCTCTACAGCCCATTGAGAGCCTGGGCCTACCGGCTCGACTGCGGACTGTCACCTTGCATGAGACATTCCGAATTTTGAGTGATAAGTGGTCAGAGTATCGATTCTCCAGCAGTCTTAATCCCAGTCTTCGCGACCATGGTGATACAAATATCCAGACCGTGCCAGGAATCGAACCCGGGATACCTGGATTGTTAGATAGCCATACTAAAAACTAACAATCATAAAAATTATGTTCTTTCATATGAAATAATTTATTAATTTAAATATCAATTCTGAATAACTTATAATTAAAGGAACAGAAACTATCTTTTCCACAATCAATTTAATTCAGCAAGTCAAATATGAATACAAGAAATATTCAACTCGATGTGACACTGTCTCCATTTGGAAGCTAAGAATATGAACAAAAACCGACTATTAGCGAAATTAATGCACCCGAAAATGGTATTAATAGCTAATAATCTGTTATGAAGCTGTCAAAGTGAAGAAATGAGCAATGGATTTTATTCTGAAATTAATTTTTTCCCAATTTTAGATATCGAGATAACTTTTGCAGCGAAAAACTCTTAATCTAGTACCATTTTAGTTTCTCAAACTAAATGCAAGTAATTTATCGTTATGATTGATAAGTACCTAATTCACAATGACTTAATTGTCTTGAAAAAGAATTGAAGAAATATATTTCTAAAATGTATCACATTTATTTTGATTTTAAAACATGATAAAAATTAAATATATAATAAAAGAATATAGGGTGTTCCGTTGACGATTGAGGAAAAATTACACTAGGTTATACGATTTTAGTTTCTGGGTAATAAATATAATTTTCTTATTGGTTTTATCATAACAAATTAAAATATCTTTAATTTCCTGCAGAAACTTTGCTTTAGTGGTCAGGGAAACTAAAAGTTATTTGTATGCTGACTTTAAGGAAACGCTCACATTTTTGTGTTTCTATTTCTTTAAAGACAAAAAGAAAACTTTATACTTCAAATCAATAATATACTATATTGAACTTGGGGTTGGATTTTAATTTAAATCAAAATAAATTAATGTGTTTGATTAAATAAAAAACAAATTTTATTTATTCACGGAAAACAACAATAATTACAAAACTTAGGGTCCAGTTTAACAATTTACCTCTGCTTATAATTAATCTCATAAGGGTCATTTTGTAAGAATTTTTTCAGCAGAACGGCAGTCATGACAGTCAGGCGATGGCACCTGTTTTTCCTTTGTGAAACGGCGGCTTCCTCCTTCCTTTTCGTGATTCAGGCTGCTTCCGCGTTCGTCAGGTGACTCCTTCCAGTGGTGAATTTAGCCGTCGGTACCTGATCCTCTTTCTAGGAATTCTGGGGCCAGGATTACTTAGACCTTCTGCTCGCTGTCGTTTATCGTCTTTTCAGTTTTCCCCCAGTTTATATTGCAAATTTCTCTCACTCTCAAGCTCCTTTTCCTAATTTCTGATTTTTATCACCAAATTCTATGTCTCATGTCACCTTACTACTTTCAAGTTACATTTCCGACTGAATCAACTTCTATTTCACGACTTCTTTCTCCTAAAAAAGTTCATGTCCGACTGCCGTGCCTTAGATCAACACCACGCACCCTCAAGACTTCTTCCTTCTTAAAATCTCCATGCCTAACTGCCAAAAATTCTGCCACTTCACCTCTTCAGGTTAATTTCCATGCCTCCCACCATGATGTGCATCATGGATCACCTGACTCTCAGCCTCCAACAAAACTTCAACTTGGCCCGCAACAAAAAAAACGCGTGCCCACAGTGACAACAGAACGTTTATGGTAACCTGCTATTATTTCCAAATGGAGGATTAGGAACAGGAATTACAGGGCATGTGGCACAGGAGCAATGGATGACGACGGTATGTTACTGCATTGGCTTTCTTTGCTAGTCCGTCGTTTAGAAGAGTCCACCATGCAGAAGTAGCAGTTCGTACATTGGTCCGTGTTCTAGCCAGATTCTTGGAACACAAAACTTTATAGTCCTCTTTTTCCCTCGGTACCATCCTTCCTGAGTGTTCTTACAGGTCACACAAGTTGTCCTGGTCCTGGTCTCCAACGGGTATCCCGAATTAAGCCTTGACCGCTTCACACATCTCCATTTGGAAGGGGAAATTTTTTCCCTTTCGTCTTAATAAATTCTCCACAAATAAAACAGAATGAATCAGTTGGATTCTTGAAACTTCTTGAGGGCCATAATTAAGTTGGATCAACGGTCAAACAGTTATGATGTACCTTGTAAATTGTAAATAAATTTTCATTAGTATCAGTCTCGCGAAACAGACAGTAATGTGTATTCAAATAAGACTTCGTTCGCGCGGAAATAGCCCTCTTTATTTTGACCTAAAAACGAAAGGAGTGTATCATTTATTATGATCGGTTCACGGCAAACCTTATAACTCGCAGTTGGTTTTGAACAGGTTCCGCTTTCACACGTTTGCAACAATAGATGTAGTGAGTATGCTTGCTCTTCCTCTCTCTCTCATGCTGCCAAAATTATACTTATATTAACACATTAAGTGGGATGAATGGTAGAGAAACGCGTAATAGGACTTTTAACTCGCAGTTGGTTTCACGCCGGCTTTAGCGCGGCAATTCAGTGGATTTATAAATATTTACAATAATATCTTCTGAATTCTACAAGATATCTAAATGAAACATACGCGAAAATTTAAGTTAAAATTCCTGTTTTCAATCTCTGAAATTTTCATTGAAATCCGTTAAGCCGTTTCGAAGCATAAACAGATCAAGAGTATAGGCATCCGCGTTCACTTTTTGGAGACTCCAATGCACGTAGAATTAATATTATTATCTAAATGAAACATGCATGAGTACTTAATTTAAAATTTTCAAATTTTCATTGAAATCCGTTGAGCCGTTTTGGAGCCTACTTAAGACAAACATAGGGACAGACACACTTCAATTTAGTTTATTGGTAATGATTATTTTATTATGAAATAAATTATTGCCCCCTATATTCATTACAACTTTTACGGATGAGTTTCTTGAGGGACAACATTTTCTGAATTGAATAAGATGTTTCATTTCAGAATAGTGTTTAAGCTAGCAACTTCAAGCCCATTGCAATAGACTATCGTGCGTAATTTTGAGACTACTAGCAATTACTCTCTAGATACTTAGTCGCCCAAAGTCAAAACTGTAGATTACCCAAGTGAGTTACATTAATAAAGGCTGTTTCACTTCACTAAATCTGGCAGAAGACACAATTTGAAGGCACCATTGGTTTTGGGAACATACATGCCTTAAGTATATGTATGAACCTTACAATCACTATTATTTATGGTGAACCATCGATTTCACCATTCTTGGTCTGTGTGACTGTTATTATTATAGATATTGAATTCTCTATATTTACAAATTCAAAGCTTAATGCCTAATCGAGTAATGAGTACCATTATTATTTAGACCTGCGTAATGATTAGTGTTGATTTGGTTGTATCATATTACAGAAGAGTCCTCCTTTACCCACAAAACCTCTCCCAACGCTGACGTAACCATTGCCACGGTTTCAAGTTGCTCGTTGTATTCCTGGCTTCGTAGCCTTGCCTTGAACATACGATTCTATGTCCGTCTGGTTGGATTGATCTGGTTTTTAAAACTAAAAATACTAATTGACGTTTTCCAATTAATAGCCATTTTAATAGGAAACTAATATCATATATTTTTTAAAAATTTAACATTGAAACTAATGATCTTTCGACAATATGGTAATAGCCATTACAGTCATACATTTACGGTTCAACAATAATCCCATATATTCAATATGGCCAATTTAAATCACATTAATCAACGACCAATTACAGAATTGTTTATTTAATTCATCCGGATTTTCGTTACCATATTTTGGAGGTGATGAAGTAAACTCTCCTAGTGTTACATTTTGATAAACGAATAGAAGTCAAAAAGTATAAAAATTTATACTGAACTGCCATCAAGAGCGGTTTTAACTGAAATATAATATTTGTTTATCAAAATTTATAACTAAATACTTCAAATTTTAATGTTTGAAGAACTTTCCTGGTGAAATCCAAAATAAAGTGACGAAAAATAAGTTGTATTAAATGAAAACTTTATAGTCTATTATAAATAAAGCAACTAAATTATTTGACTTTTTCTGGCCTCGCACGTTGCAGCAGTAACATGAAATTTTGTAATATTTTAAATGTAAATACCTTCAACATACCAAGTTTATTTATATTCAAATATGTATATGTAATTATATTTTTTTGTAGAATGAACTGAGGAGGTCTCTAAAGTTGGGGGGACGAAACGTATTCAAATTAAACTATTCCATTTCTGACTTTTGGTCAACTTTGTGTTTTACGTATAGTATTTTTCGTCGTTATTTTATTCGATTTAATTATTGTGCAAATAGCACCAGCACTCCTTCTATAGAATTAGTCATGGCGTTATATGGGTGCGAAACGAGGACGATAGGAGTTGCAGAATAGAAGCTTTCGAAAAGTAGTGCTATAGGAGAATACTGAAAATCAGATGGGTTGATAGGGTTACTCAACAGGAAGTTATAAGAAAAATAAGAGAAGATATAACAATCTAGAGGGCTTTAACCAAGAGAAGGGATGGATTTGTAGTAGACAATCTTTGGACTAGAGAAATCTAAATTACGTTCGTTGGAGTCAGAGTATCTTTAGACATATTATAATGAAAATAGGGGGGATACTAATTTTAATAATGAAAAAATGTTAAGATGTTATGATAATATCAATAAAACAATTTAATTTAACTAAAAAAACATATTTACAATATTCATTACAAGTTTTTAATGTTTACTATTTACGCCGGTACTTATTCTAATAAAAACTACACATATATTTACTAAAATGATTTATATTAAAATTAAACAATCCTAACAATTTTAAGACTAATCGCAGGGTCGCATTTATGGGCCTACTTATAGAACATATTTTATTACACTAAACCACTCGGACCTGGCAGCAAACAGAAAATTACAAAGAGTTACAGATACAGTAGTTTACCTAATCGTCTTAGTGCACGTTCCAGCTCCTTCCTCGTCATTTCTCCAGATCGTCACCGCTCTCGACCACCAATTTCTCTAATTCACTCTCTACCAATCTCTCTCTCCACCAATCTGATACCAAAAATGTCTCTGCCTCCTCCCCACTTCTACGACACCATCCACCAAGGTAGCAGGGATTGATATCCTCCAATAATATCCCTTGTTTCATTTGGGGAACACACGCCACCCGGCCACCAAATTCTCAGACAGATTAGGACATTCCGAAACCGGCAACGAGGTCTCTGAGCTTTATGGCCCAAGTGTCAGCCGCTGTCCCTTTGTTTTGATTCCGAGCCGCCAAGTCGGCACGTGGAAAACCCCATTCTTCCTGGCCAGCGACATGCTCATGCCGAAATATTTATGCAATTTATATTTCCATAAATAGTAAAAAAATTGGATTTGGTTTATACTGCGCTACAGAGTTTTTCCTAATTACGGCCCTAGACGTTGCAGCTACAACAGAAAAGTTTATATTTTAATTGTAAGTGCCTACAACATACGAAGTTTATTTATTTATATTCAAATAGGTATATGTAAGTATTTAAATTTTTTTGGTAGAATGGACTGAGGAGGTCCCAAAGTTAGGGACGAACTGATTTCAAATTTAATTATTCTATTTCTGAGATTTGGCTATTTTACCCCTGAAGGTGTAAAGCAGAGAGGGTCCGCGATCCCACGGTAATGTGCGGCTTGCATCCATTGAAACTGCATCCCCTTTTCCTCTGTAACATAATTCCATCCCGTGACTACGTTAGTATTACTTCTGGATGGTGTCATTAGTCGGTCTTTCTCAACCTATTCTACCGATGTAATTCTTATATTTTCCGTTCATTGTGGACGGGGCTTCGTTTTCGTTATTCCCGTCATTTTTTTCCTCTGCAGTGGCGGTCATATCCCCTTTTTTTCTGCGTATTCGAACGACGTATGTCGATACACTTTCCCAGCTTTCTCTGCTGGGCACATCATTCACTGCTGAGGTTGTGTCCAACTTCAAATCCAGGTCCAGTGACTCCATGGCCCATCTTCCGCATGTTCACCGCAGCAGATGCACGTTGGGCTGTACACTTAATCCTCTTCAGGTATACTCGGAAGTACCCATGTCCTGAGAGAAATTGCGTGAGATAGTATGACACTTCTCCATGTCGTCGATTCACCAACTCAACAATTTTTGGTATCAGCCGTATAGTTCAAGCTCCATTTCTTGCCTCCGTCCACCTCTACTGCCAATCGTCCATTCATTGGTTGTGGGTTGCCTGTTTTCTGCTTCTTTGGCCATTTCTTCCGTTTCTCCAGCCTTCCTCTCACTCAAGGGCCCCAGTAGGTCAATGTGAGCAATACCAGCAATCACCAGCCACCAGCAAAGCTGCCTCGGAGGCAGGTAACACGAAGTGCTCATCGTCTCTGTATTCATCCTACTCTTATGAGACAGCAATCTTTCCTCGAGGCATGTGCCATAAGTAGACGCCGCTTGCTTGGTAGAGGCCACAGAACATAGCATATGTTCTCTCTCCTCTCTATGCGACTGCATAAATTCATCTTGTTGTCATTTATGACTCCCAGGTATTTCAGCTTTCCGGTTGTCTGATTTATAACGTCATCTACTCTGACTGGCACCGTTGTTTCTATGTAAGCGTGACGATTTCTTTTTTCTGTTTTGCCCCTGCCAATGAGTGTTCATTCACCGAGGGCATGAGTCTTCTCTTGATCTGATTGGCCTTCATCTGGGCATCTTCCATTTTCCGTGGAACTACTGCTAATATTTTTGTATTGTCTGGCATTTGTAACCTCAGTAGTCTGTCATATGTCACGTTCCACAAGTTAAGTCGTACTGGAGCGTTCGGCGTCGCAAAGAATCCTCCATTACATTGATCAGATATCCTGGCAGTCGGAATGTGTATCAAAGTGAATGTAGAGCGTTATTCCAGCTCATTATTATTATTTGCTTTTTATTTATAACATTATGTCAGATTAATCGAATACTTTATTTATAATGATAAAAAAGCAGGAAATGCAGTTATTAGAAATAAGTAAAGAAACAATTAATACACATTTACAATTAATGTCCTAATACTATTTAAAATTAATCATAGCAATATTAGAAAATGGTAGAAGAATGTTTTTTTTTGTTGACAGGCTACATGAGGGTGATCCTGAAACAGGCAACTCTCCTTTAATAGCATAGGAAGGGAATTGAAAAGGGGGAATGCGGAAGGTAGAGCAAGGTAGCCAAGGGTTAACTAGGGCCCCCGGCCTAATGTTTAAGGATCCTACCTGGTGTTTCACCTAAAGAGATGCAGGGAAACCCTAGAAAACCTGCATCAGGTAAGGTTTCAATGCCCTTTTCATATTTTTTTCCTTTTCCTTTGAGAAAAATAAGATTCCAGGTAAACTCGCACATCACCCATACTTTTGAAATCATTATTTATTAGGGAGTGTTCCATGGATCTGAATAAATAAAAATTGGATGGTGCTATATTTGGAGAATATGGGGGATGGGATAAAACCTCCCAATTTAACTGTATTTTTGGGGGGTTAATCTAGCTATATGTGGCCTGGAATTATCGTGTTACAAAATCATCCCTTTTCTGTTGACCAAAGCTGGCCGTTTTATAATTATTAATTCCCAATTTCTTAAAGATGCCTTTGGACTGTATACCAAGAAGCCTGAAGAGTGTTTACTATTTCCTGGGTACTTAGCTTAGGATCAGTTTCCACCAGTGGTTTTAAAACGTCATTATTAAACTGTACAGGGCGTCCATTTTTATCGCTACCAGACAAGTCAATATCACTGTTACAACAGCCAAGACAATGTGTAATATTGTACAATAACTCACATCTTTATACACTCACGCTCTGAACTAGACTGGAGCGAATCCTCCAAACTAAAAACAATTGATTACTTATGGGTATATACATAACTCAATGAACGGCTTCCATAAGGATCACGTACTAAAATAAATTATTTACAAGAGATCTCTTATCTCAGTCCTATAACATATTTCTTGCTTTCATCCTACAAAATTGTCAAAGACGAAACCGTCATCTTTAACAGACAGAAACTCATCATTGTGAATGATTATAGTTGCTCTGGTTTTCCAATGTCTCGGACGAAGATGGTGTAAAAATTTTCGATCTGTAAAAAAATTGTTTAGCGAAAATATAAAATGAATCATGTTAGGGTAGCCAGTATCCGTTTGTTATAGTTCCTGAATTTTCTTAAATAAAATGAAAAGTGTATTTTCTACAACCATTCTTAAACAAGACAGACGGTATCAGCATTGTATGGCGATTTTTGGGCTGTTGGGCCACTTCGTTGTTTGGCGTTCTTGCTGACGTTTCGCTCAGAGGCACCGAGCTTTCTCAAGGAATGTCAAAGACTGTTGCTTTGT
The DNA here is from genome assembly GCA_034510155.1 of Eucriotettix oculatus. Classification (NCBI taxonomy): domain Eukaryota; kingdom Metazoa; phylum Arthropoda; class Insecta; order Orthoptera; family Tetrigidae; genus Eucriotettix; species Eucriotettix oculatus. The sequence goes on along the minus strand of CM067376.1, from coordinate 223,955,129 downwards.
GCTCACACTGGGGTCTAAATATCGTTGGAAAAAACATTGACAGTGGGAATGACCTCGAACGTCCCAACGATATTTAAGCCACACTGTGAGCACAGAGCAACAGTCTTTGACATTCCTTGAGAATGCTCGGGCCTCTGAGCGAAACGTCAGCAAGAACGCCAAACGTGGCCTAACAGACAAAAAATCGCTATATAATGCTGATATTAATATGGTCACAAAAACAATCAGTAGCTTTATAAGACAGACGGTATTTAAAAACACTATTTGAAGTATGCATTTGTAGCTGTTTTATTATTTACTTACCTAAAATCGTTGCTAAAAGTTCTTAAGATGTTATCGCTTTCCTGCAGCGAGTATCCTTTTTTTATAACAAGCCAAACCCTAAAAATTTCTCGTCAGTCCTCTGATAGGAGGTCGGGGCACTGGACAGAGGGGATACAAAGGGGAGTGACAAAAATTGTTAAACGGTGTCGTAGTCACGGAAATGAGAAGGTTCAACAATTAGGTTGGGATATGTTAGAAAAACGACTGCAAAATTTACGTCTCAGCGCTCTTTTTAAAACGTATGCAAGCCAACAATCCTGGGAGGATATTGCACCAAGGGTTTATAGAAGCAAATTATTACAGTAAAGGGGATCATATTTGTATAATTGGGCAGAACAGGTTTACTACAGATGTTGGGAAATATTCGTTTTTAAACCGGGCTATAATGGATTGGAAGATTTTTCCCTGCAGAAGTTTTTGAAACATAATCTCGAAACAGCAAAGTCTTCCAGGGAAGAGCAATGAAGTTAGTCATATGAAGTGAAAGTGTATTGCGACAAAAAACTAAACAATGGATACTTTAATTTTAATTTAATTAACAATTTGTGTATTATGATTATTATTATTTACATCACTTAATGATTCTGTTAACGATCTGGCGTCTAAGACAGAATTAATTAACAGTCTCTTTTTAATTAGATATTCTCAAAAAGCCACTGTAAAGAACATTAGGAAAAATCGATATGACATTTAACAATCACTATCTGATGGAATTATGTGGAGCAATAAATGTTATTTACTCTTTGGAAGACGTATTTATGGCACACGTAAACAGATAAATAATTATAGGCCCTGCTTTGAAATTTATATTACTTAATGTACTATATAGTTGAATCACAGTTATAGTATAACCACTAGTTTTCTCCGGGTATTTAGGTTCTTTTAGTTCTACTAATATAGTTCATCTTTTGAAAATATAAAACTAAAAATTAATTGACTGATTTTTTGTTAATAAATAATGGTAATATGTTGAGCTACGATTGTTTAATCTTTAAGGCTAGTTCACCTTTGTACAGTAAAAGTTTAGACTCTTGTAACATGCATAAAAGTTGCGTCATATATATGCCTCAATCCATAGATGCAAATTATTCCGTGTGTTCTAGCCAATTCAGAAATACAACTATAGATATTTACACGCAGAATCTCACAATGCCTTAATAGTTGTTAAGATAACTTTTTGTTGAATTTTGCTCTGACACACAGTTAATCAGTTTTCTCTACATAAGTCTTCAATGAGTTTTCATGTTACATATATTTTAAAATAGTTTCAGGATACTCGAAAAGTGATTTATGAGATGGAGTAGATTTATTCTTTAAAAGAATATTATAATTTTTATATTGCCCTTGTTTAATCTTGGAGCAATGTTTTCCTCGGTGTATGTTCTGGATTGCCCTTGGGTTTCCAGCCGTTTGAGAATATTCTTAGACCACGACGTTTCGACGGCGGTCACTGACATTGTTGTCAAGTGATATTTCTGTTTATTAAGTTCTTAGTTTAGTTACTCGTGTATCTTCATTCGATCTACTGCGAAGCTACTATGTAATATTTAAACGATCTTATCTTCATTTATATCTTTAACTTTGTGCTACAATTGATATATAACATGGGATATTATATTTGATGTCATAGTAATACTTCTTTTGTTAACAGGCTACATGAGGGTGAACCTGAAACAGGCTACTACCCTTTAATAGCATATGAAGGGAATTGAAAAGCAAAGTAGACAAGGGTTGACTTTTTTTGGGTTAACAGGCTACATGAGGGTGATCCTGAAACAGGCAACTCCCCTTTAATAGCATAGAGAAGGGAATTGAAAAGGGGGGGGGGTGAGGAAGGTAGTGCATGGTAAGCCAAGGGCCCCTGACAACATTTACCTTATTAAATAAATAAAACGGCTACATTCTCCGGGGAAAAATGTGGTTTTAGAAATTTGTCCACAGAATTTTCTTACCTCTTGTACTTGCATAATATTACTTGAAGTAAATTATACTCATCAACACCAAGTTTGTTCCGTTACACCAGTTTTGTTTCTCCTGTTGAATTTCCGATAACGAACGAAAAATAGAGTTACTATTTATTAGTTGTTTATCAATTGAAGTCTGATTTATGCATTTACTGTATTTGGTGTCCTTTTAATTATAATCTTACAATTTTTATAGATTTAAATCCTCCACTCCGAATAGTATTTTTACAAATGTTACTAAAAATTTCCGTCTTGTCGTAGCATATAATTGTCAGTTTTATGTTAGCCTGTTAATTAGATGGAATCTTCGATTTTTGTCCGTTTTCCCCACGGGATGTAATTATTTTCCCTCAGTCGTGTTATGAAGAAAAGGTGGTCAGAATTCACCGACAGTGAGAGTAATGGAGTATTTGCAGCTTCCGGGTCGCTCCAGATTCCTTAATAAGAGCCGCTGCGAAACAGTTATCTGTCCAGCCCTGCCGGAAGACCTTGGAACGCACAGTGCAACTATAAACAGGTAATCAGTTCACACTCGGGGCAACACTGCATCCAGTACTCACTCGAGTCTTCGCGTACTGAACAATTGTTTATAGACTTGTGGCCGATAACTGTACGAAATTAGGAAACGTATATGTCTTCGGTCAAAATTTTATTAGAACCATACTTGTGGGTCTTTCCACCATCAGTATTAGATAGATAAAAGAAAAATTAAATTGATTCATAATAAGGCCTAAGAGAGAACGGAGGGATAATAAAACCGTTGTGTAGCATTGAAGTAACAAGACGCTTTAATTACAGTTGTCACGCTTATTAGACCAAAATTAAGTGTTCAACTGTTTTAATATTACTAATACATTAAATATGGTTGTGACGCAAGCGACACTGACCACTAGACCACAGGAGGTCGACATTAACGAATTAGGATATAATATCTCGACCAGACCAGAAATCACACTCAGGACCACCAATTTAGCGGAAGTTCCTTAGTTCGGTAAGGGCGAATGGGAGATGATTCAAAGGCAGCCTCTCAACCCCAAATAGTAGAGCAAGCCTTCCCGTGGCGCCCCGCCTCTGTTTTCACTAAAGCCTGCGCCACACTTGAGCGGGACGGGCCGCAGCGGAAGATAATTGGTGCGGGTGTCAATGTCACACTTAACTGGCTGCGGGACGAATAATGTCTGTATGATTCTCAAAATTAAAGGAACTAGATCATTTCATTGTTTTATAACATAATCAGAAACTGTTTAAAATAACAGAATACATCATCGTCAATAGAAAGTGAATTAAACCAAGTTGCGGGAGTTGTATCATTGACACTTCAAAATAAAGACACTGTTACATGCATTTATGAAGGCCAGTAATTAGTTGCGCAGATGATCAAAACAATGAAGTACATATTATATTTTGACAACCCCCTCAGGACCAAGTAGTTCATTACAAAAGAATGAAAAGTTTAGGAGCCAATAAAAAATGTGTTGAAGAACTGGAATTTCCTACGGTGACGAAATTAAATATCATGACTGTGAAATCAACATTAAGAACTAATTATAGATTAAAACACTTTTTAAAGTTTTATATTAATTAACTAGTTCAATAAAATAATGTCATTTTATATGATTGTTATTTTAATTTATTTTTATTATTTCTGTATTTCATTACGCTTTTCGAAGTTAACATTACATAATAATTCAATTATATTTATAAAAAATAGTTATATAATATATTATGTTGCTATCAAAATAGTTTTCTTAGTTTAGCCTGTCTAAATAATTGAAGTATTATATTGATATACGTCGAAATCAAGCATTTTTTGCTGTATTTAAGAAATTATTATACCAACATTGAGTAAAATCTCAAAGTTACAATTTATAGTGTAGTTTGATACAGTAGAGACCTTTTAACTGTAAAACTTTCAGATTTTTATCAGCATCCCAAACAGAGATATTGTAACTCAAACTTTGAAAAAATTTAAAAATCACTTAACACTGATAATATTTATAAAGTAACTACACCATTATCTGTAAAAGCATTAAAAATATTGAGGTTCGCAAATAGTTTCTTATTCAAGAAATAAGCTTACTAAAATTGAATTTTCTTCAATGGAATGGAAAACTTCGTGTTACACAGAGTACATGAAAAAATATTATTAGGCAAGTAAATAGTGGTCTCATTTGTAGACCTGGATGTACTGAACACGATTCAGTTTATTTAAAAGAATACAACACAGTACTGGATAATTTAGAAAATCGTAGATAACGGCGACCGCGGAAAGCGACGTGCGCGCTGCAAAAAAACCGTCAGTTATTTTTGAACCAGACACAATATGAATGAAACAAAATTAGTGTTGAACATGAGGAAATTCACAAAAAATATTATTTATTTCTGAGAAGATGAGCAATCAATTTCCTTTTTTTGGACGACTTGGCATGGATTGAACCTTCTTTCAAAGACTCGAATGCGAATGTTGTTTTTTCAAATGACACGTTTTGGTATTCATTTCTTCCTTATTCAGGTTGGAAGCCTTCCAGTAATGTAATAAATACTACAAAATTTTGAAATAACCCATTTTGAAATTAATAAATTAGCATTATAAAATTGTAATTTTGAATTTTACTAGTGATTCTCGACTAAAATTGATAGTATTTCAATAGTAACTCCTTCCCCCATCCAATTATCGCCGGGGTGTATTTCCCGCAACATGATGCGGAGCCTGCGGGACGGGGTAAACGCACCCGTCCAACTGTGGCATCACGCATCTAAATACATGTGTTGTCTGACCCGCAGCGGGCTACCCGCACCCGGTGGCACTTGGTTGTGGCGGACGGAGTGCATTTCCCATAAAACGGGCAAAAACTCTGGTGTAGGAGCCGTACGCAATTTGTATGTTACCTTTTCTTCACCTTTTTTTAAGTGTATGAGCACTCAATATTCGGTGAGGGTTCGTAACGGTCCTGTACACCTATCGGTAAATAAATGCACTCGTAAAGCCCACCGGGTGCACACGGGGTCGGATGCTGGATCCTGTCCAGTAGTCCTGAATCCTTTCTATCATCTCTCTCCTGGTCTGGTAGAGATTGTTCTATCAATAATTAATTACTTGTGCGAAGCGATTATATCAAGTAGACGCTTGTGGAGACATTATTAAGGTATTACATTGTATAGGAGTAGTGAGTGTAAGCTGACATGAAGAAGAACTATAATGGAGCCAGACAGAAGCAATAAAATAAATAGTATAAGAATACTGAAAGTTCGTCATAAAAAATATGAAAAAGGAAAAGTGAACTAAAAAGATACAAACAATCACAAAGAGAGAAAAGTCGGTTCTATTTCATTGAAAGTTTGACGAGTCCTGTTGAATTGATTAGAGACTGTCTGGCTCTCAGATTTATATCATTCATTGGTTATCGAATCTGTTGTGTCGAATTAAAATGGTATATTTCAATGTTTAGAATACTCTATTAACAACCTGTAGCACAGTAGAACCCGCGTCCAATTTTTTATTATTATTTACGGGAACTTAAATAACAAATATTTCGGCCTGAGCAAGTCGCTGGCCAGGAAGAAGGGGTTTTTCCGCGCGTCGTCTTGGCGGCTCGGAATCAACACAAAGAGACTGCAGCTGACACTTGGACCATAAAGCTCGGACACCTCGTCGCCGCCGGTTTCGAAATGTCCTAATCTGCCTGGGAATTTGGTGACCGGGTGGCGATGTTCCCCAAATGAAACAAGGGATATGATTGGAGAATATCCATCCCTGCCACCTTAGTGATAGGTGTCAGATAAGTGGGGACAAGGTTTTAAAGAGACTGGCGGAGACAATTTGAGGACAGATTTTTGCTGGTGATACAAGTTGGTGGCGAAAGGAGATTGGTAGCAGAGAAGTTACGGCGAGAGCAGATTTTGTGAGGTGGCAGCGGAGAGGTGGACCATGCTTTGATCTGTCCAGGAAGCAGGGGAGAAAGCTCTTAACAACAAGGGAAGAAAGAGGAAAAAGCGGAAATTCCTCAATTTGGCAGCACGACCTCGTACTATTGTCAACCGGCCGCTTCAAGTTCCACAACACGGAAATTACAGCGAGACGCCTATGAAAACAACTCAGGTTCGTCAACGAACAGAAAATCTGCTACACGTGGTCACCCAAACTATTAATACCCTGAGATATTTAATACAATCCCAGTTTAATTAATTATTTTTGTACATAATATATACACGCACTACGCATATTAAAATTATTGTGTTTACAATAAATAAATGTATATATTTAAACCCAATTATTAAATTCATTAATTAATATTCCCCCCATCGTTTACAAACCCAAAAAAGCAAGACACGAGAGAAGGTAAATATTCATACTTACGTAGCCTATCTGTGAATATATGTGTTGTTTATAACGTATACTGCGTAAAATCCATCAGACCAATGATACTCATTCGAGGAGGGTAGTTTTTTTACGTTAAAAATTGCCAGCAACGGTCATGAATAAATCTTCAAGGTACTGGAGTTCTTCCAAGTTCAAATATCGTTTACTAGACCTCTTCCTAGAATAGTAACATAGTCGCCCCAGTCATGCCACTGACGTCTGAAGATAGTCAACCCTTGGCTAACGTGCTCTACATTCCACATCTCCTCCTTTTAAATTCCCTTCCTATGCTATTAAAGGGGACTTGCCTGATTCAGGATCACCCTAATGTAACCTGTCACCCTAAAAACAGGAACGCCTCGTTATCTCTGTCTTTTCTAAGTTCTCACCTTCATCTCTTTTAGGAGCTGTGTGTATTGTGGCCGAAGACCTTGGGCATACGCTAAGAGTTGTCCGCTGATCCCATAGGAACAATCGGACAGCTGCCTCCTTGAAGTAGTAAAGCTGGAATCCCACAGCAAACTCCTCTCCCATCATTCTGAATGGCGTGAGAATAGTACCCAATACAGGTTTGCTAGGGCTTACCTGCATCTCTTTTAGGTGAGACACCGGGCAGGTTCCTTAAACTATAGCTCTGTCAGCCCTTGACTACCTTGCTCTGCCTTCCACATCCCCCTTTTTCAGTTACTGTTTCAGGATCCTCTTCATGTAGCCTGTTACCAAAAAAGAAGTAGCCAATTCTTGGCTGCTTTCCTTTACCTGCCACATACCTCTTTTTTAGTTCCCTTCCTATGCTATTAAAACGGACTTTCCAGTTTCCAAGTAGTACTTTCCAAGTAGATTGGTGACCCGAGCCCAAGAGAAAAAAATTAATGAATTGAAAACAAATAAGAAAGACGCTGAAACTTAGTTTAGGATTGTTATATCCAATATATACATATTTGGTGCTTCATAGACGTTTCTATATAATGTGGCATTTGAAGATAAAGAGACTTAAGACTCTCTGCACCTCAATTTGAGGAACTATTGTCAAAGATATGTGACTATTAGAAAAAGGGAGACATTTATGAGACTACCATTAACATAAAACTAGATATAAAACTGAGATATTAGATAAAATTTATAACACTTTTATAGACTGCCGAAATGTACCATTTCTAAATTCACTTCGCCCGTCATAGTAACAGTCTCTAACATGATACTTTTTTAATGTGAATTTTAGACTCTTTAGCTTTATCTTATAATCCACCAATTCATTTCGTTCGAACAATGCTTAAACCGTGGATCATAAAATTTTAAGCTTCAAAACGCTTATTTTTTTTACTTTCATACGCTTCTATAATCACTGCAGTGTTCTCAAACTCACTGTAAAAGTTTATTGGCAACGGAGCTGACTCTCTTCAGCAGACCAACTGTCTTTATGGAACGATACGAGTGAGCCGAAAGTACCCAAGACAGTCAGTTCGTTCCAGTCAACGGTCATCATGTGAATCCACATATATATTTTAAAAAAAATATTCTCTGGGTACAGTTTCGGGTAGTTTATTTTTAAACTGGTAAGCTGGTAACTCAATAAATGAAAGATACTTGAATTATTCTTGTTTTTGATAACAGGCTACATGAGAGTGATCCTGAAACAGGCAACTCTCTTTAGTAGCATAGGAAGGGAATTGAAAAGGAGGGTTGTGCAGAGAAATGTAAATTTATGTTGTTGTTTTTTCCGTGTTGTCGACTATAAGACAGCCTTTCTCGGTTTTCCAAATAACTCGCTCTACCAAACCATTAAAGAATTCTCTTTTCCTCAGAAGCAGTATTGGCCAGGAGAAACAATTGCCTCGAGATTCCGGTGTTGCAGTTCCTGTTTTGACGTACTCTGGACTGTCACTGGTGTCCGCACCTGAGTTTCAGCAGCTCAATGTCACGCGGCAATGTCAAGGACAACGCCTTCTAGGTTAACTGTTCTTCTCAATGTAGTATTAAGTGGTTCTGTTATTTACGTACTCGGCGTAATACTTCTTCGCGATCAAGCCAAATTGCATGTTTTGCTATCATTTTTTTCTTTTCTTTCTTTTTTTAATAAAAAAAGGATGTGAATAATTTTTGGTTGGCTTGTATTAAGAAAAATTAAATGACTCGGTGTCCTTCAACCAACAGTTCGGTTGTTTTTTTAATGTTCTGTATGGCGGGAACTCCTGGGAAACTCAAGAAAGAAAATTTATTTATTTCCCCAAACATTGAATTTATTCTGCTCCTAGGATATTGCAGTTTCAATCTCAAAAATTCTTCGAATGCAATTGTGGTAAATTATAGTGTAATTTATTAGTCTTCTTCTTCTTCGGCTCTACAGCCCATTGAGGGCTTGGGCCTACCGGGTCGACTGCGGACTGTCATCCTGCATGACACATTCTGAATTTGCAATGACACGTGGAAATTTATTAGCCAGCAAAGATAATATGAATATAACTAAGGTTTGAGACTGGTGTAATAATGCTGTGCATTTCAAGGCAAGATAACGAATAATAATTAGAAAGTTAATTATTTTAAGAGACTAGTTCATTTATAGTTCGTCCATTGTACTGAACTAATTCTATGAAGAATTTCAACTGTACTTTAAATATGTCGCAAATTTCGTAGGTTAGCAATTTCAGGGTGTGAGGCCAAGTTATCACTCAGGCAGTGAAGAAAATATTTATTAAAATATAAACATCTGTGTTTAAAGTGTACAAATTATTTAAAAAAAAGTAGCCCAAATGTAGATAGTAATTTAGTGAAGGATCAAAGTGGTGCAGTTGTCTGAGGAATTTCACGTAGCGAGGGGGATGTGATCTCTACTCTGCTGTTGTATTTAATTTGGCATTGATGAAGGTAATTCGGCAAATGGCAATAAATCCAGGAGGGACAACCTCAAGTGATGGCATTCGCGGATGATATAGCGTTAATCGCGAGGAATTTAGGAGTGCTAAAGGATAATTATGACACATTAGAAGGAACGACGAGACAACTAGGAATGGAAGTTAATACTGAAACAACAAAATATATGACGATGAGAGACCACAACAGAGACTGCGACGGGACGTCAATAAAAACGAATGGGATACATTTAAATATTTAGGTTCGGTCATAAGACAAGAAAAGAAGGTATAAGTGGAAATACAAGAAATGATTGCAAGCGGAAGCCGATGCTAATACATCTTGTAGAATATATTTTAGTCTATAAATGTTATCAGAAATACAAAAATAAAATTATATATGACTATATTAAGACCTAAATCGATACGCTGACCACGTGTCGCTCCAAATTCGGAATGTGTCATGCAAGATGACAGTCCGCAGTCGACTCGGTAGGCCCAGGCCCTCAATGGGCTGTAGAGCCAAGAAGGAATGTTAATACCTAAACTAACGCATAGATCCGAAGGTTGGATAATGACAGCAAAGGAGAAAGTTTACTATTGAGATGGGATAGAAGGATATTGAAAAGGATTTTTGGATTTTTTCATGCCTGATCCGGGATTGGAAGAGTAAGCCGACCACAACACCACGACAGAGGCCGGCAATTTGTTATTATTATTTCCCCTTGCCCCATATATGTGGATCACTAGTACAGGGACTACCACATTAAAAGTACGCAATCTATATTAATGAAAATATTTCCAGAGGACATCAAAATTAAACTGTACCTCAGGCATCTAAAGTGCCAAATCCGATAAATATTTTCTGTGCTTGATCTTAGTCATTCCGACCGCCGAATTTTATACTCCAGAGATTGCAGTTTAGAGCGAGACTTCCGTTGTCGTTAACAATCTATAAGTGTGTTAACTATTGCAAAGTATATTCTATATATATTTTATATAATAATGAGAAAAAAGGGTATAAAATGCATGGCTTGAATGAAACCAATTTCTTTGCAGTAAAGTAGAGTGGGGTAAAGTGCGCGTCGGTTAAAAGGGCGCAGTACAGGTTTTAGTTGTTATGATAATAATTTTTTCCCATATGTATATCAGACACTTCCAAAAACCAAAAGTATATTTAAATTTTGACTTACAAACTTTATTCGGAAGAAGCTTTCGGCAATTGCCATATTCATCTACAAAATAAATTAGAATATTTAAAACATTAAAATCTATTGAAGAAAATTAGAAATTTTATTTGCTTTCGAAATACGTGAAGGTATGTATAATATTTTTAAACATTATATCATATAACCATAGTTTTAAACAAATTTCTATATATATATATATATAAATATTTTAAAAATGTTATGTTTCAAATATTGTAATTTATTTTGTAGATGAATATGGCTATTACCGAAAGCTTCTTCCGAATAAAGTTTGGAAATCAAAATTGAAATATACTTTTGGTTTTTGGAAGTGACTGACACAAATAAGGGAAAAAATTATTATCACAATAAATTAATTATCAGCCTTTAAACAAAAAGTTAATAAATTCCTTGAAGTTTTAGTTGTTTTCAATGACGTTAGATTGGCAAAAATGTCATCTTATAGTTATAGCGGGCTTGTGCAAATAACTTTGAAACCATGATGTGAGATTCATTTTTGATCTTTATGATGTAATATTTTGATTTCTTGCAAACTATATTTGATAACTACAGTAAATAATTCTCAAGACATTTTACTAAACTCGTTTCTGTTGTGTGACGTGATATATAAGACATTTAAAATTAATCGCCATTGATGACATGATTTGCTGATCCCTAAAAAAGTATCTGATGGGGGAAAGTTCGCACATTGCACCACAAATGCGCTCTTTTACCCTAATTACCCAATAACGATGTAAGTATTGGCTGCTTCAGAAATTATCACGTGCTATCAATTCCTTATCACAGTAGTCACAAACTTCAGCCACTCGACCATTGCTTTATTAAAGCAATCAAGACGTGCTTCGCAGAAGTAGTCAATAAGTGGCTAGTAAGTAATCCAGTAAGAGTCATGATACAAATCCAAGGAGAAAAACTATTTGGCACTGCTTACTGTATATCTGATTCAGTGGGAAAAACTATCAGTGCTTTTAAGATGTGTGGGATTTTTCCTCTCGATCCTTGTGTGGTGACGGACGAAGGCTTCACAGTAACTGATATAGAACTTGATAAGGAAACAGATTCACCTACAGAAACAGAAAGATCATCTGGAGCAGCAGATGCAGTTCCATCTACTTCTGACATCCAGAATAGCAGGCCAGCTTAGAATGAATTGCTTTATCAAACCTATTCATATTATGAAGATGTAGACGATAGGCCAGTCTCCCCTGCAGAAATCAGGCCAAAGAAGAACCCCCAGCGAGAATGGAAGAAAGGAAAAAAGTCTGAAATAGTTCACCTTTTAAGAATAATAAAGAAGCCAAACTGATGACATGATGAAGAAGACGTGGAAAGAAACGTTTCCCTCAGAAACTACAAGGCCTGTTAAGCGCAAACAGCACTGTTCTAATAATGACACTCAGTTTGGTCTCAAAAAGAAGAAAAGGAATGCTGAGAGCACAATAACTTGCCAAGGATGTGCAGAGGTGTACACCAATCCTCCATTCGAGGACTGGATCAAGTGTAATAATGCGAAGAATGGTGGAAACTGTTAAAAATCTTGCTAGGAAATTAAAGAATATGTTTATCTTGCTAAAAGCAAATGTAACTTCCTGTGTAATTTTCCACATATTGCTAATTACATTGCATTATATGGAGCCTATGTAGTTATTTATAAATCTCTCTGTACATGCGAACTTTTGCCCCAGTATAAACGCACTTTTACTCCACAGGTTGGGTAAAAGTGCGTTTTTGATATTGGTTGAAAAAGGGCTTCTTGATTAAACTTACTCAACATAAAATAAAAACATTATTAAATTCAAAATAAAACACTTGGAAAATTTTGTTGTATAAATATCTGAAATTTTATTCTTTTTGAAAAGTTAAGCACTAAGTTCGTACTTTTGCCCCACTCTACTCTACCTACAAATCTGTGACAGTTGTAAAAAGCTACACGGAAGATTTATAACCAATACTGCCTTCATTTTAAGGAACTCGGTATGTGACACGCACGATGCTGGAAGGAAAGTAATGGTGTAAAGCAGAGGTGACCAAATGTGGTGCTTTGGACAATTAAAAGTGGCGCATTGCATCCTTGAGCCTGTTTTTATTTTGGACGAAAAGTCCCATTACATTTTTAAAAAATCATTGTAAGTTAGATACGTATTGTAAATAAATACAATTAATGGCCAAAAGTGTGAAATAGAAGAATTTAATAACACTTATTATGAAAAACAGGGAGAACAGACAATTCCAAGTTCCAAGCTGATCTCACTCTCAGTGCCAACGACTGTAGTCCAGCGGTAACTTCAGCAAACGAGACTCTCTATCAGCTATAGCGGCATCATGAAGCTTTAGCCATTCGTAAAGGAACATCATTCTTGACATTTGTAGATTGGTGCTTAATTAACCCGGCGTAAATTAATTAATTTAATAATTCCTTTTCGTCCCCTAAGCGAAGCAGATTCTATCCTCATATCTATTTACCAACTCTTAACCGTTACAAGACGCCATAAAATGAGCTCGAGTCATAATGCGCATCTGAACTAGTCTGCCAAAAATTGGCGCTTCCTATGAAAAAGGTTGGCACCCACAATGTAAAGGCTCCATCGAATTTGTTCACGTTTCCTTCGATAGGATAAGATCTATCGCAACCAATTTTAGGACCTTTCATACATAATTTACTTTAATATCAATTGTTAAAACGAGAAGAAAAATATAGACTCAATATTTTGTAAGTAAAATGAAATGTACGTTTGCGCAGTAACTATTTTTAGAAACAATAAGAACATTTTATTACAACTATACCAATAAATAAAATTGAAGTGTCTGTCTGTCTAAAAGTTTCTATCGAATATGTACAGAGACAACTCAACTGATTTCAATGAAACTTTAAGGGTTTAAAATCAAAATATTTCACTTAAATATTCGTGCATGTTTCATTTCGATATTATATGTACATATATTAATATAAGACATTCTACGGAAAACGTTTATTGGCATAAACGCATTCAAATGTGAATGTGGGTTGCCTACACTCTTGATCTGTTTATGCTTCGAAGCGGATGAACGGATTTCAATGAAAATTTGAGAGATTTAAACGGGAATTTTAACTTATATTTTCGTGTATTTTTCATTTCAATATCTTGCAGAGTTCAAAGATATTAATATAAATATTTATAAATCCATTAAATATCCGCGCGAAAGCCAGCGTGAAATGCAACAGCGTATTATAAGTCCTATAAGGCGTTCCTCTACAATTCATCGGACGTACTGTGATATTATTAGCGTAATTTTGGCAGCATGAGAGAGAGGGGGGATGGGGCGAGTATTATCACTTCATTTATTGTTGGAGCAGGATTCGCGCCGTAATTAATTTATTGTTGACAGAGAGCTAACTCCCCAAGGAAGCAATTCATGCACCGATGCAATTCGAGTGAATGAGCTGTTGGTGTTTGTTGCAGCAACTCCGAAGCCAAGGGCCTGACGCAGCTGGACGTGCACTTCAAGCAAGAGATGCTGACTCGCTATCGGACTGATGTGGTCTTCGACTGGCTCACGCTCATGGGTGAGGGATACTATTCTTGGCTGACTAATCGTAACTGTTATTCTTATCTAATAAAGCGCCAGGCATCTTCAGGTTAGGTTTGAGACGCTCGGTGAATGAAGCCAGTGTTTCTTCAGTGATCAGCAGAATAAGATTCACATCCGCGAAAACTACAATGATGTTTGAAAGAACAACTAGGGTACTCACTATAATCTGGCAACCGCATATTATTCGTTAAATAATATTGAAATCCAGTATAGATTACTTTTCGCCACTATTATTCAACAAGAGAATGCATGATCTAGATTTTTTATATAGGTAAATGTCGTTTTCAGTAAGCACCCGATTGTAAAAACGACCACTATTGTCGTTTATCATAGACTATTAATTAAAAATTGTACGTAAATAAAGGGCATTGTATCCGGTTTTGGGGTATTAACAGACTACAAGAGGATGATCCTGAAACTGGCATCTACCCTGTATAGGAAGGGGATTGAAAATGGGGATGTGTGGAAGGTAGAGCAAGGTAGCCAATGGTTGACTAGGGCCCCGGGCTGTATTGTAAGGATCCTACCCGGTGTTTCACCTGAAGGTGGAGCAGAGAACCCCCTAGAAAACTTGCACGAGGTAGTTCGGGCTATTGGGTACTCCTTCGTCCTTCTGATGACGGGAGACTAGGATTGTGCCCCTACCAAATTAGAGAGTCAATTAACAGACTAGTCCAATGGGATCAGGGAATAACTATGGCCGTATGACGAAGGTCTATGACCCCCACGCTTGCACCCCTGAAACTGGTCAAGGTCGTCTCAGCTTGCAGAAGACTTGAAATAAATACTTTGGCCTTGGGCCAAGGGGAGAGGGAAAGGGTAAATCCAGGAAGTGGAAGTCAGCCCTGACGGACTTCCCATAACTCCACCTGGTTATTTCTCATTCCTTATCCTCAGTGTTCCGTACATGCCAAGGTAGCCAACGACGAGCCTCAGTCCATATATAAGAAACCTCATCAAGCTCACAGCGAGTCATAAGGTTTGTCCTTGGGCATTCCTATTCAATCATCTCATTTCCGTGAAAGTGTTTGTGATTAGCGCTGATCACCCCATACAAGGTTTCTATCAATGTTTTGAAAATTTATGTCCCTTCCTTCCCCCTTTCAAACTGAAGAAGGTACCACAATTAATACATATATATAGAACTTATAACAGAACCATGGCCCCACAAAGATTGCCAAGCGAGATGTTCATCCGCTGCGTGTGTGCGTTCACGACGACGTTCGCGAAAATCAATTAAAACATCATAACTTAAATAATATATTAGTCATATTAAAGCATTAATTCACCTTTAAGAGACTAGGTCACAGTAAAAATATTTTTTCAATCGAATCATACCAAAGAGAATATGTCTGTCAAACCTTATGTAAAACTTAAATTTAAATAACATTTTATAAAAATTAATAAATATCTAAAATGTTTTACGTCATAGGGCAGATGATAAGCTACTTTATGTAAAGACCAGGGCACATATCCAATTTTATTTTTTGAAGAGGTATATGTGTATCTACACACATTATTTCACGTTAATCAGACCAAAGGGATGATTCAAGTATCTACTCCTTTGAATGTTTCTGTTTATTTCTCGGTGCGTATGTGCTTATTGAAGGCATAAGCATATTACTTGACTTCGTTAAGATATCGAGTCGTTGTGGTGATTATGACGTCATACAATAGGGGACATGAAAAGTTAAATTTTCATAAAATGTGACGCTAACGCTGATGTTTTAATCATCTGTTGACAAAGAGATTACTGCCGAATTAAATTCTGTAGAGTGCTAATATAAATATATAATTTATTATTATTATGAAAATACACTGTAAGTGTAATATAAATTACTATAATTATTATATAAAATAATTATAATAACAGTATAGTTCCTAAATTTATGTAGTAACTTTTTAATAAAAATCTGTTGAAACGTCGGATGAATTAAATAAAAACTTTATGGTATATTATTGGTCGTTAATTTATCGAAATAATTATATTCGTCTGACATATGTAAATTTTATAATAAACTAATAAATAATACGTCTGCAAGTCACAAAAGTAAAATTAATAAAGCAAGTGACAAAAAAAATAACTACGCAAAGTTTCATCCTTAATTTAGGACTTCATAAAGTATACAGTGGACGTAATAAATTAATATATTTAAATAAATATTAACGAAAAATTATATATTAAATAATGTAAAACTCAATTAAGTTACAATATTTAAACATTGTCATATTCTTCTATTAATATCAGCAAAAAAAGTATGTAGTACAAGCAAAATTTGAGTAGAATTCAAAAGGTTCTGCCTCTTCTAACCGGCTTGACAAGCAGTCTTAAGAATTAATATCTATTTATTATTCTCCAAATATATTTCATAGGAGACATTCAACTCTTCGTATCTAAGATGCTTAAGAAAGTTAAATCATTAAAAATATTAAATATATTCACCCTGATGGAAATGTCAACCCGTGAAATTTACATTCAATGACACAAATGTGTACGTAACTGCTCCAACTAGTCATAATTAAATCGCAAGGTTTAAACTGTCTCCCAACATACTACAATATTAGAAAGAAAATCAGAAGAGCTGATGGGAAGCCAATTTTGATAAAAGAAGAAAAGGCATACTGCAAGGAGAAGAAATAAAAATCCTAAGCTTTGCCGATGATATTATAATATTAGGGAAGTCAGAAGAAGACTTATAAACCATATTAAATGGCATGAACGTGATCCAGGAGAAACAGTTCAATATGAGGATTAATAGAGGGAAAACGAATGTAATGTGTGTAGAATGGGAAATAGTGGAATTACAAACGGTGTTAGATTGGGGAAGGGATATTTTGAATGAAGATAGGGACTTCTGCTACTTGGGAAACGTAATAACTAGGGATGGTAGAAGTATAGTAGACATAAAGAGTAGGATAGCAAAGGAAAGAAGGCTTTCGCGAAAAAGAGGAATTTACTTACGGGTAATATAAACGTAAATATTAGGGAATCGTTGCTAAAAATGTTTGTATGGAGTGTGGCGTTATATGGGCGCGAAACGTGGACGATAGGAATTGCGGAAAACAAAATAATATTGTGCTATAGGCGAATGCTGAAAATAAGCTGGGTGGATAGAATCACTACCGAGGACGATCTAAACAGAATAGGGGAAGAGCGAACAATATGGAGGACGTTGAACAAGAGAAGGGATAGATTAATAGACCACGTTTTAAGACACGAGGGTCTTGTAAATTCTAGTATTAGAGGGAAGTGTGTGGGATAAGAACAGAAGAGGGATGCCAAGGATGAAATACGCTAAGCAGGGGATATGCTAGTTATGCGGAATGGAAAGGCTTGCGCAAAATAGTTTAGCAACCGAACATGTCATCTCCAACAGTAAACAAAGTTATAGAAAAATTAATGTTAGTAATTTTAAAATTCTGATTATGTTTAATTTAAAATTTCCTCATCCGGACAATGGAGGTTTATTTTCTCACTTAACACTTTATCTACTGGCGGGTCTTCAAAGTCCAGTGTAGTAATAAGCTAATACGTCCACGGTACTAGCAAGTCCAATTTGCTAATTACGAAATTAAAATGGTTTATAGTAAAACGTTTTTATACTCAAACATGCCCTAATTTTAGGTCCCGAACAACAAGGCAATAAAAAACTTCCATTGCCAGTCGAAAGTCATTAATTAAAATGCTTCAGAAGCTTTCAGCCTCGAAAGCCATATTCATTTGCATATTTCAGTATAAGTATTAGATTGGAAGGTCCATATAAAATGATTTCCTGCTGTTAAAAATATCTTTTTAATTCCCGTTTCAAACAATGTACACTGAGGTATGCTAAGAAAATCATTTGACTACCCTAATTGTTTTGTCAAAATACAATAAATAGACGACTTGTTTATTCTAATTTAAAAATTTAATAACAAATAATTTATTTATTTGGCTTTTAATTGCCTTATTATTTGTTCATTATTTTTATCAAATAATTTTAAATAGTATTTGGAAGAAACGTTACGAGGAATTTTAACTTATTAGTTACATGCAACTTTGAATCTTATAAAATAAATATTCTGACTGTTACCTATTTCCTACTAATTTAAAAGCCGTTTTATTTCTGAGTTTAGTGAGACTCTTGATTATCAAAATAGCTTAAATTCCTACATAATTTAGTTACAATAAATTCCATTTTTGATTGTCATATTGAACTTTAATTACAGAGTAATTAATTCTAGCGCTTAGCATTGCGCTCTCGGAAAGTGTTTGAGATCTCGTTAAAAACTTTGACATTTGCTCAATGAGTGTAAAAGGCTACTTGAGGGTGATCCTGATACAGGCGACTCGCCTTTAATAGCGTAGGAAGGGACTTGAACAGGGGGAATGTGTGAGATAGAGCAACGTAGCGAAGGGTTAACTAGAGTCTTGGGTTATAGTTTAGGGATCCTACCCGGTGTTTCACCTAAAGAGATGCAGGTAAACCTCTAGAGAACCTGCATCAGATAGGTCGGGCTATTGGGTACTATTCTCACCCCCTTCTCTGTGAATTCATCAGTTTTAGAAGGCAGTTGGCCGACTGATCCAATGGGATCAGCGGTCAAGTCTTACCGTGTGCCAAAGGTCTTCGACTCCAGTACATACACCTCCTAAAATAGGAGAAGGTGCCTTGGCATATATGAACTTCGAAGAGAGAGAGAGAGCGTACGAGACATTCCCAACATAGTCATGTGAGGCCTGCAGTCAATCTGGGGAGAGATTTAGGTACGGGTGGAAATGCTGCGGGAAGTGGTGTTACCCTTAGTTCTGAATGAACGCTCCAGGTAGTAATTCGTAACAGTATTTTTTGTAACTTTTGATCCATAACTGCTACCTCAAATCGTCAGAAAATGTTGATGTTATCTGATATATCACAGGACGTTCTTTTATTTAAAAAATTTAATGATGGCCAATTTTAAGATGGCGTACATGTTCGGCACATGCCTTAAAAGATAGACCACTTAATTCATACCTAACTGGAATATTCAGGCTACCCAATTTTTTAAATAACAGTGTGTACTGTGAATTTTGATTCAGCCTGTAGATGAACTCTAACTGAAGTTGCTTGTAATACTTGAGGGTTCACATTCATGGCTCTACTCCAGAGGGATCACTTTTAGCCACAGGGGCGTGAAAACACTCGTTTTATATGTTTTGCAACAGCCTAAATAATTTTCAATCCTCGGTTGTGTAAATGACGAAAAATCGTCAAAATGGCAGGGTTTTTTTTACAGAGAGGTTCCAATGTTAGTTTTGTAAAATTCTCAGTTTTCAGACTATAGGGACCTTAATAAAGTTGGAGGGGTTCCAAAATCAATTTTTTTATTGTGTAGTAGCTTGGGGAGGGGGGTTGGTCCACCATGGACCTACTGATAGGTTTCGGTCAAACAAAGAAAATAAGCACTTACTCGTTCCTTCCAGTTGAGTACGGACTTTGCTAGAGGCAAAAACACTTTCAAAAAGTGGAAAGAAATGGTTTTAGTTGACATTTTCACTTTTTTCACATCTATACAGCATTGTTGTTATTAAAGCTGCTTTATTTTAATACTTTTACCTGTGATGAATGTCACTATCAAATGCGTAATATTTTATTCGATTTTACGAATGAGCAATTGCTAAACATTAAAATTTACCTGGCGCGAAAAGTAAAACTAATTTGCGTTTACGTCGTATCGACGATCCAAAGAAGTTTACTATTTATCAGGGACGCTGCCAACGATTGGTTAACTACGTCGCAAAATGTTTATAATTTTAAAAATATATAGTATTATACATCAAGAATACAGGCAACCTGAATTCACTTTAGGAGATCTCGATACGTGTATGGGACACCTACACTTGTACGTAAAATATTTTTCACTTTTTTAAATATATATATCTTCAGTATATTAAAAAAAATGATCATTGGCAGCTTCGAGCTCTGGGGAACACGTCTGTCGAATTTGGTCAATTTCGGACCTGTAGTTTGGTTCGCATATAGTTGTGACGCACTGACAAAGGTTTTTAGATATATTGAGACTTTTCAACTACTCAGTTTTCATTATAAAATCTTTATTTCCTGACTTATTCCACCTTTACAATTTATATAATAAACTACTGATGATTACTGTTTATCAGTAATAATATTTATAGATTGGATGGCTTCCCTCGAGTTCCTAGGATAAGTCTCGAAATCACTAGACAACAGACGTAAAATTTAGAATTTTGTTAATTTCGTCTTAGAATTTATTAGGTCTTTTCAAAGGCAGATCGCTCAACGCGAGACTAGAGGTACAGGTCAATCAGATGGAAGGTGCAAAAGAGACTAAAAGAAGGTCTACAAAAAGTGTCCGTTATCCAAGGCCACGAAATTTGTAGGCGGCCACACCCAAGGCGTTAGACGGAACCGAGGCACAATGCTCCACGCGTCCAGCAAAACGCTACTCCTCCTTGGCCGCAAAGTCATGTTCGAGGCTACTGGACTGTTACGTCAACACTGAGCGCTTTCTCTCGCAGGAACGCGACAAAGTCTCCTACTCCTCTGCATCTCAACCACAATAAAACAAGTGTTTATCTTCGACAACTACAACCTGAAAGCTAACAAAGGAAGACCCCGATTAACGCGGGGAAACGCTACTAAACAAGGTCATCTTAACAAGTGAATATTGGGGATAAGTGAAATAACAGCAAAATAAAACCAGCTTTTTGTTTTATTTTCTAACATTACAATTATGGGCTTATTTATTGTTGATACATTGTTTTTAATCTAAAAAAAAGCGTTGAATGGCTTAGAGCTTCATCACTCATAAGTAGCTTTCGTTTCCATGTTTATAAATTCATAGTAACGTTCTTATGCTATTAAAGGGGAGCTGCCTGTTTCAGGATCACCCTCGTGTAGCCCCCCAAAAAATGTTCTGTGAACCACCTTTGTATAATTATCATAGTGATCCCAGATTTTTATTGCGCTTTAAAGTTACTGTTAACGATGATTTTGAAATTTTCTTCATTGTTATTTGGAGATTTGGTATGTTAAACAAGCAGCGGTTCTAATTTAAATTCTGCATTAACAAGTGTTAAACGATCTTTATCGGCTTTAAATCCTGATGTTAGCTCTTCTGTGCAGATAAAAATGTATGCTTCGGCCATTTCTTCCAAGACTCAACATCGATATATCTAAGAAAAACCAGTCAGTGCGTAAGTATGTACGCCACAGCAGCTATAGTCGTCAAAACTACTGGTCAACATTCGACCAACTTTGGGACACGTGTTCCGCAGGGCCCTAAGTTGCCAATGATCTTTGAATTTTACAAATATACTGCAGGTATACATGTGAAAAATATTTTACGGAACAGTTTCGTGTCCCGTATACTTATCGAGATCTCCTAAGTGAATGTGGGTTGCCTGTAATTAACTTGTCGGCAGAGGGCTAACTCCCTGAGAAATAATAAACTTCTTTGGATCGTCGATACGATTTATACGTAAATTAGTTTTACTTTTCGTGACAGGTAAATTTTAATATTTAGTAAATGGTCATTTGTAAAAGCAAACAAA
Organism: Eucriotettix oculatus; assembly: GCA_034510155.1. Taxonomy (NCBI): domain Eukaryota; kingdom Metazoa; phylum Arthropoda; class Insecta; order Orthoptera; family Tetrigidae; genus Eucriotettix; species Eucriotettix oculatus. The sequence continues at coordinate 223,933,302 of CM067376.1, read as the reverse complement.
ACATTTTGCATCTGATAGTGGCATTCATCACAGGTAAACGTATTAAAATAAATAAACTCTAATAACAAATATGTGAAAAAAGTGAAAATGTCAACAAACCTCCGTTTTTTCCACTTTTTGATGGTTATGTTCGGTTGGTTTCCACGTCTAGCAAAGTCCGTACTCAACTTGAAGAAACGAGTAAGGGCTTATTTTCTTTGTGTCACCGAGACCTATCGGTAGACATCTTTATTTCCAAGGTGGACCAATCCCCCCTCCCCCCTCTCCCACGAAAAAACCAAATTTTGAAACCCTTCATTCTTTGGGTTTTATAATTTTAAAACTGAGAAATCTACAAAAATTCTGAGGTCACGTGGTCGATTGGAAATTCGAATCTCTACAAGTTTGGTCATATTACCGTTTTTTCTCAGAACACCGAAAATGGGTCAAAAGAACACCTCTGTATAAACAAACTACCATTTTGACGATTTTTCGCCACTTACACAACCTAGGATCGAAAATAGGGTGTATTTGACAATTGGGTGTTGGAAAATATATAAATGAGTATTTACTCGCCCCTCTAGCCTCTGATGCCTCTGGAGGGGTTTTTGTGTGCCGAATTTTTTGCTTTTATCCACTTATGTTGGGAATCATTCGACGTGGAATTTCAAGACGCATCTAATGGTAATATTGAAACTGTCATACGTGACCTTGAACTTGAGATAATAGCAAGAAACTTTTCTATTGGGAGCTGAAGGTTGGAAGTCATGCGTCGTATTAGTTCATAAGTTGCTCGGAAGATGGACGATGTTGAAGGAAGAGAGAAGAGTATGCATTTCATATGTTGGTTGCTCTAGGGTTGGCTCAAGCAATAGTAGTGTTGTTTATGCAGAGAATGGTGGAACTATAAATGCAGTGTACCCCGAAATGCTGACATAAACTTATCTTTAATTAGATTCCTGCTTTATTATTTACGCGAACCCGAGCAGCGCCGGCTACTTCAGCTTGTTTAATATTAATTGAGGAGGATAAGTTCCATGGATGCTTACTCACTGGAAATAAAGCAGTGGCTATTGTATTTCCACTTGTCGCTTCTCCAGTAGTCTGCTTGTTATGAAAAATGTTTCTGTTTTGTAACTAATAGACCCACCCTTAGCTTACTATAAAATTGTCAATTGATTAATATTTTTCATTATTAATATGGTAAGAGATTGTTCTCACCATTTCCAATGTAATTATTTGATTTAATGGTATATTTCGTTCAACTTCATCGTTGATTTTCTATTTCCTCAATCATATTGCTTGCTGTTGTAATCAGTCCTAAGACTGGTCAGTTACAAATCTCTATGCTAGCCTATTTTGTACAAGCCTTTTCATTTCTACATAACTACCACACACACATCCTCCATAACCTGCTTAGCATATTCCATCCTTCGCCTGCCTACTCTGTTCTTACCCCACACGCTTCCATTTAATGCTAATTTTACAAGACCCTCGTGTTCCAAAAGTGACCTATTAATCTATCCCTTCTCTTGGTCAATGTCCTCCAAATTGTTCTCCATTCCACTATTCTATTAAGAACTTGCTTAGTTTTTAAAGTTATCGGTATCGTTGAAAATTGACAAGTATAATGCATTAGTGTATCAAAGCAGCAAGATGGAGCAAGATTCCGCAGAATCCTAACACCTCAGTTGAAATCTTGGGAGTCTCAAAAACACCGCGCAATACTGAAATAACGTTAAAAGGGGTCTTACTGTAACTGATGGCGTCCGTGAAACTTTACTTCCAGCTGCAGAATCACAGCACAGTTACCTTTCGTCCTCATACAGCGGCCTTCAAGTGTTATTATAGTCCAATTAATTTGCTCTTTAACATTTTACAAGGCTGCCACAGATCATACCAATTAAAGGGAATATCTTATCTGATTTGTACGGGTTGCCGTCAGTTTATTTTTGAGGCTAGTTGATGGTAATGCTCATGGTGGCTGCTTCCCATTAATAACATGCAAAGGAAATTTAAAAGAAAGTGATGCGGAAGGGAGAGAAAGGCTGCTGAGGGTTAACTAAGGACTCCAGGCTTTAGTTTAAGTTTAAGGTGCTTGTCTCACACCTTTCCAAATGAAGGGAAGGGAGTTTGCTGTAGGCTCGAAGCATTCTCTTCTCCATGCTTAGACCAATTTAGGATGCAGCTGGCAGACTACTCCATTGGGAACAGCAGGTAACTCTTGCTCAACAAAACAGACCGAGATGCCTCGGTATGTGGGGATCTTATTTAAAAACCAGAGACGGAGAGAGAGGAAGGCACATCCGAAGAAGTCGAGAGCATTTCAAACATCCGTGTCAAAATGTTACGTGCGAGATACAGAACAGAATTGATTACTTTTAAAGGGAAACGGAACATCGTGAGGGACATGTACATTACAATCACAATCTTTTAGTCTGTCCACTCTTTAATCATATTTAGTTACTCAGACGCCAGGTGTGATCTGAAGTGATAAAATTAATAAAAAAATTTGTCGGGGAAGTTATTATTAATTTAAATTAATGTTTAAGTGAAACCAAAACAGACAATTATTAAAAACTAAAATAATTTAAATTAGTTAAATCAGCCTCTTTTTTAGTTTTTTTAAATTTAACTATTTACATTACAACGTTTCGTCACATTTGAGACTTCTTCAGGTAAAAATTTAGCTGTACATAGAACCTCACACCCTGACTCCATGTACAGCCAAATTTTTACGTAAAGAACTCTCAAATGAGAGACAAAACGTTGTAATGTTTAATATTTAAATTAAAAAACTGCCAAAGAGGCTGGTTTAACTCATTTATTGTATATTAAAATGTCAGATAAAATATTTAATTAAAATAATTTAACACAACTACATGTTCCGGTCCTGATCTGGATCTCATATAAACATTATTGCGAAATATTATTTTAATTTGTATAAGAGCTATTTTGTTTAGAAAAACAAAGAGCTGTTATTCCGTAGCAAAAATAAAAGGTGTTGTTGCTATGGATCACCCAGTCTTCTTCAGCATGGGTATAATTATGTTTTTACTAAAATATTCTGGGATTCTTCCTGTTTCGTATATTTCGCAAACTAACCTGAACAGCGATGATATTGCTTCTTCGCCGGATGATCTTATCAACTCCACTGGAATGTTATCAATTCCTGGCGCTTCACAATTGCTCAGGTCCGTCAGCGCCCTATCAAACTCCGACCTTAAAATTTCTTCCCCCAACTCTTCATCATCCACCTCCTCTTCTTCTTCTAATACTGACTGATCTACATTTCCACCGTGATACAGCTCTTCTAGATATTCCTTCCATCTTTCTGCTTTTTCTTCATTGTTCAGAATTGGCTTCCCATCCGCTCTCCTGGTGTTCTTCTATATTCCTGGTCACTATGAAATCTTCAATCGCTTTGCATTTCTATTGGAGCCAAGCCTCTTTGGCTGCTTTGCACTTCCTATTTATATAATTTTTCAAGCGTCTGTACTTCTCTTTACCATTTTCATCTCTCGCGGTTTTATATTTAAGCCTTTCATCAATCATTTTTAATATATATTGTGTTATCCATGCATTCCTATTGGTCTGAGTTATTCTTTCTATTTTTTCTTCGGCTGCTTTAGTCATTTCTTTCTTCAAGAGTGCCTATTTCTCTTCTATATTGTTTCTTTGAGACTCTTAAGCACCTTCTGTTGTTTCAGGTTTTCTAATTCCCGTCTTTTTATTTTAATTCCTTTTTTTGTTAGTTTCTCCATTTTTAGCCTGCATTTCATATTCAGCGGATTATGGTCGGAGTTTATATCCGCTCCTGGATTCGTTTTGCAGTCTAGCACCTGATTTCTGCAGCTCTGTCTAACCGTTATATAGTCTAATTGGTACCTGCCCTTTGTCCACCTGCTTCTTCCGTGCGTAGAGTTTTCTTTCATGATTCCTAAACCAAGTAATCGTCACGACTAATCTGTGCTCAATACAAAATTCTACTAGCCTATCTCATCTCGCCAAGCCCATAGTCCCCAACTACCTCACTTTCTCTTCGCTTTCCTATTACCTCGTTCCAATCACCTATTACTAACAGATTCTTGTTTTCCTTCAATTTCTTCGTAGATTTTCTCAATTTATTCTTCCTCTGCGACACTTGTGGGGATTTAAACTTGAATGATTGTCGTCGGCTGCGGTTTTGTTTATAACGTTATCGTTCACCGTATCAGGTAGAGATATATTCAATTTAGACGTTATTTCGTCGACATCTCATGTTTTTCTTCTCGGGGAAAGGGGGGAGGGGAGGAAAATATATTAAACTCTTTTTTACAACAATTGACTTTATAGTTGAGGGGAGATAGGAGTTTAAAAAAAGACTTGCATCATATTGCTTCGAAAGTTATAATTATAAATGCAAATATAGCAACTAATATGGGTGTCCATGTTATGGCTATGTTCCTGATATGGCCACCCTCTCCCCCGCCCCTATTATTTGTTAACGATCGAATCAATCCGATGGCTGGAATCAACATTCAGTAACGGACTGCTTATATGTACCATTATTATTTATCATACAACTAGGTTGAACAATATGGCATCATTTACTCATTTTATATTTTCCGTCGGACGTCTTCTTTCTTTTTGTTTCATGTATGTTTTTCAAATACTTGCTCTCTATTCAGCTTTTAACGCTCTTTCGATTGGTGTTGTTGATAGCGCATCGTTTTCAAGATTGACAGAAATAAAGATGTTCCTGAAAAATGACCTGCTCCTGATATGGCCACTCTGCTGGAATTTGTGTCAGGATCAGTGTGTTGGGCTCACTGCAGCTGACAAAGGTTATTTATTTGTGAAATTAAAAAAATAATAATTTCAATAAATTGTAATGTCAATTTTATAAACAACTTTCTTTGCTATGGACAAGCCCTTTCCGGATATTGTTTTTAATATAAAATGATTATTATGTAGGTATCATATTTTTACCAAGATTACTTAATTTTAGCACAACTGCAAGTAAAAGAGTCACGATTCGAATAAATGGGAACAAGGGTGGCCATATCATGTTCCGATATGGTGACTATGGAATTTTTTCTTTTTGGAATTTTTCTTTTTGCGAGCAGTGAAGATATTTTTATGAGAATTGAAAAATATTCATAAGAAAGTCCATTAGCCTACACACATTAAAAATGATTTTTTCGTTATTTTTCCAAAATTGTTACAATAATACTTCACGAACCTTAGGATGGCCGTTACAGGGACACCAACCTTACAATCAGAAGGAAAGTATTGTACTTGAGTAAATATATTTAAAGGAATCAGATGCTGAATTCGATAGTTTTGCGAAACTGAGTTTCATATTATTGACGGAACCAGTCGGTTGAGTTGAGTCTTGAGAACTAGCCAAAAAATATTTATTTATGTTACCGAAACGAAATAAGTCACAGAATCATCACAGAGAGAAAATAAACTTATTCTCTTATGCAACCGTGAAAAACATCGAAGTACCTATAGGTACCGAATTACTAAGGCGTCGAAGAATGAAAGCTGTCCACGCCTACCCAGAAGTCGGGTAATATTTAACAACCGAAGTTGGAATCAAAGGTAATCTTTAGAACCTCTGTTTGAAGGACCATTATCATATAACACGTCCAGACATCATAAAAAGGTTTTATAAGTTACTAGCCATGTTTACCTAGTTGATTTAATAAAAAGCAAAATAGTCAATAACAATTTAACAGTACATATTTCAGTTACATTATGCATAATAGTGTATTTCGTTATATTTTAAACATTTTGCCAACAGATGCCTCGTTTAATCGAGTTTCGCAGTGTTTTATATGAATAGAAATTATTAAATGATATAGTTGTTCTGAATAGTTAAGGCGTTCAAAATAAAATGAAGATATATTCCAAACAAAATTGATATGTATCACCTGCATAAGTATTATCATGTTGTTGTGGTAATCAGTCTGGTCTGATGCAAACCTTTCCATTTCTACATAGCTACCACATCCTACCAAATCTAATTAGCGTATTCCATCCTTACCTGTTCTTACCGCATACACTTCCCTCTAATGCTAATTTTACAAGACCTTCATGTCTCAAAACGTGGCTTTTTAATCTCTCCCTTCTCTTGGGCAAAGTCCTCCAAATTGTTGTCTCTTCCCCTATTCTGCTTATAACTTCCTGGTTAGTTACCCTATCCACCCATCTAATTTTCAGCATTCTCCTATAGCACTGCATTTCGAAAGCTTCTATTATTTTCCTTTCCGCAACTCCTATCGTCCACGTTTCACACCTATATGACACTCTACTCCACTTGAACATTTACTAATAATTTATACTTATATTATCCGAAGTAAATTCCTCTTTTTTGTGAAAGCCTTCCTTGTCTGTGCTATCCTACTCTTTATGTCTACTATAGTTTTACCATCCCTAGTTATTATGTTTACCAAGAAGCAACATTCCTTAACTTCCTTCAAAATATCCATTCCCATTATAACACCCATTTTTATTCCACTATTTCCCATCACTTTGATTTTCCATCTATTAATCATTATGCTGTACTCTTCCTCCAGGATCATGTTATTTATCATGCTATTTATCATTGCTTCCAAGGCTTCTTCTGACTCCCCTAATACTACAATATCATCGGGTTTTCATGTGGTTTTCTTCTACTTGCTGTAGGTATTATCATATTGCAATATAAATGCAGTGGATGTATCTTAAGTAAATTTGTAGGAATAAGTATTAATCTTAATTAAGTGTAAGAATATCAGGTTAATATGCTAAGAAACTTACTTTTTCAGCACTCAAGTATGCTGCCGAGACTTAGTATCATTATTCATAATGTAGATAAGTCAAACATTCTTCAGAGGAGGGTAGTAAATTTTGTTAATGTGACCTAGTCACTGGCAATATAAGATAACTGCATTTAATTCCTACACACACACAACAATGCATAGAAATATATACTCAAACTATGGAAAAGCTAATTTGTACTGGGTGCATAGAATAGCTTATAATCTAATCGTTTTCCATAGATCCCTATGGGAAGCAAAGCTTCATAACCTTCAGAGTTATGAAAAGAGTCAGCAACTTAAAATCAAAGTCGAATAACATAAAGTAGCCTTCTATTAAATATAAATTTATATAGCTTAATAATTCATTAAACAAATTACCTGTAGTAATGTTGTAGAATAACCTACCGACAAGAAGAAGGTTTGGTATTAAGTTAAATAAGTTTGTGTGGTGAAATGGATAATTTTATTTTTGTCTTGTCATATTAAATAAATAAATATTAATATATATAGAGCAGTAATTAATTTTATTGAAAACCTGAAATAAGTGCTATATTTCAGAATACGTTATAAGGACTTACTTCTTATGTTTTATTTTTCTAACATTTACTGTTATTTGCTTATATATTTTGTTAATTACACTGCCTTTGGAATATATTCCTTTATCAGCATATATGTATATATACATGCATAAATCAAACATTATTATCAAGGGACTAATTTCAGAATAGTGTAAAAACAACAATGATAAAAATATTAAAGAGCTCAACTAAATTATTTCTCATTTAAATGGTCTACCAGTAAGTCACATTAACAATGTTGACCTAATGTTGGAATGAAAATTTACTGAAACTATGCATATGACTCTCCAGTTGTCCAGTTGTTACACATAATATTTGTTGACTGAACCCAACCTCCTAAAATATGATCATTTATATATATATATATATCAGTTTTTGAACTCTGGAATCATTTGCAGATCTATTAAGTTTGTAATGTCTTATTTGTGTTCTTCATATATATATATATATATATATATATATATATATATATATATAACTCAGTATACAGCTTGATTACAACTATTCTATTGTCTATAAATAAATGTGTATACAATAACACCCTCTGGTTAAGTGAACCTCACAAAATGGATGCTAGAATTACATCATCGATACTTTCAATGATTAAATAATGTCCGTTCTTAAATTTGCAACCCATTCTTTGTTATATTATTAGTTATCATTAATGGTTGCTTGGATAATGTTATCATCCTTTTATCACAATATTACTGGGTTCCACATAACTTGTGGCAAGTAGACATAAATAATTGCTTTAAATCAGTACAGCACTATTACATCTCAATTATGTTTTCCCCAGTGACAGAATAAAAGTCTTGGTCACCTTTAGTTCCCTCAGTTCTGCTGTTCTATACTGATGCTATTAAATCAACTTCAATTTTTTACATCAACATACTTGCATACAATATAATATTCAGTACAAAAAAATTAATATAAGTGGAATATTTTTTGTATTAATTTTGAGATAAAATTATTATATTTGCTGTATTGAAGTCATATGATATCAGAATTTTTTTTCTCATATCATATTGGGTGACGATTTATTTTTAAATTTTTATACATAGCATTACAATGAAATATCATGAAACATCAAATGAGTTTATATTTTTAAAACGTATTTATTCACGACTTCTATAACATCTGGTTCTTCAACATTTATTTTTTATTCAGCATTATCATTTGCATGAATTTCTAAATATTTCTTGGTTGATGTTTCCTACCATCTATAAAAACTTCAACTCTTTTCCCTTTAGTATTATCTACATTTAGCAACTTCCTAAAATATTCTGAGTCACATAGTCCACTGGCAGTTTGTTATACATTTTATATTGTTATTCTAACCAAAAATAAATATTTTGATACAATGCTTGATTATTGCCACCTTTTATATAAAAGCTTTCATCCTTACCATTGCCATCTTGGTGATGATATTCAGTTTAATTTTATATTAATTTCTCTAATTTAGCTATTTCTAATATTGTACAAAATTTTAAAAAGAAATGTCTTCATCACTCTGTTTCTGAGAATCAGTTTCTATAACTTCTTCACAAGTGTACCAATAAACAATTAGCTTTCACCATGATGACCCCTTTACAGATATTTACCTTCTTTGTATACATAATGCTAACAACATACTTAGTAGAACTGTGTCACAAGTGTAACCATAAACAATTATCTCTCAGCTTGTCTGACCCCTTTACAGATATTTACCCTTCTTTCTACACAATGTTAACAACGTATACTGGCCATATAATGAAAATTGCAATGTTAACAAGCAGTGATAGCATAAACAATAAAGTCTAGGATTAAGGAAAACCTAAAAACTTACTCTGGTAATGTACCCTTTCTTGGTAAATTAGTAGTCATATTATTTATTCCAAAATTGATATAATATTTTGATTTTCAATGCTATAAGATTAGTTAAAGCTGATAACGAAATATTTCAAAACTTAATACTGAAATGTTTATATATGTTGTAAGGGAAATCCTTGATACTGTATATGGTTGCAGGGAATAATTTTTTTTTTACTTCAATACAGTAGAATCTTTTTTGTACCTTAGCATAATTACATCCAAATAAATAAAATTCAAAGAATGACCAAAAGTCAGAAATAGAATAATTTAATTTAGTTTGGCCCCTAAATTTCAGGACCTCATCATTTCATTAAATAAAATTTTGTGTTGCTGCCACAATGCTTTTGTATTTTATTGATACATCCAAATAAATCTAGGTTTGGATGAAACAACTTTGAATTATTGTTTTTCTGACTTTTGACCATTTTTATTTTATTGTCTATCTTTTCTAAAAGCACTAACTTTAAATGTACAGCTTTAAAAATACTTTTAACAGAATTTCTTTAATTTAAGTAAATTTGATGTAATACTAGGAATAAATTACTTATATGTAACTCAGAATCTAAATCTTTATCACCTTGAAATTCAAGAAAATCTTTCCAACCATATTATTAATTAATATTAGCAAATCTATATATTTATTAATAAATATTTCTGCCAAGATGCCAGTAAAACGCAATTTATTTAACTTATTTTATTATTTATCTGTAAAAGAACTTAAATAAATAGTGTTTCTGCTGACCTATTGTCTGAATTGTTTATTTGTAAATCTATGGTTGTCAGATAGACCAATCATATATAAATTATACAAAACTGTTCACCCACCCCAAGATATTCTCTGCATACTATACTCAATATTGCCTTCTTTTTTATCACCAATTGAAACAGAATAAATACTATCTTTCTTCATACACTCATTAAAAACAAAAAAGAAAAACAATTTTTATAAAAAAGTTAATCTAATGAAACATTTTTGTAAAATCATTAAATTATATCTAACACATTGTCCTGTATATGTAACCTACTCAAATATCTATTTAGTTATTGCATTTGGTATGTAAAGGAATTAAACAATTAGCATTAATACTGAATTGTACATAGTTAGCATTGTTTATTAGTTCCTTCAACTATATTTATAATATTATGGTCAACCTGGTCTTTTATTTACTGTAAATTATCACTTTAAACTTAAGATCTCTCTAGATCCTCAAGAACATCTCAAAGAACCTTGAAAAATGGCTAATTTAATCTGTCATGAAAATTAAAACAAATATATATACCTTCTTTATCAACATATATAGGAAACCAAAAGTTTTGAAATCATTTGACTCAGTCAGGTACATAGATTGGTAACTATCGTATATGTTTGTCATTGAAAACTTCTCTCTTTATATATGTTTAACTATACGATTCATGCTGGTTATTCTTTTATGGTAATGCAGAAAAGATTCATATTCATACTGAGGATAATCTTAAATTGTGTGGCTCGTTATTTATTTTTAAAAATCTACATCAGATATTGCATTGCTCAATACTGACTGTATTGGAGCAGTCCCTGCACAGCATCAGGAAAGTAATCTTTAAGTTTTCTATTAAACTCCTCTCCAATGGAAGCACATAAATAAATTATGAACAGTTATTATTTCTGAATTTAAGAACCTTTATAAGAATCGTGTTTTAACAGTGTGATTTCTGATTAAATTTGAAGGACTTTAAACTCAGTCACACTGTGTGGAATGTGCATTCATGTTTCTTGTTGTCTCCATGCAATAGGCATAAAGCTCAACAAATTGCTATCTTTTGGTGCTATGGGTCAGTGAGCACATACAACAGTTGTGGTGCAGCTTTGTCTTTAAATTATGATTTTTAGACAATTAATGGAATTTTTAATCAATCTATCAGGTTATTTAAGGGATAGGAGCTAATATTAATAGCAAATGATTTCAAAATACTTTGCTTTAATTGTTGAATATATTGTAAAGAATGAAAAAAATAAATATTTACAAATTTTACAATATGTGGAAATGTCTGAAACTTGTTCCGACTAGTGACACACACCGATTTCAGTTTGACAGGGTGTTGGAAAATTACATAAAAAATATATATTCCAAAAAAAGAAGATATAAGTCACTCAGTTAAATAGAAACTCCTATTAAATACCAATAAAATTGTATAAATTCTTCTCGGGTTTCCAACCGGGTCAAAGATTTTGACAGTGACGTTTCGATGGCTTGCTCTGCCATCATCTTCAGACTGAAGAGTCAAATTCGGTAAGTGTAAGCATTTATATAGTCTGAGGCAAGTCTGTGCAAGCACAGACCACCTGTGATTGGCTAGATGTTGACGCGGGAGCAAGGGCGTCTCCCATTGGTCCACTTGCTTGTTCAAGCTCTAGTCTCCCGCGGCCCGTCTCCGTTGCATCTGGGGTCCCGTAACTCAGCCCCGCGTTCCTACGCATTTATTGTAGGGATGTTCCCAATATCTTCTCTTTCTAGTTAACAGACCTTCTGAATGGAGAACAGCCACTGTAGCAACCAGCACGAACTTTAACA
>CM067376.1:223840062-223921451 GCA_034510155.1 Eucriotettix oculatus | reverse complement strand
AAAAAAAGCGGAATAAAGGGAGAATACTTTTTGTAATTGGCGCAGGTCTCTCGTTTTTCACTTTATTTCTTTTTTTTTGCGAGTGAAAGAGCATTTGTTCATGGGAGGCAGAGAGAGGGAGAGAGATTTTTTCTCAAAAGACGAGTTTCTTCGAACTCAATACATTCAATCTTGTAATTGCAGCTATCCCGGGATGGGACTGTTACATTGTGCTGGGAAATCGGGTAGTTGAAGGTCTGAATAATTTTTACTGAGTTTTGGAAGGATGATTTCCGGGAGATGCGTGTAATTGAATTTAGGTTTATGGTAAAAATGCGGAATAATGGAGGATGGATAGGTCTTTTGGGATGTTGTTCTTCATGGCCGTAGATGAACAAGCCGTTGTTGAAATTTTAAAGGCGATGATGTTGGAATAGGCTCATGGATGGATATAAGAAGTTAAATGAGAGATAGAAGCGTATGATTCATATTTACAGAGGCTTTACGGATTGAAGATGATGTGGAGGGAAGAGAGAAGAAAAGATGGAGGATGGAGGAGGGATTTTGGATGACAAGGGTTGGCTCTGGAACGTACATATTTGGTAAGGTTAAATAATTGGGTGACGCGTTTTCCGATTGTGGTATTAAGCTGCAAAGAAAAAACCCTGACATATATCTGGATAAACAAAAAACATCAGAGACGATATTTGGAAATCGAATAATAACAATCACCATATCGCCGTATGCTGGAGATCTACTCTTCCCCATGGATCTCACAAGAAAGGATCAAATAATTCTTTCCACGGTAAGGGTCAACCATACTAATATCTCTCAAAACTTTTTTATTATTATTAAAAAGAGCCTCCACCTTGCAAGATACACCTAACCATGTACCACGTCATTTTCCACTGCCAAAATTAAAACAACCAGGCCAGAAATATAATTGGATCATATGGACCAAAGGACATAACATTCTAGGAAGAGACAATCCAAAGAATATTAGAATATTTAAAATTTATCAAAAATATAATTCACGAAAATTTAAACCTTATATACTAGATTAACCACAATGTAATTTTCTCACTGTATGTCTTCATGTAGCATGTGTGGTTACCAATAACATCACAGTTGATTTTAAAAAAACCTCTTACCGTATGGACAACGTTTTCGACCCCAGTACATACACATCCCAAAAGAGAGGAAGGTGCCTGGGCATATGAGAAACTTGAAATTAAATACAGAAAGAGGAGTCCCCGAAGGTAAGCCCCATTATCTCTCTGTGGAGAAATACCTGCGACAGAAAGCTGCCAAAGGTTTAGATTTTGACTTATTGTTTTTCCACTAGTCCTCAATTAAGGAAATAGGACACGTCATACAAAACAAATAAATAATTTTAAGAACAAAATAAGGTGCATAATTAATTACAAGTAATATTAAAATAAATTAATAAAATAAAAAGTGTATAGTCTAAACTCATCAAGAACACTACACGCACACAACAAATCACAAGCACACACTGAAAAACACAAACACACGCAATGGAGTGTTGACTACTTGAAGTTGCGCGACCAGTAAACTGTAGTACCTCCAGGCAATGCATGAAACAGACAAAAGAGTAGAAAAACATGTACAGAAAGTTTTAAGATATGTGCTGTTTTTTCTTACAAGGCAACACTTTTGCAGGAACCATGATTTTAATTATTAGAGGGACGATTAAGAAAATCCTGTACAGAGTAAAACGCGCCATTTAATAGAATAGTTTCACTCTGCTTCACGAAACCTCTGGAGAAAGGCTGTTGTCTAAAATTATCCCGGTATTGTGAATACTTTTCTGGTGGAGAACAAGGCGATGTTTGTCCGACCTTAGAGTCATTAGATTGTAACAAATTAATGTTCAGCTTTACAAACTTTAAGATTTCATGAATATACACGCTTGGTAAAGTAAGTATTTGCAAACTTTTGAATAAAGGTTTGCAACTCGATCTAGAATTAGTACTAGAAAGTATTCTAATGGCACGATTTTGCAACTTAAATATTTAATTGACTCCTGGAGCAGTTTCCCCAATTAGAGTTGCCATAGCACATAATTGAATGACAATATGCGAAGTAAACCATTTTGACGTATTTTATGTCAACGTGTTGCATTAGTGTTCTCATAGAATAACGAACTGAACTTAGGTTCGCAGCAAGCAGATCTATATAGTCATTCCCCTTTAATTTGTCATCAATCCGAAGACCGAGGAAAGGTGCATTGGCTGAAAATTTGTCTACGTGTCTATTTCTAGTATTATCACTAAACTGAACTAACTTGGTCTTATCTAGGTTGAGAGATAATTTATTCACGTTAAACCAAACATTTAGACCGGCCAGAGCGCTGTCTACTTTCTTAATCAGATTATCGAAGTTTTTATCTGCAATAACTATATTTGTGTCATCCGCGTAGAGCATCGATTTTAGAGGATGTACGTATCCTAGAAGATCATTCATGCATAGAATAAAAAATAAAGGCCCAAAAATTGATCCTTGAGGAACGCCACATGTTATAAATTCCCAATTGGATAAGTGAAGTTGGCCGTCTTTAGTTTCAACTACTACTTGTTGTTTGCCGTTTGTAAGATACGACCTTAGTAGAAGTGACGTATTTCCCTGAATTCTTTTTTATTAATATTTGGTGATCTACCGTCTCGAAAGCCTTCGAGAGATCAGCAAATATGCCAGCAACCTTCAGTCTTTCATACAATGAATTTAGGATATTTTCAATGAATTCGTACATCGCGCTGTCTGTGGACTTTCGTTTAAAGAAGCCATGCTGTTCTGTTGATAAAATTTTATATTTATTCAGCAAATGAAGTAATCTAATATGTATTATTTTTTCATCCTTATGCGGGTTGACTAGAATCCCTGGGTTATAGATTAAGGATTCAACCGGTTATCACTTGAAATATGTGCAAAGAAAATCCTAGAGAACCTTCATCAGGTAGATCGGGCTTTTGGATACTATTCTCATGCCCTTCCGTATGACCGGAAAGGAGTGATCCCATTGAAATGCCCCCCTCCCCCACCCACTCCCCCCAAAAAATGAAAAACCTGCTTACAATGCGGCCTAATATTTATATAGATAACATTTATAATATTTTTAATTGAGTGCAGGATATCTGTGACAGCTTTCTCTCGCAGGTATTTCTCCCAAGAGTGATGATGAGGCTAACCTTTGGGGACGTCCTGTTCTGTCACTGGTTTTTTAAAGTTCTTACATATCGAGGCACTTTTATCGCTTTTAGGAAGTGTTTTACCGGGCTCGTAGACCTTAGGCATTTCCCCTTTCAGGACAAAAACTTCCCTCCTCAATTTCTGCTCTATAATTTAGTATTTCTCTTATGATACTCAAAAGAAATATAGAACTTACACCTAACCATGGACTACAAGTCACAGAAAAGAAATATAATTGGACCATATGGACCAAATGACATGATATCGTCGGAAGATTATTAGAATATTTAAAAGTGATCAACATGCATGATAAAATCTGACTCAAGAAAAGTGAAAACCTTATTTTATACATTAATCTCAGTATTATTTTCACTTTGTATGCATTAATGTAACTTTTGTGGTCTCCAATAACATCACAGGTGACGTGACCTAAAATAAAATAAAATAATAAATGATGGGTAGCGGGGTATTACTTGGTCTCAGAAAAGTATAGGGATCGATAGCTTTTGTGTTGGAATAATAAAGGGAGATCTTGGTGGAGTTATGTTTGACTCCCTAACTCCATCAGTCGGTGACAGTAGATGAGGAGCTAAAGTATGGAATTGTTGTTGTCAAAGACGATCGGTGAATGAATTGGAGTATGGCTAAATGTTGAAAAAGGGAGATGGTGCTGGAAAGTTTGTGGACTGAAAGTTTTATAAAATTCAGATTTTTCGATAGCGACGGCCACTGAAAAGACGCAGAGTCTTGGAGCGGAAAGAGAAAAGTCGATGTTTTGTGTTATGTAACCTCTGTTTGTTCAGGTCCGTCCAGGTTTATCGATTATATTCGTTCCAAAACTTATTAAATCTGTTAACAAAAGGAATACAGAGATCACTGATTTCCTAAAATCGGACAATAAGGTACTGATCGGTAATAACCCAGTTTATCTCTAGGACGAATGTTATTTTTTAAAATTTGTATCTCCATACCTCAATTACTGTATGATAATCGCACGTTGGCTCTCCACTTCTTACGATATCTATAATGTCCCCTGTTTTCTTTGGTTGGCCAGCACCCGTTTTCATTTTCGTTGTTATGTTACACTTCCCGAATCAATTTTACTTAATTTATACAGCGAACCAATACTGAACGGGTTAAATAATTTCTATATTCTCATTTATAGAGATTTTTTTTGCTGCATACTATGAACATTTAACGGCGACTGATACATGCGTTTACTGGTAAATACTTTCACTTTGAAGGTGGCGGCCGTCTCAACTGCCAAGTTGACGTTATTACCCGAGAAGACGGCGAGGAATATCAATCTTGTATTCAGCGGAAGTTCTCAAGTCATTCTGCGAACTCAAACAAAATTAATTTAAGAGTTTCTAGCAAACTGTTCTTTATTTTGAATTTTACATTCAGTCTCTTACCAGTGCACGTATTTCGGAAACCTTAGATTACATTTATATTTTACTCCAAAGTTCTTTATGTCATTACATAAAAATAAAACTATTATATATAAATTTCTTATAAATATTTTTAATTTAGTATATTAATGGAGCTTTCCGCATTTTGCCATATTTGTCTGTATTACAAAAACAATTATTGACAATTTCAATTTATATAAAATAAATGCGATAGTTAGTAATCCTGAGGAAATTTATTTATTTTCATAGCTAAACGGTTAGAAAAAAGTTTAATTTTCAAGCACGAAAAAATAAATAAATTAATGTTTTCCGACTTACTGGCTGTAGCATTTAGTTTTTAATCATAAAATTTCAGATTTAATACAATAATTTCGATTTATGTATCTAAAAATCGAATTGTTTATTTTAAACTTTATTCTGGTATCAATTATGGTCAGTAAAAAAATAAAACGTAACTTAAAATAGAAACATTAAATTTTTAGTTCCAAACAATTCGAAAAAAATACCTCAGATTAGATTATACTTATTCCTCATAAGTCCTGGAACGAGGAAAAGGTTTCGTCCCAAGGTGAACACATGCAGTAAGCAGTAGTATGGAATTATGCTGTAAATATAGTGATAATACTTTGAATAAAACATTTACGTAGAGGTGATTATTACGGCTTACTCAGACTACGAAACAATGAAAAACTTTATTTACTGTGAAAACGAACTTCTATATTTGTACAACACGGACACGAAATAAGACGATCACTTTTCACTCAAGATTTAATACACTCGTAACAGGAAAAAATAGAACACACACAATTACTTCTATTATGATGACAACCTTAATCCTCCACAATTCAGATTTGCTATCGGAAATTTCTAAAGCAGTAAATAAAGGAGAATGATCAAAAACAAGTTGGACTGAGTAAAATAGGATATATTACGACTTTTATAAGCTATTGGTTTCAAACAAATTTACATTAAGCTTCTGAAATTTTATGGTTCTTCGTATGTATGTGGTAGGTAGAGTAAATATAACACGCATTTTGAACAGACGCTTTCAACTTGCTTTGAAATCTGAACCAGGTATAAGTCAAATAGAATCAATCTGTACCATTTTCTGGTTCTCATAGTCATACTGAGTGTGAAACTGAACTAAGTTCCCCGACAAAATAGATCAACATGTTAGTTCACTTTAATTCAATCTGTAATTCAGGGAAATAATCAAGATCAGCAAAAATGTTCTTATTTTCTGATGTTCCTTCGGCATACAGTGACACCAAGTTTGCTTACACACAGATCTGTTGGTACCTGAATAAGAACGCTGGTTAAACGTAGGATTAATGGAGTGTTCATCTGTCAAAGGTTCTCTATAAAACAGCAAACACAAAAGGCCGTAACTGTAACTACTGATTGCAAATATCTTCTAACACTAGCATTAAATATTATATTTTGTGTTATTAATTATAAAATGTCAAATTTAAGTCGGCTTTAGTTTATTCGCATAATCTACAGTTACTACAATAAGCTGATTGCGAACCATTGAAGAATTTACTCTCTATTGACGTTAATTACGCGTATAAATACCGAAAGCATAGTCATGAGTATGTAATGTAGTAAAATCGCGCGATAAAAAGTGTGAAGGCCGGTGACGTGTGTTTTGTGTGCGCGTGGTCAACGCTTACTAAGACAATGGAAACGGACCTTTCTTCACAATAGACAGAACAGTGATTTTACGGACATTAGATGTCATCCGTCCAATCCAAGAAAGATTTGCTCCCATCAAGTTGGAAGGTAGGCGTGGCTAATTAGAAACAGCTACTGCGGGTAGCTAACGTAAAACATATGTTAAGACAACTAAATATTTTACTTATTGGCTGCAATTATAAAATTACTGACCAATGGGTGCTATTTGAATCTGTAACCGATTGGCTTCTGAAAAAGCAAGGAGGAACATTCTGGGTCAAATATGAAATAGACAGAAGTTTTCAGAGAGATGATCATTAAATTGCGAGGCACTGGCAAGTGCTGAGGAGCTCTAGAAACCTGATCAGGTGTAAATTTTAGTAGAACTTTCCACTAAATTTGGCCCAAGGCGTCAACCGTGCAACCAGATCATCCTCGATGCAGTCAGCAAGAAGCGCCTCCAAATCGACAACCCGAAGAAGACCGAAGCAAAGCGCCACCAAAGAATACAGATGCAGTCTCCTACGGTGAATTTAATACGTTCACATTTCCAGATGATAGAAAATTTTGCTTCTTTTTGTTTACCCCACCGGTGACCAGTAATAAAAGTCTCAATATAAAATTATTAATGCTACCGACTTCATTTGTAAATTATTTTATTCAATTCTCTTATTTCTATGTTGAATATTAAGTTTAATGTTATTAAATTAAAAATCCTCTTTGGAACTCTTCATGAATTGATCCCTTTTGACTAATAAATTAAACATTATTACGCATTCATTAATTACAAGTACAAACGGTCGCACTCAGTTATTAGGAATACTAGGAAAGAAGACTGGAGGATGTGAAACTGTTTCAACGTAAACCGATATAGCATGTGCGGTTATAAACGAGCCATTGGTTTTAGTAAATTTTCTGATTTGTCAATGTAGTTCCTGAATAGTATTTGTGGTATAAATTAACTTCCCTCAAAACTCACGTTTCAAATATTATTTTTCCTATATTCGTCTCTTATTCGGACCAGTATTTCAGACACTTTTTAAACATCTTCTTTGGCATGCCAAGATTTCAAATTTAAAAAATATTCGCCACACAGAACAGAAACAGCTGCCTTCCCGATGATCCACGAAAGTAATTAATTTTTATGAATACGAATACACATATTCCTGAAAATTTCACCAAATCTTCTTCAATCTGTTGTTTGTCTACTAGTCAACATTATTTAGTGGCTAACCAGTCCCTCGGTTTACAAAATCGAAACTTCCACTTTAGTATTCCTCTCCCCATATATACGCACTGTTATTTGTTGTTGGTATTCAGTCTTAAGAAAGGTCTGATGCACCCTACACGCTAACGTATCTTGCGCAAGTCATTTCATTTCTGCATAACTACCACAACCTCCCTAAGTGCTTAGCGTATTACATCCTTGCCACCCTCTTCAGTTCTTCTTATTAATGTTATTTTTACAAGACCTTCATGTCTTAAATCGTGGTCTATTAATCTATCCCTTCTCTTGGTCAACGTCATCCCTATTGTTCGATCTTCCCCTATTCTGTTTATAACATCCAGTGGTCTAGTGGTTATCGTCGATGTCAGACCACACAGAGGTCCTGGGTTCGAATACTGGCATGAGCTTGGATGTTTGTGCCGTCATGGTCACAGAGGCTGGGAATTAAGACTGCTGGAGAATCGATACGCTGACCAAGTGTCACTCCAAATTTGGAATGTGTCATGTAAGATGACAGTGCTCAGTCGACCGGGTAGGTCGGGGCCCTCAATGGGCTGCAGAGCAAAGGAAGAACAAGAAGAACATATATGAAGGAAAATGTAGATTTAAGTTGTTGTCGTTTCAATAAATTGAACGGCGTTGTCCTACCCGTCATCTTCTTCATGCCCAATTACATTCTTCAATAATTTATTTACTTATATATTAGTTACGCTTGTATACAAACACACACATATATACGAGTGTACGGATATTATACGTCAAGGCTACCAAAAATTTATGTGTAACTGTTACCAATACGTTTTCATTAATCGTGTCGAAGATTAATGGCTATCAGTGCAATAAACTGTTGTATCGGCGGGTACTAAACATTGTATTGAGATAATACTTCTCCAAATGTTGACACATAACTCGGAAAAATGTACGAGTAATCAGAGTAAAAGTGGCCGCCATCTGCACGTAGATTGTCCCATTTCCAGCTCTGCTCACTTTCATCACAAAGTCCAGTCAGAATTATATGGAAAATATATTGTATATCACACAATCAATATTCTTTATAAATATTCCAGACTATTTATTACATTTTATTTGAATTCATCATTTTATAATACTTTTAATAAGTAGAGATATAGACATGTAAATGACTCCTTGAAAGTCTGTATTATTTATTATTTACATGTTCTCTGAAAACTTATTACATATTCAAGTGATTGCATAGTGGGAGAAGGGAATGCTACGACCCACATCAAACTCGTCTCCCATCATTCGTCAGGGCGTGACCTCCCTGATGCTGGCTTTCTAGGGTTTTCCCTGCATCTCTTTTAGGTGAAACAGCGGGTATAATCCTTAACGCACACGGGGTAGAAATTTCGGCAAAGCCTGGGGTAAATGCCTGTGGGAGTTTTCTCTCGCAGGCTTTTCTTGCCCAGATTGACAGCAGCGCTCCCTGACTCTGTTGGGAATGCCTCGTACTTTTTATTGATAATAATTTTACTTGACCTGTTTTCTAGATTCAATAACAGGTCTGTTTAACAATATTTTTCTTTTGTTGGTACATTTTTTTACATAGATATAAATATGTATGAATACAATAATAAATTATATGCGTATATTTAAATTTGTTTTAGCATGTAAGATCATCCATCATCTGTTACACTAGTTTTATTATTATATTATTTTCGTGGTTGAGAGACTGAAGGAGAGAATTCTTAATTTCTTTGTCTCCTCATTCTTTCAACATTTATACATTTTGTTTGTGAAACATATCCGGTTTTCCGGTTACGACCCACGTTTCCGGATCTCCATGACGCGTTGGTCGAGTAGTTTTAGGTTCAAATTTTTTTACTAATTTTATACTCTAATTATTTATGACTGTATTTGTATTAGCAGAGTTATGTCTCTCTCCTATTTTAGGAAGTGTATGTACTGAGGTCGAAGACCTTGGGCACGCTGTAAGTTGTCCCCTGAACCTATTGGATCAGTCGGCTAACTGCCTCCTAAAACTGCACAGACATTTAAATTTTAATGCTGCGACCACACAACGAACTCGTCTCCCGTCATTCGGAAGGACGTGAGAATAGTACCCAATAACCGAACTACCTGATTCAGTTTTTCTAGGGTTTTTCCTACATCTCTTTAGGTGAACACCGGGTACGATTCTCAAAGTATAGCCCGGAGGCCCTAATAAACCCTTGGCTACCTTGCTCTACCTTTCACATCCCCTATTTTTCAATTCCCTACCTATTCAATTAAAGGGGACTTGCCTGTTTCAGGATCACACTCATGTAGCCTTTTATCTCCACAAAAAATCGGAACCATGATACTAATTATGTAGGGACGTTCAATTGTTAAAGATACAAATTGTTCTCGAAAACAACTGTATTTTTCAAAATGAGACTTTTCCTACTGACCAACATAGTCTTCACGAATATTAAAACACTAGTCTTTTTATATCTGATATAAGAGAGCCTTTGTCTGATTTTTGAGCCAGTTTCCCACAAATTATTTGATCTTTTCGTTGTTGCTGAACTTTAATGGATTCTGATTCAAAATAGTGAACGAAATTATCGTCAAATGTTAAAATCTTGCACACACACTGAATGTTTTACGGCCAGGACGTTGCGCGTCAGTCACTGAGGTTAGAGCGCTCTTGAACTATTCTACAGAGTTATAAAAATTTACACCTTTCATACAACTTTGGTCATCCTTTAAAACCATTCAAGACAACATTATAGTCACATTTTCGACCCCAGTAAGCCAAAAACGGCGTCATTAAACGTTGTTCAAATAATATACAAACTTCAAGGGGACACGTCGTCGTTAAATAAATGTTAAGTTTATAAACAAAACAATTTTTATCCGTCAGGTGTTCTCTAATTATCCAGTGATGCCATCCTAAAGTCATGACAGTACCAAACACTTCTTACAAATATTTTTCTACATAAATTTGTCTCTTTTATTGTTTAATATTATTAAAGTCTTTAAATTTATAATAATTTTAGTTGTATGTCCATTTAATTTGAATAATTAATGTTATTCTCTGATTTCTTATTCGCAACCGCGTCAATGACGTATATTTTATTTTTAATACCCCGAGTCCGGCACGAGCAGAAAGTACAAAGAAATCTTCAAAAAAAATTAATGGAGTCCTTGTCCTACATGAGTAGACTTTTATTACCACTCTTTCAAACTGAGGATGTTTGTCGAATTGTCTTAAATGGAAAAACAAGCTGATTTCCGAATGACAGAGATAAAACGAAAGCGAACGTCATTCAATATAGAGCACAACACGAACGAAATAAACATCTCGCGGACGGTATTATACATGGGATGTCTAAAGAAATACGTTAAATAAATTTGGCAATGAAACGTTACTTTATAAATATTTAACAAGCACCAATAAGTTATGCAAGTACAATACTCGTAAACGGCACAGTATCGTTTAATTTCTATTGTAATTTTTTCATGATAAGGAACTCTGTATATAAGGTGGGAAAAATATTCAAATATTGCCGAATAACATTCTTTATATGTATGAATTGCTTTCGGATCTCCAACAGGATTTTAACCATTAATCAGCGGCGTTTCGATAACTGGCACTGCCCCATACTTCAGGTAAAGATATCAAACCTTATTATACTCACTATTATTACTAACATTTTCCGCTTCCTCATATCACAGTTCTTCTGTAAAATACCAAAAATATACATTATGTAAGGGTTGTTGTGATATTCAGTCCTAAGACTGGTCTGATGCAACCATCCATGCTAGCCTATGTTGCGCAAGCCTTATCATTTCCGCATAACTACCATATGTCCCATCCTCCCTAATCTACTTAGGGGATTCCATCCTTTCCCTCCCTTGTCTGTTCGTACCAACACACTTCCCTCCCTTCTCTTGCTCAACGACCTCCATATCGTTCGCTCTTCCCCTATTCTGTTAAGAACTTCCTCGTTAGTGATTGTATCCACCCATCTGATTTCCATAATTTTTCCTATAGCACCACATTTCAAAGGCTTCTATACTTTTCCTTTCTGCATCTTCGTTTCGCACCCATATAATTCCACACTCCGTACAAACATTTTTAGCAACGATTTCCTAATATTTAAATGTATATTAGCAGTAAGTAAATTCCTATTTTTTGCGAAAGCCTTCCTTGCCTGTGCTACCGTACTCTTTATGTCTACTATATTTCTACCATCCCTAGTTATTACGCTTCCCAAGCAGCAGAATTCTTTTACTTCCGTCAAAATATCCCTTCCCAAACTACCACACTTTGCTATTCCATGTTTCCCAAACTACGTTACATCACCTTCGTTTTCCCTCTATTAATCCTCATATTGAACTCTTTCTCCATGATCACGTTCATACCTTTTAGTATGGTTTCCAAGTCTTATTCTGACTCCCCTAAAACTACAATATCGTTGGCAAAGCGTAAGGTTTTATTTCTTCTCCTTGCAGTATGGTAAGTTTCCATATTCCGTTTTAACTTTATCCATCGCTTCTTCTATATATAAGTTCAACTCCTTTATTGATTTCTACTCTGTTTTCTTGTTCTTCTATTTTAATAACTGCGGACTGCCTTCTGTAGAGGTTATGTAAGCCTTTTTTCTCAATATGTTATTCTTGTCCTCTTCAAAATACTTAATAGTTTGTTCCAGTTCACTTTTTCTAAATCTACTAATGCCATAAACATAGACTTATTTTTTTTCTTGCCCTGTCTTCTAAAATTAGACGCAAAGTTAATATTGCTTTTCTTGTCCTTATATTCTTCCTAAAACCAAGCTGATCTTCTTCTAACTCGCATTCTCTTTGACGTTTCATCCTCCTATATACTATTTTCGTTCATATTTTGCACGCATGAGATACTAAACTAATTGTCCTTTTTTGCTCGTATCTATCAGCCCTAGTCCCTTCGGTAAGGGTACAGTTATGTTTTTTACGAAAAACTTCTGGTATTCTTCCTGTTTCGTAGATTTCGTAATCCATCCTGAACAGCCATGATATTGCTTTTTCGCCTGATGACCGTATCAACTCAGATGTAATGTTATCAATTCCTGGCGCCTTAAAAGAAAAATAGTATAAATCGATTTGACGACATCTCTTCACATTAAATAACAAGTGTTGGTACGCCATTCTACCATTCAATCACCAGTTATTAATTTTCAGATGTTTCGGAATTACTAAAAAATCTATTATATATTGGCGCTGTTTGTCTTAAATATCTATTCAACAAGGACATCAGTGAGGTATTTTATGGCGAACATGGAACCTTTTTCCCATTGGTCGTAATAAATACAAGACCTTGTGCGCTGTTGTGCCCATGTGATACCCTGGATTTCATAGTAAGAAAAATATAGAAGGTGTTTCTGGGAATATCAAAACAGAAAAAGTATTTTTGTAGTACTCTTCCGGTGAGAAACGGAAGTTTCCATTGGACTGAGTCCAAACAATCTTCCCGGGACGTGTGGAAACTTTGGAGGAGAATTGAGAAACACTTTAAACAAGCAGTTTATATCTTCCCTCCTCTCCGCTCATGGTGACCACGAGATCTTTACATAATTTCCCAATTTTACACAGGAAAATCAATTATAATTAAATAAACATTAATTAATGTGTGTTCAATGAGTAATATAATATATTATATATAGTAATAAAGTATTATTGGCCAATTAGCTCAATATTAAACACTATACATGCACAACGTTTCCTCTAAATATTTGTATACTTTATCAAGTAAAATGAATTACAGGTAAGCGGAAAACTGCCATCTTGAATGCAACCAAAGAGCTCGCAAGTATCAGCAGTAGAACATAAATATTAATAGATGCATAAATATCACTCTGAACATAAATAACACATTTATTGTTGTGTCTAATATTAATCATCTCAGAAATTAGTCTGGATAATAATTAGGGTTCAATATCATAAATTATGACATTTGTTCAATTAATATTATGATTATGTGAATGAATATGCTTACGAAACTCTCGTGAATTCCAGGTCAAACCTCATGACCATGTTGTTCCAAAGATTGAGACGGTGCTTCTAGGTTATAAAAAATCACACTTTATAGTCTAAAATTTTAAAATACAAGTCAATATTGGCGTCATTTATAAACTTTCTAATTTCTTATTTTTTGTATTAAAAATGGTAAAGGTCCTTTAGAAGTTGGTGACTTTCACTTTGTAGTGATAAAATAGAATTGTAATTATATTGGTCAAAGGAGGAATATGGGGCATACGGTTAATTATACATTGCCAGGTGGAAAAGTTGTCCGTTTTAACTAAATATACATAATCATAATTGTAATAGGACTAAGTCAGAATTATGATGATGAATCTAATTATCACTCCAGACTCTTCTCTGAAATTATTAATATTAGATTCAACAGCATTTTTACTCTTAATTTTGCAAAGTGATGTACCACTGGATACTTGAGATATTTGATCTTAAATTCCAAACAGGTCGGCAATTCCTTCAGATTATATAGTAATTGTACTTGATATGATCTCCAAATATGTAGAGATAACGTTGTACAAGTATAGTCTTAAATAGTGTGTGTAACTAGTACACTTTATATAAGACTATTATAAAAAAACATTTTCGTTTTTATAAAGTGTAAATACTGCCGTAGGTTTAAATTTCCGTCAGTGAATGTTATCGTGCGCTGCTTAGTAGCGCGTATAATGAACCGCGTATTCCAGTTCTTTTGTCCAACATTTCGTGTGAAAAAAATACTCGCAGCATCTTTTATTCCATGCATTGAAACCGTTGGAACAGTCGGCCAGCTGGTCGAGGAACGGTGAAGGGAATTCTGAAGGGCCTGAGACAAGTACTCAAGAGCCTCCCCGTTATTTAACTTCAAAAGAAAAGCCACAACCCAAATAATAATAAATATTTTGTTCCCGAGCTGACGAATAAAGGAACCTCATCGGCAAACTGCTCCATCTTGTTGAAAGAACTATACATGATTGATAATCTTCGAGCTGAGGTGCTGTGAAGAGTTCTAAAAATAGTTAGCTGTGATGGTTTTTTCCGTGAAGAAGGAAAACAGCTTCTTAAGCATCAGGCCGCACCAAATATTTACTTTCGAGCTGTCGCACTCTGTGTGAAGGATGGATTTTCCGATCTTCAGACACACATATTATGCCTATTAGCCTTTCCGTTTAGTTAAAAGCTATTAATTCATTTGAAAACAAACACTTGACTTTTATAATAACAAAATCCGTTGCCAAAGGGCGTGTTGTCGAGAATTTCAATTGCCAATTTAGCACGCCACGTGTTACGAGTAGCTTCCAGGACTTTTGAACAATATAGCAGGATGAAATTAAGTTTCCAGAGGCATTCCCAGTTATTGTGGAGCACTTCGAGTAGGACTCTTTTGTTAACAACGCCAATCGAGATTCAACTTCAGATCATTCACAGTAGTCCTGGTACACCGTAGATCACCAAATATTAATAAAAATGATGGAATATTATGGAATTCGGGGAAATACGTCACTTCTACTAAGATCGTATCTTACAAAACCGCAAACAACAAGTAGTAATTGAAACCAAAGACGGACAATTTCACTTATCCGATTGTGAATTTATTACATGTGGAGTTCCTCAAGGATCAATTCTTGGGCCTTTACTTTTTATTCTGTACATAAACGATCTTCCAGGATACGTAATTCCTCTAAAATCGATTCTCTACGCGGATGACGCAAATATAGTTATTGCAGATAAAAACTTCGATAATCTGATTAAGAAAGTAGACAACGCTCTGAATAGTCTAAATATTTGGTTTAACGTGAATAAATTATCCCTCAACCTAGATAAGACTAAGTTAGTTCAGTTTAGTGCTGATGCTAGTAATAGACCCGTAAACTACTTCTCAGCTAATGCACCTTTCCTCGGCCATCGGATTGACGATAAATTAAAGTATAGATCTACTTGCGCGGAAAACTAAGTTCAGTTTGTTATTCTCTCAGAACACCAATGCAACACGTTGACAAAAAGTACGTCAAAATGGTTTACTTCGCGTATTTTCATTCAATTATTAGCTATGGCATCTGTCTAATTGGGGAAATTGCTCCAGGAGTAATGAAATATTTAAGTTGCAGAAGCGTTCAAAAGTTTGCAAATACTTACTTTACCAAGCGTAAATATTTATGAAATATTAAAGTTTGTAAAGCGAAACACTAATTTGTTTCAAACAAATGGCGAGTTTCATGAATACGCGACCAGAAATCGTTCAGCTCTAAGGTCGGATAAACATCGCCTTGCTCTACACCAGAAAAGTATTCACAATACCGGGATAATTTTATACAACAGCCTTCCGCCAGAGGTTAAAAATAGTACCTACAAAAGCTTCGTGAAGCAGAGTAAAACTTTTCTTTTAACTGGCGCGTTTTATTCGGTGCAGGATATTCTTAATCGTCCTTCTAGAATTTAAAATCAAGGCTCCTGCAAAAAGTGTTGAATGAGCTGCCTTGTAAAATAGCACATCACATATCTTTAAAATTTATATTCAGTTTTTTTGCTCTTTTGTTTGTTTGTTTCATGTATTGCCTGGACCTACGACAGAGGGAAGGACAGTTTCCTGGTCGCAGAGCTCCAAGTAGTTAAAACTCCATCGCGTGCGTTTGTTTTTCTCAGTGTGTGCTTGTGCGCGTGTAGTGTTCTTAATAACCTTAAGCTGTATACATTCTTATTTTATTAATTTATTTGTAATTAATTATGTACATTATTTTGTTCTTAAAAATATTTATTTGTAATGTATGACGTGTCCTATTTACTCAATCGAGGACTAATGGAAACAACAATAAATCTAAATCTAAAACAGACCCTATATGTTTTCTAAATCTTAAAAATATCTATTGAAAAACTTGCTGTCCAGTGGCAAGTTGAATTATCATTTAATGTAGTTAATAGCCGTAATTATCATATCTGTCCCAGGTCGTTTCAAAATTGGCATTTAAGCTAATTAAATTCATATTAAACTCCGTAGCTCTCCTGACAGCGAGGTTACTAAGTAATGCTTCTTTTGACCATAAACAAATTCTTCATTTTGAATTATAATACGCGTTAATGAATGACGGAAGTTTACCCATTCGCCAAAATCACTATCAAAGTTAGGTAGGATATTTGAGTAGCTGCTGGTGTTCTGGGGCATGCATGAGAAGTGTTGGTGGGATTGTGTATGGAAGGGTCAAGTAAACTATGCATCAGCCCTTTTAGTTTGTAAAAGGTCTTCTCACATTCAATCCTATCTTCTTGGCATTGTATAAGTTCGTTTCCTAACATCGGACGACCCAACTGATATTGACATTGCCAATAGCTATTCCATACTTTACTAAAAGGTTGCCGACGACTGCGGAGCTCGAAGATGTTGGTATATTCTTTGAAATCGGCAATAAACTTGTTGCGAAAGATGGACACATGGAGCTCAGCTAGAATTCTGCGCCATATAATCGGTCCAGTATAAGATGGAGGCCGATGGAGAATAAGATATAATGAAGAGCTATACAGTCATTTTTATTGAAGTCCCACTATCAAACTGGGTAAGATTGCAAAGAGTCCAGAATACCAAAAAACTACTAAGTAAAGATTTGAAGGAGGACGAAGAAGAGGAAGGCCTCGAGAGCGATGGGAAGAAATGGGGATGCGAGGAACAGAAGGAAAGGTCACTGTTAGGGAAGCATGGAGAACAGCAACAGAGGAGGCTAGGACCTCATTATGGGATACAGTGCTATAGGAGGAAGAAGATATATTTCAAATAAAGAAAGTTAATTTAAGGAAGAAGCCACATTTAATGTGAATATTGTATGCAGAATTATGGAAGTCACGAAATGCTTTTAAATTTCCTTTGATTAATAAATCGCAAGACCATAAACAGTAAATTTATTATTAATTCATTAAAAAGCATTTAAAACTGTAGCCTGATGAGGCCGCCTACAGCAGTGACAACACGCAAGGCCCAGCATGGCGCTGTGTTTTTTGCACCTCACATAATTCTTTGTTTGTATAGGAAATATTGCGCATGCGCATTTCTCATTACAGACAGAAATCTTGTGCTATAAAGAATGTAGCCTAGATTTATGCGGAAGGGAGCGCACTGGAAGGCGGGCAGTGTAAAGTCTTCGAAATCGAAGCAGAAATTACACTCTTAAAATACTATTATTTTAAAGTTGCTTAAAATAACGAAACAATTAATACCTCCTAAATTAACTCATGTGCTGTAGCACATGAGCACATATGCACTAGCCGCCACAGGGTTGGATCCTCAAAAAATAGCCCAGGGGCCCTAGTCAACCATTGACTGCTTTCCTCACCTTATCGCAATACACACTTTCAAATTCCTTTCTTGTGCTATTAAAGGAAACTTACCATTTTTTGGATCAGCTTCATGAAGACTGTCACCCTAAAATACATATGGACTTTGGTATCGAACTCTGCGGAACATGGGTATTGAAATCATTCAAAGGTTTCAAAACAAAGTGTTACGTTTAATAGCCTAGAAGTGGTTGTCAATGCCTACAGTAAAATAATAAATATCAAAGTTCATCAAACATATAGTGACAGATTATATACACACCTGTTTTTTCTTTGATAATTGTAAAGACTTCGGCGCTCCTGGTGGTGAGTGGGGGAACTAGTTTTTAGTTTAGTTATCGGAGCTTCGCGCAGTTGCCTTCTACACATGTTAAGAGTAAAACGAATTAAATATAATTCATTGAGGGCGCTGCGGGAGTTTTCTCGCAGGCGCTTCAGCCCAGAGTGACTGCGGGGCTCACCTGATCATGTCGGGAATGCCTCGCACTCTCTCTGGGTATTTTTTATCAAAGTTCTCATATGCCGAGACACCTTCACCTATTTTAGGAGGTATATGTACTGGGGTCAAAGACCTTGGGCATATGGCAAGAGTTGTCCGCTGATCCCATTGGATCAGTCGGCCAACTGCCTCCTGAAACTGGTGGAGACACGGAGAAGGGAATGCCGCGACCCCACAGCAGACTCGTCTCCCGTCATTCGGAAGGGCGTGAGAATAGTACCCAATGCCCGACCTACCTGATGCAGGTTTTCGAGGGTTTTCCCTGCATCTCTTTAGGTGAAACACCGGGTAGGATCCTTAAACCATAGCCCGGGGGCCCTAGTTAACCCTTGGCTACCTTGCTCTACCTTCCGCAATCCCCCCCTTTTCAACTCCCTTCCTATGCTATTAATGGGGAGTTGCCTGTTTCAGGATCACCCTCATGTAGCCTGTTACCCGAAAAAAAAACACGATTATAAGTACATATTACTTTCTTGTTTCCACTCCACAATCCGCTTTATCATTCCTCGACAACAGAAAAACAAATACAGAACAATTTGATGAACCGAACAGAACAATAAAGGCGTTTGAAAATATTTAAGTCAACAGACTTGCCGGGAATGTTTTACTGTAGTAAAATTATCAATTTAACGTGTGTATAACATGATTAAGAATAATAGGAGGACATTCTCAGGAATATTCCCTGGAACCCAATGCAAACAATAATTGAGCCTGATTGTACTGTAATATTATGGGAATATTATTATTTTTATAATGAAAAATCATTAAAACAATGTAAATTATATTAAATTTAACATTTATTTATGACAATGTACAATAATTGGATGGATATTATTTTTTTACGATTAGCAATATATATTTACAAAATTTATACAAATTAGAAATCTTATAAACTAAATACATACACTAAGGATCGTCTAAATGGGCATTCTCATCAAGCAGAATCACTAACACAAATCCTACTCGTCCTAGCAGTGCCCGTGACCAGGAAAATCTCCAATTTTTAACTGTCTATTCTAAATTATCACAATTAATGTTCAGTCATACTCATAATGCCTCTTAACGTCCAATCTTAACCTCCAGTCAAAAATTTGCTTAATGTTCCAACCATAATGTCTCAATCATAAACTCGGCGTCTTTGATGTCCGAAAATCCATGTTTATTGGGATTTTAATAATTTTTCCCCGCTTACAAATTTCATATTCCGTCGGTGGCGGGGCTCTATCCCGTCCAATAAAAATTCTTATCTGTTCTCTCTGGGAAGAGCCGTTTTCCTCTCCCCTCCACCTACGTTTTTGGGGGAAAATGTCACCCGATGTCGCCAAATCTCACGGGGCTTGGGAAAGACCCAATACGCGGCGTCGTGTCTAGGTTTTATTACTCCTGTCTGTAGGCTGTACCTTCCCTCACGCAGATTGCTTTTGAGTCCGTACCGCCAAAATCAGGAAGTAGTTGTGTTTTATCATTACAGTAGGCAGTTTTTAAAAATGTGGTAGTTGCAACAAATACTCAACTGAAAGAAACTTAAGTAAAAAATTGAGCATTAATAAAAAAAATTATATTACTGTAGTCAGCGTTTCCTCTTTTGTAAATTACCGACGAATACGCTGAAACGTACTCTTTCAAATCACTACTCGTATAATACAGTTCTCTAGAAACTTGTACTGTATTGTTCGAGCATCCACTCAGGTTGGAAGCCTAATAATTGGTAAATTGCTTCTTTGACTGCTCACTGACCTGGCCGGGAGTTTTCCTTCGCTCCGGAACTCTGCTGACGTCAGGACGTAATCGTCGCGTAATTACGTCAATGACCGCCACACGAGGACTTTGATGAATCCTCTTCTTCCCACACCAGCGTTTCGTAAAGGACGAACACTTCCAAGATAGATAGGATGTGTTCCAAATGAGCTGTCAAATAGTAATTAAACTTACGGTTGGTCACATTTCATCCCTTTGTCTTAAAAAGCAAATGATTAGAAAGGTTGCGTAATTTTCGTTATAATTTCAACTCTATACAGTAACAATATAGTTAAAAATGACATATATATGAATTAAAGTGCGAATTACAAGTGTAAGACTCATTTTACACCAATTAAAAAAGTACTTAATATTTTACACGAATTTAATGGGATCCCTACCAATATTTTATTATGGAAACCAATTTGGTGCACGTTTGTTTCCGTAAGGCCTCAAAAATTTTTTCGTCATTTATTAATTTAGGAAAATAATATATTAAACGACTTCATCAAGAAGCAGTGTGTTGTTTGTTCCTCCATAAATTACAGATTTAGTAACACGTGTCTTTCTTCTCTTTGGTGTAATGCAGCTTCTAATTTCAAATAATAGCTTCAAGCATTAATTTATGATTAAAAAGAGGTGTGCTGTATGCAACGGAAACAATTTTTAAAAAATGATAATAAAAAATATCCTCTTATAAAAATAAACTATTCTTTACTTAAAAACCCTAACAGAAACATTTCCTAAACTTAAATTCCCTTGCCTCATAAAAAATTAATCACTTTTATTTCTTCGGAGAATTGAATTTAATATATGAAGCTGGTTCTTTTTTAAAAACTGGGTTTAAGTTTTAATCTCTAATTAACAAAGATAATTGTTATGATCGTAAATATGGTTTGCTAGAAATGAATAATTTGTTTTAAATAAAGTCTACTTTTCATCTAGATTTTTGACCAATACATTAAATCAAAAAACCTGTAAACCAGTTGAAGATTGTAAACAATATCTTAAACGTTTGTCTCAAAAAGCAAAAATACATTTTTCAGTGTTCCTCACCAACCATGCATTCCAGAAATATCTTTGATAAAAGCTGTAACTAATTTCAAAGAACAAATTAAAAAATGGTTTCATCCTATTTATGATGTGAAGAAAACTATTGCATGAAATGCGAACTGTTTCGGAAGTTATCATAAAAATTATGTTGATAAGTAAATCTGTGTTGTTAAAAAAATCCTATCATTTATTTAACATTCTGGCAGTTGTTATACTTTAAATTCTCCTTCCATCATTAATAATTAAAAATATTAACATTTGTTTCACAGTTCTGAAATTATGATTTAATTACTAATTGAAATAAAGAAGGATTTTCGATCAAAAAAGACGGCCAAAAAGTCAGCATATAAATTTATTACTATTTAATTAACATATATACGACGTTTCGTGTCCTTTTTGAGACTTCCCGAGGCATAAAATTTAGCAATTCTTGTCATTTACTTCTCGACTCCCTCCGCTGAAAAGATTATTCAATCTATTGAAAAATTTGGTGTCGCGGACCATCTCCTGCGACTGTTACTTATATCCTGAATTATTGGCCGTCTTTTTATTTATGTTAATAATTTAATTTCGGCCGTAACCGTCTCAGAAGATGGTCCGCAACACCAAATTCTTCACATGTTAATACATTTGTTTGCTGACGAGAGTTTCGTGGCTTAATCTTTATGCTTCTCGTGTCTCCTCTGGCCGAAAGTGCCAAGCTTTCCATTTGGCTTCGTCTTTGGAAAGATCGGTCGTTTTCTCAATGATCTGAGAACAATACTGTTTCTCTTGAGCTCTCGCAATTTTGTTATCTAATTCGTGTTTAACAAATCCCTTACATATTTGTTGATAGTTAACTAAATCGTAAACACTTCGTACCGTACAATTAGTTCATCAAAAGATAAGATTTAATAACCAAAAAGCAACCGCCTGAAACATCAATAGTTGGATATATTCAGATGTTCGTATTATCGTAGACACACCAATGCATTCCATGTCAAGTGGTCTTGGAATCCTTGGCCATAAAATAAATTTATATAAAATATAAATTTAAATAAACTTAAGAGACTTGGGAACCTGCAGACAAAGAAACCCATCCGTGGCTGGCCTTGTCATGGGGTTGACAGTCTTTGGTTATTAGCGGCAAAGACATCATGGGCCAACGTAAGGAATTTTGTGATTATTGCATTTGATTCTTACTCATCGTGTTACGAGTTTCATAGCAGGTCATTTAATGTTCTAGCACTGAAAAAAAATCGCGCCTGTAGGAAGGAATACTTTTGCTTTTGATAACCTCGTGGAAATAATAAATAGGAGATTGATCCAAACGAGTTTACTCCTAAATCATGCACCTAATTAACTGAAATAGCATTTAAGAGAATGTTATTGGAGCGATAATTGCACAATAGAACACGATTAGACGATATTTATCGACAGCACACTACAGTTCACTTAAACCTGAAATTTTAGATCTTATCCGTCGAGATATTTAAACATAAGTTTTCTATTTACGAAAATCCTTTCTCATGGAGTCAACTAAAAGCAATATCTATTGTCCTTTTGAACGATTTATGCCTCTAAAAATGATCATTTTTGGTGTTTTTCACTTTGGCACCAAATTGACGAATCTATACTGTCTATAGATGGGCAAAACCGTTCCTTTTAGTGATCAGATCTGAACAAGTCGCTCATTTTACTGATAAGACTATAAACTAGCCGGAGACCCGACGTTCCCGGAACAATCGGCCAGCTGCCTCCAAACCTGTTCCAGGAACGGAGGAGGGAATGCCTGTTTTCAATTTCAGGAGATATCAGATTAAGTAGACATAGGGGTAGAATAGATGGGCTCGTTATAGACTTCGCTAAAGCCTTTCATGTAGTGCCTCATGAATCCTATTGGATAAATTAAATAAAACAGGTATTGATAAAAGAGTGGGACTATGGATAAAAAAATTTAAGCGATAGATCGCGAAAAGTCAAAATCGCAGAAAAATTTCTGATTCAGGCATTGTAACGTCGGGAGTTCCTCGAGGCTCTGTAATCGGGCCATTACTGATTTTAATATTTATTAATGACTTACCAAATTATTTAAAGTCAGGGGTAAGACTTTTCGCTGACGACTGCTTCATCTACAGAAACATAACGAACGAGAAAGACGCGATATTATTACAAGAAGATCGAGTTAAAGTCAACAGCTGGGCTCAGGAAAATAAAATGAAAATTAATAGAAAGAAAAGCAGCTCAATCTCGTTTACAAAACGCGCGTTGTTAAATGAGATAGAATATAGAATAGGTGGGGAACTAATTCAAAGGGTAACGAGCTGCAAATATCTGGGGATATATTTCAACAACTAACTTCGGTGGGAGGAACAGGCGAATTTCACGACCCGGAAAGCGTGGAATTCCTTACACTTCATAATTAGGAACTTGAAAAAGGGAAGTTCAAAATCAAAGGAGGTGGCATATTTATCCTTAGTTAGACCAATTTTGGAATAAGGGGCGGCTTGTTGGGATCCCTATTGAACATATCAAAGAGAATCATTAGAGAAAGTTGTGCGAGTAGGGCCGGGTCATAGTAATGAAAAAGTAGAACAACTATGTTGGGAGATATTGTCACAAAGGAGGGAGAAAGCAACGCTGCATTTGGTATTTAAAGTTTATACGGGGCAAAAACCATGGATAGGAATTAGCTCCAAAATGCAAAAGCCCAGTTATATAGGTAGATGGGATCATCAATTCAAAGTGAAATGTAGAAAGTAAAAAACAGATGTTGGTAAATTCTTGTTTCTAAATAGGGCCATCAACGACTGGAATAATTTACCTGGGGGAGTGTTTGGAGGAAATCCTCTCCAGGAAAATAAATTCAGGAGAAATTTCAAAAAACGTGTGAAGTGAAGTGGGTATTTAGAATAATATAAATGCATATTCGAATTTAAATGTTAAAGTCAAAGTGAAGTGTTAAGATAATATAATTCTTGCAGTGTTTCTCTTTTCTCTTTCAGGGCAATAGACTTTTAAAGGACTGTGATTATTTTTTTAGAATAGGAGTATTTATGTTAATGAAATTTTATTTTGTTTCTACCAAATACAAATACCTCACAGCGAACTCCTCTCCCGTCATTTGGAAGGGCGTGAAACAAATACCAAGCAGCCCCAACTGTCCGGCTTTTCTAGGGATTTCCCTGTATCTATTTCAGATGAATACCGGGTAGGATCCTCAAGCTTCAGATTGGGGCACTTATTAACCCTTGGCGAGTTAATGTTTTCCTATACATGTACCTTTAGAGCAGTGTTGCTTCCAGTTTTTTTTGTTTTAAGGTTATTCTACGGCTATAAAAACGTAATTTAATATTTGTTGCCGTTCTTATTCAATTTTCGCACGGTATATTATATA
This sequence comes from Eucriotettix oculatus, assembly GCA_034510155.1. Lineage (NCBI taxonomy): Eukaryota > Metazoa > Arthropoda > Insecta > Orthoptera > Tetrigidae > Eucriotettix > Eucriotettix oculatus. Next base: position 223,896,966 of record CM067376.1, on the reverse strand, counting down.
CCACAGTGCAATTATTTGCATTTTCATTTTTATCTATAACTAGCTGGAGGCCCGGCGTTGCCCGGGTATTTATTTATATCACCCCGATATATTATTTAATACTTGGTCAACACATGACTAAACCGGCATCGAAAACGTCAAAATATGAACCTCAAATATACTCTTAGTATCTCGACAGTCAAATATACTCACAGAACAATAACAGAACTAAAAATATTTTCAGAACTCTGAGAGAATAAAATGTCTTCCCCACGTAAGGAATGAATCCTTACTTAAATCGCATATTAAAGATCATAATATAACACAGCGACCCATTTAACATCGCTTTAGACCCCAAAGGTGTCTCATTTCCACCCCCACCCTCACATGCTACAAGGGGTTGGAATTATACACAAATATTGTCGTGGAAAACTCTATAAAAGTAATTGACCCCCTAGGGGATTCGTTCGAAAGCTATAAGCCAAACGTTCATAGATAATTATTACCCTTCCTCATCATCCCCCCTCTCCTCTCATGCTGCCAAAATTACGTATATAATAACACAATAAGTAGAATGAATGGTAAGGGAACCCAAATTTAATTTTTACCCCACCTTTCGCGCTGCAATTCAATGGATTTATTGATATTTACATTGATATCTTTTGAACTTTGCAAGATATCGAAATGAAACATACACGAAACTTTAAGTTAAAATTCCCGTTTCAATACCTGAAATTTTCATTGAAATCCGTTGAAACGTTTCGGAGAATAACAGATCAAGGGTTCAAACTCGCGGATGAAATGCATACTTCCCATAGAATTTTTTCATATTGTGAGACTTAAAAACTTTTACTTACGACTTTTTCAAAATTTTCTTTTATACAAGATCTGTCCTGAATACGAACACAACCTAAGGATTATCCAATTTGGTGCAGTCGTTCGGTAAATATGCGCGTACATACATTACGGCGATTCATTTATATATATATGTTTGTGTGAGTGTGTTCGGCCCACTTACCACACCAGATTCACCGAAATGAATCTTACCTTATTTCCATGAATTTCCACATGGTTTTCCAGCGAATTTGAATTCTTCGTATTAATTAATAAATGAAGAAATAATTATCAAATGAAATAAGTGATTATGTACTTGATTTTATTACTAAGGTATAGGTCTCGAATGAATTCGGATTTTCTTTTAAAGCGGAACAAACTTTCTGAAAATATTCATACATACGCTTATATTGTAATTGTAAATAGCTCTCCTACCAATATCCGCCGTTTCAAATCCCTGCTTATGTTATTAAAGGGGAGTTGTCACCACGTGGATTACTCACATGCAAATTGTCACTCAATAAAAAGTTGTGTAATTAGTAAATGTTTTGAAAGTCATATACAACATTGTTGTGGACTGCGTCATCAGTCTTAAAGCTTCGTAATTTTAAAATTTCTATTAAGCTGAATATTTTAATTTTTGTACATACGCTTTTAGTATTAACATACTGATGAATTTTTGTAATTAAGGACATGATCGAAATTCTACTCCGATATTAAAAAATAATTAGGCTCATTGGTTATGTTAATAAAATTTAATTGTAGAGTGTCCGCGCGATCTGATTCATGAGTGAGGGACATTACAGTAGGTAGCTTTGGGACCCAAGAAAACATCAGAAAACACATACCCCTTCTTTCGGAATAGTACCCAAATGTCCCAACTATGCGATGAAGGTTTTCTATGGTTTTTCCTGCATCTCATTTAGGTGATTCAAAGTGTATGGTCCTTAACTGTAGGCCAGGGCCCTTGTCAACCCTTCCCTACCTTGCTCTACCATCCACACACCCCTGTTCAATTACCTTCCAATGTTATTAAAGAAGGGTTTCCTGTTTCAGGATCACCCCCGCCCCCCAAAAAAGGAAATATGCTTACATTGATGCCTTTTATTTATATAGATATAATTTATAATACTTCTAGTTGAGTGCATGATACACGTGGGAGCTTTCTCTATCAGGTATCTGTTTCCAGAGTGATGGTGGGGTTTACCTTCGGGGATCCGTCGTTCTGTCTCTAGTTGTTTAACATTTTCCCATTTGAAGGCATTTTGATTGCTTTAAGGAGACCTTGGGCGTTTCGCCTTGCAGGACAAATACGTCCAACGTCAATTTCTGCTCTAAGATTTTAGGCGTTCTTTATGATTTTCTATACCACGTAAAGGTCACACTCTGGAGACATATGGAACTTACAGCAGGATATATTACGCCATCACGAGGCCTGCCAAACGAGAATATTATCCGCTGTGCCGGCATATTTAATTGTGTATGATATGGCGTGACTATTTATTTCCACTACTTATAATAAATGAATAGTAACAGCCTGTTTGTCAGTGTTTCATTTTATTTAAAAAAGGAAAAATATTACGTTTCGCCTCTCATTAGAGACTCCTTCAGGTATAAAAATTTTACTGTTCATGGACCTCATTCCATGACCGGCGGAAAAATTCATTATAATAATACCATTACCTGTCCATTGCCAACAAAAGTCAAACCTTATATAATATCTATTCTTTTATGATTTTACACAGTTTAACCACAAAGTAAGTACCGTTTGGGTATTAAAACCTAAGTAAAATATTGTTTTCATATTATTTTATTACAGAATAATTTTCATATTTTGTAAATCCAAAATCACTCTTGCGAGTAATTTCAACATTTTTACAGAAACTTCTGCTGATAAGATCAAAACCGATTATCCAAGAAAGTAAAGTAATTTCAAGCTGTCAATTTCCTTCAGAGAAAGACATTCAACGATTGACCACAGGTTTACTGATATAATAGAAAAAACGATATTTCTTGAAGTTGGGCAAGCATTTCATTGAGTGTGGCACCAAGGCTGCCCAGACAATGTGTGGAAATTTTAACCTCTTATGTAACGAGACTCTTCCGAATCAAATAAGAAGAATACTCTGGCTCAAAATAAATCCAAGCAGGGGTACCTCAAGGAAATTTTCTTGGATCAGTTCTGTATCTGCTTTTTTCCAGTGGTAGCCCAAAATAACGCGGAACTCGGCACCTTTGCTGACGATACACCGATTTTAGCAATAATCCAGCAAAATCCACAGAAGTACTACAAGCCGCTACTAATACTACATACGAATGGAGGAGATAATGGAAAATTAAATGAAATTAATTGAAATCTATTAACATTAACTGACTGACCCTCCATTTCTGCACATATATGGGAACCTCAGTACCACAAGAAAATAAAGCTAAATATCTTGTTTATGACATCAGATACCAAGTTAAGGTGTAAAGAAAATGTAAAAAAATCAACATAAAATATCGACAGTAAAGATGGCTGATTGTAAAATATTACAACCTGTCTCTATGTAACAAAACTTTGGTGAATAATGAAATTATTAAACCATTCTGATCGTATGGTATTCAACTATGGGGTTTCGCAAAATAACATTAAGAAAATAAAGACATTCCAAAATAAATTATTATATGTTATGGTGAATGCCCATGGTACAATACAAACGCGGGCGTCCCTAAAGTCCTTAGCATTCCAACAGTCAAAGAAGAAATTAAAATATTTGCGGGCAAGCACGAAGAAAGGCAACGCCGACATGAAACACAGACGTTCCTCAGCTCCTCAGAAGACAAGCAAATTGAACCATTTGAATTAGTATGAGTGATAAAGGACAAATAAGAGCATGAAGTCATAGAACAACAATGAAAATAAAAGCACGTTATGAGACTAATTTAGCTAATAAGTTCTTAGACATAAGAATTAGCATAGAAAAAGTAATGGTTGGTCTCTATAGACCAGTTTTAGTAAGGGAGGTGGTTTTAGAGGGCGAAAATATCACACGCCGTGAAGTACGGGCTCCACGGCGTCTTTTTGAAGATTTTCCCCTTGACCACGAAAGAATATTGAAAATAATTGTAACAAACGCAAATTCATAGATTTCGGCCGCCTACAACTTGAACTAGTTATGAACGTTTACCTTGATTTTTAGAAGATAGGATAAAATCAAACAGGCCTACGTTTATGGCGTTTGTAGATTCAGAAAAAGCGTTTGATAATGAGAACTGGAACACACTATTAAGGATTTTGAAGAGAACTAGAGTAAAATATCGAGAAAGGAGGCTTATACATTACCTCTACAGAAAACAGGCAGCAGTAATTAGAATAAAAGATCAAGAAAGGAGTAAGACAAGGATGCAGTTGTCGCACATACTATATGTAGAACAAGCTATGAAGAAGATTAAAACGGAATATGGAAAAGGAATCATGCTGCAAGGAGAAGAAATAAAATCCCTACGCTTTGCCGACGATATTATAGTATTAGGAGAGTCAGAAGAAGATTTGGAAACCGTAATAAATGGCATGAACGTAGCCCTGGAGAAAGAGTTCAATGTGAGGATTAATAGAGGCAAAACCAAGGTAATGGAGTGTAGTATGGGAAACAGTGGAATAACAAAGGATGTTAAGATTGGGAAGGGATATTTTGACGGAAATGTAATAACTAGGGATGGTAGAAGTGTAATAGACATAAAGAGTATGATAGCACAGGCAAGGAAGGTTTTCGCGAAAAAGATGAATTTACTTACGGGTAATATAATTGTGAATATTATGAAATCGTTGATAAAAAGGTTCGTATAAAGCGTGGCGTTATATGGGTGCGAAACGTGGACAATAGGACTTGGGGAAAGGAAAAGAATAGAAGCCCTTGAAATGTGGTGCTATAGGCGAATGCTGAAAATCAGATGAGTGGATAGAGTAACTAACGAGGAAATTCTAAACAGAGTAGGGGAAAAGTGAACAATATGGAGGACGTTGGCTAAGAGAAGGAATAGATTAACAGGCCGCGTTTTAAGGAACGATGGTCTTGTAAAATTAGCATTAGAGGGAAGAGTGTTGGGTAAGAACAGAAGAGGGAGGCCAAGGCCGGGTTGTGCTAGTTATAAGGAAATGAAAAGGCTTGCGAAAGATATGGTAGTATGGAAGGTTGCATCAGGCCAATCACCACAACAACAACCTTGAGTTAATAATAATTTTCAAACTCCTCGAAGGTAAGAAATTTCTTGAAAAACAAACGGAAGGCGTTTGGAGATAATTGGGAAGAATAAAGATGGTGATAGAATTATGCGATTATAATATACTTTACAGTTTAGAAAATAATTCTAAAAATGTCGCCCACAAATCTCATTTTGTGAAGAATGAAAGTGAATATGGCTGCTGGATATATGAGGCACCCACCGTCGTCCCCGCTGCGCTTACTAATACGCTTCCAGTGCAAGGAAACTTTGTTTCTTCCAAGAACAGGATCGGAGAGTACGAGAACAGCTGAGCACATCAGCGGAAGTATTTCTGCTGGCAGCAAGCCGGAATGAACTGGCTGGCCTTCGTGACGTCAGGTCAGGACGCAGATATATTTACTTCTGCTAGGTCAGTGCTTTACTAGACTCCCACGCAAGCACGGGCCACGCGCTTCAACACTGCATCGTCAATATACACTGGGTGGCTGAATCATTATGACAATACAATGTTGGGCCACCTTATGCTCTTCATACTGCTTGTATTCTTCTGGGCATGGATTCTGTGAGATTTTGGTAGGTGGTACGAGGAATTTGAGACTATGTCTGATGAATTGCATTATCCAATTCCTTAAGGTTTGATGGCACTGGATCCAGCTGCCTGATCGCCCGTTCGATCTCATCCCACAAATTCTCAACTGGTTTGAGATCTGGTCATTGTGCAGTTCAACGAAGCAAGGTAAAGTCTCCGTCGTGCTTTTCAAGTCATCTGAGGACCATGACAACTTTATGACAAGGAGAATTGTTCTACTGGAAGTATCCATCATTGGCAGAGTACATCATTAACATAACTGAATGTACTTCAGAAGTAGCCAAACCGTGGTGCATGCGCCAAACCTGCCATCATGCGTTAGCGATTAGGGGTTGATAAATAGAATATGTTTTGTTCAAAGATGGAAAGGAAGCAGATAAAATAATCATTTTACGCCAAATTAATGAAGCACCAATTTACAAAACTCAATAATTTTTTCCTGTACGAGAGAGTAATAGCTGGACGATTAAAGTGGTGCACTGCATCCATGAGCCTGTTTGTATTACAGACGAGAAGTCCCTTTACACCGTGAAAAAGTATTGTACAGTTAGACATTTATTATAATTAAATACAATAAATGCACAAAGTTAGAAATATAAGAATTGAATAACAGTTCTTCTGGCAAACAGAGAGAACAAGTTCCAAGTCGATCTCGCTCTGAGTGCCAACAACTGTTGTCCAGAGCTATCTTCACCAAATGAGCATCATGAAGCTATAACTCTCTCGTACAGGAAAAAAATTATTGAGTTTTGTAAATTGGTGCTTCATTATGGTCATATGGCGCATCTAAGCTCGATTGTCCAAAAAATTGACGCTTGGTATGCAAAAGGTTGGCCAGCCATGATTTATTTGACCTGCGACAATACTTGAATACTCTTGGACATTCAGATGTTGTTTCACAGGAATCAAAGTACCCGTACCATGAAAAGATAACATCCTCCAAACCATAATGTTTCCGCCACCAGCTTGAAGAGTTGTGGCAATGCATGTTTCCGTGTTGTTTTCTCCATATTCGAATCCTGCTATTTCCATGCGACATAAATATAGTAATTTTTTAAAATCTTACCCCTTTTTTTCTTTATTCTTAATACCCATTTCGTCCATAGCTCATTGAAATATTGGTACAATTCTGTCTACAATTTATTTTTTAACTATTTATCAGAATATTCTTTAAGTGTTATATTTCAATAAAGTAGTACGTTTCTCAATTTACAAAATAATTAATTCCAGCCTATTCCGAGGTTATAGCCCTTGATAATTCAATATTTCACCGGGCTAATATAAACAGATATAGCACTCAGTTCATTTAAAATAAAATTCAATTTTTTAAATAGCCCCTTTCACTATTTTTTTCTCCGTGGCTCTACAGCCCATTGAGAGCCTCGGCCTATTGAGTCGACTGCGGACTGTCATCTTTCATGACACATTCCGGGTTTGGAGTGACACGTGGTCAGCGTATTCTCAAACAGTCTCAATCCCGGTCTTCGCGACCAAATTTCACAAATATCATAAAGAAATACATTTTATATATTATAATTTTTACTATACCAATTATGTGTATTGTAAATAGAATTTTGTTTTAATTAGATGTGTAGGGAGGTACTGGTTTTAAAATATATTTGCGGGTGAATGTTTAAGGAATTTATTCACATAAAAGTCAAGAAAAATATTGACTAATGAGACAAGAGGCAAAGCAGTCCGCTCTTTCATCTCAGGTCAAATTGAGGTCGAGATACCCCTTGTGGACGCATCAAGAATTGAGAAACCCCGAGACTTTTGTCGTCGGTACGGATCAGCCACCCCGCCCTCTGCATCACAGCTGTAGGACCATTCCCCGTCCTTCTTTTCTCATGTATCCCTGCTTATCTCCTGAAGAAGCAGTCTGATTCTCCTTTTATAAGCAACTCCCCACCGTCACCCTCGTCACGTTTTCGCTGCCCCGATGTATCCTTTGTGTCGAGGGCCACTCAGACGTCTTGGGTGGTGCTGAGTCTGCACTTAACACTGCACAACTGGTTCTCCTTAACACCCTCGCCTTTACTGGGCCACGTACCTTCGTTTTCTGTAATCATAGCCAACTCACAGGCATGAATCTCAAGTTATCAATCTTTCCTAAAATTCCGAATAGCATTACATGGAATACTGTATATTAAATGATAAATGAACTAGCGAGATACGCATGTAATATAAAGTAATATTCCGTGATTTACCAAAATATAATTTTTTTAAACCGTCTTAAACTTGACTAATTTTTTGAAAGAAGGATCTGATGCAACCCTCCATGCTAATCTATTTTACGCAAACCTTTTCATTTCTACATAGCTACCACATCACACATCCTCTACCAATCTGCTTAGCATATTCCACCCATGTCCTCCCTCCTAGTGTCCGGACCCCACACACTTCGCTCTAATGTTCTCCAAACGTGACCTATTAATCTATCCCTCCTCTTGGTCAAAGCCCTCCAAATTGTTCACTCTTCCACTATTCTGCTTAGAACTCCCTGGTTAGTTACTCTATCCATTCATCTGATTTTCATAATTCTCCTATACCACCACATTTCAAAGATTGTATTAGCAATGCTTTCCTAATATTTACAGTTGCATTAGCCGCAAGTAAATGCTACTTTTTTTGAGAAAACCTTTCTTGTAAGTACTATCCTACTCTTAATGTCTACTATACTTCTACAATCCCTAATCATTACTCAATCCAAGTAGCAGAATTCCTTGTGACGCGTATAAAATTACATCATATATTTTGTTTTACTCAAATTAATTAATTTTATAATATGAATAAATTTGTTCAAAATTTCGCAAGGCACCCTTCCGGGGAAAATCCCGGCAAGACAAACAGAACCATATAACTTCAAGCTTGACAGAGGCAGTCTTTGTCATAAAGTTATTTGCAGCTCACCGAAAAAAAACAGGGCCCCCCAGGTAAACAAGGTGGTTGACCCAAAGGATTGATAAGGAGGCCCCTCCCAAATTTTGAATTTTTGGAGAGGAAGGCTAGGGACGCCAACCCCATTGGAGGACCTGGGGAAAATCGAAAAGCGGAGAGAGGTGAGTTCGAGGTGGAGAGGACCTAGAAAAAGATTATTTCGGAAAAGAGAGTGGGAGATGAGAGTTGAGTAAGAGGAAAACGGCTGGCTGGCTTCGAGTCTGAGCTGAGAGGAAAAGCGACCTGCCTGCAACGAAACTACACCAAAATTAGAGGCTTGCCGCTTCTATGTTGACCCGAAAGCTGCCTTTGTGTTAAATGCAGGACTGCCAGTCAACAAGGAAAGCAGGGGAGGATGAACGTAAAGTAAGGAACCAAAAGGCAATATTCTCTCGCTCTACTATGTGTAAAAACACGTAATACAACCCTGAGTAAAAGTAAATTAAATTTACTGTCTCTTGCAATATTATTTCTGGTTAGGGATCTGCTAGACAAATAAAATTCATTAAATTATATATTGTAATCTTGTTGAATATTTTACCTTTGTTATGAATAAAACTGTTTAAATTGCAAAGTAGAGATTTATTGGCCTATCCATTTAAACATAACTATTTTTTAAATATATTTATAAATAATAAAAACCACCACACATCTTTAACTTCATCCAAAATATCCCGTGTAAATCTCATATTTAAGATACTCTTTGTTCAATTTTACGTCCTTCGTTACTCCACTGTTTCTCATACCACACTCCATTACATTCGTTTTCCCTCCCCTCTTAATCTTCACGTTCTGCTCTTCCTGCAGGATCACGTTCACGCTATTTATTATGTGACTGTTGTTAGCTCATTAAAATGTAAATTTTTTATTTTCATTGATTTTTTTTGTAAATTTGTTAGTATTAGCATTATTATCTTAATTCAATTGCTAACATTGTTCGATAGTCAAAAAACAACACGCGGTTTAACTGAAGTTAGAAAGTATACAGAATGAAATGAATGGGGGATATTATTTATTTTAGTGTGTAATATTAATATATTAATAATATGCTTTTATAACAAAAATAAAACAATTTATTTTAACCTAAAAAAATTACATCAATATTACAATTTTAATATTTTCAACCTTTAAGTCGGCAATTATTTCTTAATTAATACTACATATATATTTACATAAAAATTATGCAAAATATTCCTTAAAACTAACAATTCTCTATCTCTAAACTAAGGGTCATGTGTTATGGACCTTCTCATAGATCAGAATATTTCACACAAAATCTACTCGGACCTGGCAGTATAGGAAATCAACACTAAGGTTCAGTTACCATGTCGTCGTAATGGACCATCCACCGTCTTCCTCGTTGCAATTCGCGCCTAGTTTGGGTCGTGGTCGCCACCGCTAATCTTCCTGGTTCAAGAAGAATTTCCGTTTACCCTCGTCTCCTCGGACTACGGGTCCGATAATGCCGATCATTTGCTCGTCTCCACAATCTCCCTTGTCTAAACTCCAATTATCTGTCTTGAAATCTGTCTCGAAATCTCCTTGGATCCAACGCTCTCAAAAATTTGTGTCAATCTGTCTGCAAGCCTTTTTAATATTTATTCCCCACTTCTTTAGTTCATAACACCACGGTGGCAGGGACCAATAACATTTATAGTTATTTATCTCTGGAAGTCACAGTTTACCCCTCCCGTTCAGGGATATTTTGGGCAAAAACACCACCTGGCTGCCAAATCTCACCGTAGTTTGGGGAACATCCCAGGTGCGCCGTGATGTCTGTTTTATTTCTCAAATACTGTCTCCTTCCTTTTGAAAGTCCGAGCAGATGTGTTTGACCGTTACAAAAAGAACATTTTTTTAACATTAACATCAGAAGTTAAATATATAATACATTTGCACCAAAGCATATATCTATTACTTTTAATTAATTTTCTTGCCCTTCAATTCGAATTACCGCTGACTGAAGACTAATTTATTTGTACGTAAAAGAGATATAAAATATAATTTGATTCTTTTAATGAGCCTGTTATACATTTTAAGACAATTGTTTTGTATAATTAATACACTTTATCAGTTCCCTTGACTTCTATAGTTCCTACGATCTCAGTATAATTATTTAAAAAAATTATATCTCTGCATTTCTGTATTCCAGCTTCTTACTCAAACTTTGTGTATCTGTTGCAATCAATAATCAAAAAATGATTCAAAAGAATCAATCATTATTAAACAGTCCATACAACTTCGTGAAGAAAATCAGAATCTAATAATCTGTATTTAATAAAAATCTCACTTTCAGATACACAATTTTGTTCTATTTTTATATCATTTTTAACAAATTACTTTCGTAGATAGGTGATGTTTACGTTGTTTTTTAATTGCGTTGTTCTTTTTCTTAAGTTATCGAGCTAGGCAGAGTTGATAATAAAGCTTATCAACGATAATAAATAAATTTGGGTAAAAGCTATTTTTATGGTCACAGGTGGCATTAGCGACGTTGCACATGAACGAAATACCTACATGTATTGCTATGAAGTAGGTCGCGGTCTTCATTGGCAAGAAGTCCAACTCATTGGAGGTTGTGGGCGAGCTAATAGCTCCTCTGGATTCTGTAATTGCTGCAAGGATTGGTCCAAGACGCGCTTCAAGTGGAACTTGGAGCTTTCGATTCAGTGTTTCTGTGCAGAGGCGATGCACCTAAGAAGAAAGAACGTGGCTGATGCTTGGCAGAATAGTAAATATACTTTTCTTAACTCCCGCTGTCTGTTGATACCTTCTGCTGCCTCCAAACCTAGTTTAATCCACTCATTTATCCTAATAAAACTCCTCTTAAACCCTATCAACAACTGACTTTCGTCAGTTTCCTGATTGGAACTTCATTGAGCTATTGGAACATTTGATATTCTTCACAAAATGGATCTTCCATCCAAATGGATAGCCAACTTGACTTTGGATTCCTACTGCTCCTTTACGTGATTTACCCTCAGTTCCGCTATTTAAACTTTTCTTTCTAATTGTTGTATCATTATATTTTTCAGATTCTGCATGATAGGCCAAGTAGAAGCTTCCTTACAAGTATCTAAAAATTCAATTTATTTCTCTCTTAGATGAATGACTCCAAACATTGAATGCAGTTAAAAATTATTGGAAAATTTTTAATGTTAAAGGATTCCAAACACAATATTTTTGTAGTTAATACAGTATGTCAAATAATTAAATTTAATATAAAATAATGACGTAGATACATGATACAATTATGTTAGCAAATTTTTAAATATAACAGCATTGAATGGACGCTTCTCTCATGGTAAATTAACGTGGGGAGATATTGTGGCAAAATAAAATTTGTAATATAAAGTTTACAGAATTCAAAGACAGAAAAAGTGCTCTTCATTGAACCTCAGTCAAGAAGGCCATGAAAGGGGATTTAGAAGAATAGGATTGAATATTCTCGATCGGACAAGCAGTTAGTTTGACTATAGTCGCACCGACTTCAAAATTATAAGCGACTGTGCACGATTAGGGAACTTATAACCATATATGTATCCATGAATATAAATCTTGTGCCTACTTTTTTTATCCCAATTGATTCCTTGAAGAAACGAAAAATAATAAGGCGATTCTTTTTGCAACTTTGAGAATTCATTCTGGCCAGGGATGTTATTTGGGTAGTTTTTTATTATTATTTTCGTAATCTACGCATAAGGTTTACCTTAGAAACTAATTTTCAGGGTCTATTCTTAAATAATTTCCACAATATTATAGCTCAAAGAGGCATTTTTAAGACGACGTTGATTCTGACGAACTACAAAGAATTATGTATTATGCATATTTCAAATTTAAATTATACATATTTCCGTCTAAGGCAATGTAGTTCAAGCTGTAAAAATCTTATTGAATTAGAAAATGGTCGCGCGGGAATCGTTCCACAAATTAGGCCACTTGACACGGAATGACCCTTTTAAAGTTCGTCCGCCCCTAACGAACACTTCGAACCTACTTCACATAAAATCTGGTAAATGACTAAAAGGTCTGACACGTAGGTAAATTTCCAGCCTCCCTTTGGACTCAAAGCATTTGTAATAAATTAAAATGGCGATTACCATTGTATTTAATCAGTAGGGATATTCTGGTTGAGAAATTCCTTATTGGTGTCAATCAGGCGGCAATAACAACCAAGTCCGACGGAAATAACATGCAGCAGGCGCCAACTGGGCTGCAAGGAGAGACTCTAAGCGTAGGAGTTTTGCAGATTAAGGGACGTTTGTCTGACTCAGGTCGACGGTCGCTTCTCATTCCACGAAATTTCAAGAAACCCACGGGCCAAGCTAGACATTTAATTGGGTCATGTGATTCTCTATCCACCCTCATGGTGGGGGTATGTTGATAGTTGGCCTAAGAGGAGATGTAGTGGGAAAGAACCTTCGAAGGAAGAGCAAGTCAGTGGGAAAAATAAATTCAGACAAGAAGGAGGAAGTCAGAAGATATGAGAGAGTGAATCGCAGTCGGGAATGAAAGTTTGAAGTAGGAAGGTGGAGAGGAGACGAAGTATCGAGAATTAGAGTCTGGAGTGGCATTTTCAATGAGAAGGAAGTCAGAGGAGATGAGAACTAACAAGTGAGTCTTGCCGTAGTTATAGAGAGACTAGTAACTAGTAATCTTGCTGGCGTAAGAGGAGGACAGAAGTGACTTCGCGGAAGGAAGAGTCAAGTACTGGGACACCAACTCCGGGAAGTCAGTCCCAGGTACCCAACGGCTCACAAACGCTGAAGTACGGGGAACTGGTGTGTCAGTGACAAATAATGCATCAAAATACCTAATGACTATCTTACTGCTGAGCAAATCCCCACATTCATGACCCTGTATTAGATTGAGTCTCTTGGTGAACTGGTGGGCATATTAATGGACCACAAATTTGTATTTTCATACATTTGCTTTGATAAATTAATTTGTTTTAATATTAACTTAAAAACTTGTCCTCATTTAATTTAAAAATTAACTTTCCCACCAGTTCCCATTATATCTGTCCGCTCGTCTCTGCTCTTTACGCTCTGTTAAGTGAAGAAACCTTGAATAACTCCTGAAAAGTCATTACCGAGAACGACTTAGCCAAAGGTGCGATATTCTAAAGGACATTTTAGTTTTGTAAGTAAACTATTATATTATTAGAATAAACGAAGTTTTTGTATTTATACGCGTTGATAAAATATTAATCGGTAAAGAACTCGCTTAATGGTAACATAATTATTACCTTTGTAGTCTCTCTATCATTCTCATTTCTCTATAATGTTAAACGTAATTTATTTTTGTTTCTCACAGAAAAAGGCAGATACTAAATTTGAAACTAATTTATAGAGTTAGTTATTTGGAAAAGAGGATATGACGAAGATTCAGTCAGCGAAGACTTTAAAAAATGACGTTGAAGAAGTTTTAATACTCAAAATTATGAACAGTATGTATAAAAATTAATTTTCTTAGGTGTACGATACGTTTTAAGATTGTTTTACAATAATTAACAAGTTTGAAATAAAATTATCCACCCTATCCAATAGGTAGAGGTTAAGTAATGAATACCAGAGAAAAGAAACAATTAAGTGATGACGAGTAAAGAAAACGTCAGTTAGGAGAAATCCACAGTAAAAGCAACACGACAGTATCAAGAACTGGAATGTTATTATTTTGAAGCCTAAGATTACATAGATTATTGAAATAAGTAGCAGTAAAACGACAACTACTTCAGTCATAGCAACAACGTTTCTGGCAGAGCTAATGAACAGACGATGCATGCAACCACAACGTGGACGAATTTCCAGTTGCCTACAAGAACTAGCTACTGGATGTTCTGGTCGACTTCGCGTAAGAATTCGACAAGGTTTGAGTAACTGAAGCTAATGATGGTGAAACTTCCAGCGCGTTTTTGCACGAAGACTTCGACAAGGAAAGATGGACACGGCTTGTATTATATAAACGTTGATCTTTCACAAATAATTCCATTTATTTTTTATATAATTGGCACGACATCAATTAATATTACGAATTTATAGCCCAAATACAATACGCACACTAAATTTTAAAAGTAGTTGCCAAACAAAATTTAGTATTATAACATTCCTTTCAAAATATTGAATCAATATTCTATGGCTATATATTAAACAAAGCTTTCAAAAAAAATTTCAAAATATCTAAATGGCTATGGGAATGACGGGGGACAAGCATTAATAGCCTACCTTTTGCAGGTATTTTATGGATGTCCATGCATTGCGTTTCATACGTAAATTTTTCGCTTCAATGGAGGTTCCGCTAACAGCTGTAGTGATGGTGAATGTGTGAGGAAAGACTGCTCGTCGCAATTAAACATGGAAATCGGACCTGTGGGCTGCGGACTTTGGTTGCAGCCAGCTGAGAGGTATATCACGGTGCATCGAGGGACAACGCCGGACGACTTCCCAGATACATAACGGCAAGACACCCAGCCAATAGGATGTGTTAACTTAATATAAAAGCTTTTTAATTGGTTTTAATACCGAGTATTACTTTTTTGTTTGCACATTCTAGCAAAATAACCTAAATTGTAAAATAAATTAAAATTATGAAGAAGTTCTGTGAATGAATACTTATCATTGTAGGAGAGACTGTAGAATATATATATATATATATACTTCCAGAAATATTACACTACGTGACATAATTATTCACAAGTTCTTCCTAAATTCTTTATTTTCAATACAGTTCTATTAGTCTTCATTTTACCGAACTTTACTAACTTCTTTTACACAATTCTTTTACATACTTGCCTCGAAAATTCCTTGTATTACTAGAAGAGTTCGAGTGTCACAACTAATAATACCCAGCGTGAGAAATTGTGTGAACTTGCTTCCGTTGCTCTCGAGAATGCTATAATTATGTTATGACAGGCGCCTTGAATACATGCACATTAATTTTTTATTCACACAGCTTTACAGTTCGCAGATGGCTTTTTTTTATCATAAAGTATGTAAAATTTTCAAGTGATAATGCATGTTATAATGATAATAAATTTTATCAAGATAATGCCCTAATTTATCAATCATTGTTTGAGTATTATATACAGTCAAAGCTTAATTAAATTTTAATATAAGAAAATGTGTGATAAAAAATTGTTCGTACCTGCGGTTTACTAAACTGTAGCGTGCTTTAGTAGCTAGTGTGCATTCAAAATGAACAACAGGCAAGTCAACAAATTAAATAAGCTAATAAAACTTATTGCTATGGATATTTTAGAAGTGGAAAATAAATTGATAGTGAGGCAAAAGAAAAAAAAACATATTCACAGAAGGGAACAACAACTCTTCTCAAATAAATAGCAATAGAAGATCCTAAAGAATACTTTAGAACTTGAAGAATGACTGAAAATTGTTTTACTTTTCAGTTAATGAAAAGTGCAGCCACAAATTGAACATAAGGTTGCTTTTTTTAGAAGTGGTTTTCTACTTCTTGCTGCTGGATGTAGTTGAAGAACACTGGCACATATATTTCTGTATTCTTGTTATTCATATAAAAAAACTTTTGTCGTAAAGACTATCAGTTTTGACAATAATGGTTCAGTATATACAATATTAAAATAAAGATTACAAAAATACAATATGGTATATAATTTACATTTTGGCATGTAGGTAGGTTAATCCATTTGATTAACCTACTATAGTAGATGGGTTTTCTTTGTGTGTACCTTAGGGACATACTACGTGGGTGGACGAGGGTTGACAGACAGTGAACTGATTATTGGTCTTGGGTCATGATGGTAAGGTGGGTTAGGGGGTGCCTGAATGATCAGGGGGAAGTATGAATTTTCTTTTGTGGCAATGGAAGCGTGGAGGTGGAGGAGGGTTGCTATGGAATTGCTGGATCGTGGGGTTTGGGTGGTTGATGCCGCTTATAATTAGGGAGATTATGGAGTTTACTTTGGGAAGTTTAATGTTATGGTGGATGACGGAATTTCTAAGGTACCAGGGAGAGTTTGTAATGGTGCGTAGGATTGTTTAAATTTTGGATGAATGGATTTTGGCTGTTGTGTCCAATATGGACGAGTCATAGGACCAGGTGGGTTTTATTATGGAGAGGTATGGGAGACTTTTTGTGCTGATGGTAACAGGAGCTTTTCTGTTTAGGAGGGGACATAGGGTTCTGAAATTTTGGTTGATTTTGGAGAGGAGATGATTAATATGAGGTTTCCAGGAAAGTTATGAATCAAACATGATTCCGAGGCAGGTGGTTTCTGTTTTTGTAGGGATTAATGAATTGTTTAGATAGAGATGGATTTGGTGAGGAAGTTATTTTTAATATGAAAGAGACGGTTATTGATTTGGTGGGTTGATACTGATTCGCCATACATGTATTTCGTATTGGAACATCAACTATTTCAGGATTCAATCAACGTACACAGATTGAATGATTTGTTTATTTTTATAAAGCGGGGATTTAATGTTCCATAGGCACTCATGTTGCAAATAATTAGCATCAATCTGAAAATTTGTATCTTCATTCGAGCGAAACGACATGTTGGAGTTTAAAAATGAAACACTATCTCTTTAAATTGCCGACCTCCTGTGGTGTAGTGGCTAGCGTTGCTGCCTCACAACTCAGGGGTCCCGGGTTCGAATCCTGGCATGGGCTTGGATGTTTGTGTCGTCATGGTCGCGAGGACCGGGATTAAGGCTGATGGGGAATTGATGCATTGACCTCGTATCACCCCAAAAAAATTCGGAATGTGTCACGCCGGATGACAATCCGCAGGCCTAGGCCCTCAAGAGGGCTGTTGAACCATTGGAAGAAGAAGAAGATCTCTTTAAATTATTGAAACATTTTTAATTCGTGATAAAACACCACAACACGTTATTTAAACATTTTGATAGAAAACTAATTATAATGACTCAAATTACCAAAACATATTGCATAAGTGAAAGTCGGAGCTAAGCAGATGATAATGAAATATTTATAAAAATTTAGCTGACATGTTTTTCTTGATTTCCGATTATTAGCACTATTTGTTTGAAAACAATATTGATCCATCCGAATACTGAGTCTATCACTTCAGTTAAAAAATTGTGTATAATTTTTTCTATTGCTACTGAAAAAGTATTTTTGTTTTAATGGACTATACGGAGTCTACCGATTGGAGGTCATCTTGAGATTTTTCCATCGGCCGAGCTTCGATACAAGTATTTCTCTGTTGTTGAAAATTATGTAATTAAAGAAGTGACGTTTTGCATATCGTTCACTTATAGTAATGAGTCAGGTTGAGGAAAATCATATTTGGTATAGTCTACACATCACTTTCTCTAATAACTGAAGATGACTAGTAGCAAATAATCTGCATTGAAAGCTCTGACACGACCTTCGGAACCCAAACAATTGGAGGATATGAGGCCAGAAAACCCAGCAGGAAATATTGCAAATCGATCGGTATCATACTATTCATGTTTCTCATTGAGGTTAAAAACCATTTTCTGTTATTTCTTGAAGAGAAAAGAAATACGAGATGTCGGAACAAAGAAGTGAGAGAATTGAAGATAATGATTAATTTATCCAATAAAATAACAAGATGATACTTAACTCTGTAAAGTTTTCATTTAATAAGAGTAGAAAGAAGGAACTATATGCTAGTGTTAAAACAGGTACCAGTTTTCGGAAACTATTATAAATACAACACTCAAATTATCGTAGTTTTTTTAACATTATATGTAAGGAGAACCAGAATAAATTATTCCAATTAGTAGTTATTAAGAAATAAATCTTGATAAATAAATAATTAAAATTATAACATTGATAAAAATGTATTCTCCTTAGTCATATATACCGTGAAGTTAAAAATAACCTGTGAAAAATTCATTGCTGTATCTATAATGGTTTCCCAGGAACCGGTACCTATATTATCATTTGCAAGATACGGCCTTCCGACTACTGTATTAAACTAATACTTATTACAAATCATTCGTTTCCAAATTGATGAATGGCTTTCTTAGCATCTGAATGCGATGTAACTTCGGCAATCTTTGGTATTGGTGACATCCGATTTTTTCTGCTAGAAAAGCAAATTGTGCAACCATGTTTCACCAACAGTGAATCAAAGATACTGTTTCTTTCTCTAACATGTCTACTTATATTTTTCGGAATTAAGCATGTTTCAATGCTGAAGTTAAATAATAATTAAGAAAATATGTAACCGTAAAGTCTCCATGAAAAACTATTTTGTTTATTCATCAGAAGAATTAAGCATTTTGTATTAAGGTTCGGAAAAAAGCGGGCGTGACGGAACGGGATACTACTGTAGAAAGCAAAATGAAATGTGTTCCTCAGGAATAAAAGGAAAAACAAACAGATTCACATTATAAGAATCAGTTACAGGATGCTGTACCCAAAAAGAATAGATTATGAAAGGAAAGGAATGGAAAAAGGGAAAAATGTTAGCAAAAACTGTGCAGTTGCAAAAAAAAATTCTTAGCGAAAGGAAAAATTCATAAAGCAATGAACTGTACGCAAAATAAGAAAAAGGAAAAAAGGTGTTAAAATTCTTCGTAAATTAAATTAAATTTTATTCCACTAATTGTAAATACAAAACATCCTATCACGTTCAGACCCAGGGAGTGGGGCAGTTATTTGTGATCCAGCGGAAGTAATTGCTGTTGGAGCTTTCTCTCACAGATATTTCTCCCCAGATTTATTGGGTTGTTTCACGACTGGGGGATGCCTCTTACGTTTCTGTTTTTTTTTCAAGCTTCTCACAGACCGAGGCACTTTCATCTATTTCAGAAGGCGTATGGACTGGGGGTCAAAGACGATAACAGTTGTTTGTCCGCTGATCCCATTGGATGAGTCGGCCATCTTACTCCTAAAAATGGTAGAGACACGGAGAAGGGAATGCTGCGACCACACAGCAAACTCGTCTCCCGTCATTCGGAAGGGATTGAGAATAATACCCAATAGCTCGACCTACATTCAGGTTTTTTATGATTTTCCTTGCATCTCTTTAGATGAAACACCGGGTAGGATCCAGGGGCCTTACATAACCCTTGGCTACCTCCCTCTACCTTCCACATCCCCCCCTATTCAATTCCCTTCCTTTGATATTAAAGAGGAGGAGCTGCCTGTTTCAGGATGACCCTCATGTAAACCCTTACGATCACCTTCCCTTCCCTCAATAAAATAATTCATTCATTTATCTGATGCGTGCCACCTCATTAAGCCAACTCACTAAACACAGGAACTACACCATATTAACTTGTTACTGTCCGAAATGGGGTTCTTTTAGCGACCACTTGATTTTGCGAAAAGGAAGAATATCTCGGTGCTTTAATGTGGCAAAATAGATGATTCTCAAGAAGTTACTTTGATGCTTTTATTGGTAAAATATTTTATGCCTTAAAACTGACATGTTTTGACATCTGTGTGTGTCGTTTTTATATTCTTTATACAAATTTATAAGCCTGTACAGTTTGTAAAAAAAGTCCTGCAGAAACGTGAAAGGAATTATAGTTAATAAAATATTAGAAAGTATCAACATGCATAAATTCTGCGGCGTCTGAGAGGCAAATTACAGGGAAATCTGTCACATAGGGGAAGTTGAGGCGGAACGATATAGCAGGGTACAACGGAATACCCTATTTTTTTACTTTATAATGCTGGAGGTTCATAAATTGGGGTGAAACATTTAAACTGGTCATGGAAAAAATCCTGGCAGACGACTTAGCCAAGCTTCGACTTCACCTTGTGAATGAACTCTTGTGAATTTATAATTTTTGCACCATTTCAGCAGAAGGTAAACTACAAAACTCCTCGCTTTTAATACTTTAATGTTATATATTCGTAAACTATGTCTTTATCTGCATATAAGTTAGGTATAAATGTTCAATCTCCTTGTATTAAGGTTCGGAAAAAAGCGGGCGTGACGGAACGGGATACTACTGTAGAAAGCAAAATGAAATGTGTTCCTCAGGAATAAAAGGAAAAACAAACAGATTCACATTATAAGAATCAGTTACAGGATGCTGTACCCAAAAAGTATAGATTATGAAAGGAAAGGAATGGAAAAAGGGAAAAATGTTAGCAAAAACTGTGCAGTTGCAAAAAAATTCTTAGCGAAAGGAAAAATTCATAAAGCAATGAACTGTATGCTAAATAAGAAAAAGGAAAAAAGGTGTTAAAATTCTTCGTAAATTAAATTAAATTAAATTTTATAAATACAAAACATCCTATCACGTTCAGACCCGGGGAGTGGGGCAGACCAAGAAATTTCTGTTTCTCTTTAAAAATTCATCAAAAATCTAAATTCGTTGTTTTAAGTTATATTGATATTAGATTAAGTAAATAATATAAAAAATAATGTTGTATGCGTTTATGAAGTAATGTTTATTTTTCAATAATTTTACAAATAACTTTTAGCTAAAAGTGTCCCGTTCTGTCGCAATATGATAGTTATTTGTTTACATTCTGCTACTGTCACATTCGATCAATTATAGTTAGTTACAATATGACTATTTGGAAGTCAATAAAAAGGAAAACAACCTATGAGTCTGAAAATATTTAATATAAACTTTCTTAACAGTCGTTCGTACACGACGTTTCGTTCATAATTTGGAATTCATATGATGTGAATTAATCTAAAAATACAAAATAAATATTTACAATATAATAAGTATAATAAAATGAAAGAGTGCTTACGGAATCAACAAAATGCCGAAATATCAGTTAAAAACAATAACTCATAGGAGTATTGCCAGACCCCCTGCACTTGAGCCGCGAGACTCCAAGTACAATGTAAATATTTAATGTCACGCGGATCTAAGTACATTGCCTCTTATGGTGTTGTACACGTGTCGCCCGTTTTACCTCATACTACAACTCTTCCGCTTTATTTAACAACCAAATACAAAACTGTCCAGCTCTATCGTGTGGACATTTAATTTATAAAACTGTATCTATTTTTCTCTGACTTAAAACTATTAACTTATAAATCAGTGATTCAGAAAAAATTAAATGAATAAAGTACATTAAGTTTAATTAAATATATACGATATATATACCGCCATTGGTGATTCTCTTTGAGTATTTTTGGTATGTTATGGTGACTGATAATAAATATATTATTAATGAAGAGCACTGGAATAAAATATTGAGAAAGGAAGCATGTACATAACCTGTACAGAACAGGCAGTAGTAATTAGAATATGCTGTTTAACTTATATATAGAACAGGCTACGAAGAAGGTTAAAACGGAATATGGAAAAGGAACCATACTGCTAGGAGAAGAAATAAAAACCTTATGATTTGCCGATAATATTGTAGTATTAGGGGAGTCAGGCGAATACTCAGAAACCATAATAAATGGCATGAGACCTGGAGAAAGAGTTCAATATGAGGATTAATAGGGGGAAAACCAAAGTAAAGGAGTGTAGTTGGGAAACAGCGGAATAACAAAGGGTGTTAGATTGGGAAAGGGACATTTTGACTGAAGTTAAGGAATTCTGCTACTTGTGAAGCGTAATAAGTAGGGATGGTAGAAGTATAGTAGACAAAGAGTAGGATAGCACAGGCAAGTAAGGCTTTCGCGAAAAATAGGAATTTACTTACTGCTAATGTAAGTGCAAATATTAGGAAATCATTGCTGAAATGTTCGTGTGGAGCAGACGTTATATGGGTACGAAACGTGTACGATAACAGTTGGGGAAAAGAAAAGAATAAAAGCCTTTCAAATGTGGTGCTATAGGCGAATGTTGAAAATCAGATGGGTGAATAGAACCACAAACGAGGAGGTTCTAAACAGAATAAAGGAAGAGCGAACAATATGGAGGACGTTAAGCAAGAGTTAGGGATAGATTAATAGGCCACGTTTTAAGATACGAGTGTCTTGTAAATTAAACATTAGAGGGAAGTGTATGGGGTACGAACAGGACAAGGATGGAATACGATAAGAAGATTATGGAGGATGTGGTTTGAGCTAGTTATAAGGAAATGATAAGGCTTGCACAAGATAGTTTATCATGGAGGGTTGCATCAGACCAGTTATTGGACTGAAAACCACAGCAATATCAACATATCATTCATACACTTACTGTGTTAATATAAGAGTAATTTTGGTGCCGTAAGAGGAGGGCTAATATTCCCACTCCATCTATTGGTGCTGTAGGATTCGCGCCATTGTTGACAACGAAATAATAAACTTCTTTGGATCGTCGATACGATGAATACGTAAAATTGTTTTATTTCCCACGTCAGGAAAATTTTATTATTTAGTAAGTAATTGCTCACTTTAATTTTGTGGGTTAACAGCTCTGGAGCGTATTATAGCGGAGCCTGTTCAAAACCAACTGCGACTTATAAGGTTTTCCATGAAACGATCATATATAAATGATAACGTACGTTTTATAAATTCAATTAATTCGACTTAATGATAATTCTGTGCCTGTTGTTTCGCTTTTAGGGCACAATAAAAAGAATTATTTCGGGGCGAACGAAGTCTTGGGCATAACTGCTGTAGTATAAGTTTATATAATTCACGATATTAATTTTAGTATCAGTCTGGTCACATGGAAAATTACGTCTTAAGTTGCTATTCCCGCTATTGTACGAAACGTGAGATAATTGAGTATACATTTGGGAGTTGCCATTATTTTAGATTAGGAATTGGGAAAATCTGCGAGAAGAGTAATAAACCTGTAATTGCGTGCTTTTGCATATATTATTTCTCTCCATCAAAGAGACGGAAAATTATTAAATTTGCGACCAATTGAGAAAATTTCTTTCAAAATTATAGAATAAGATTGGTTCTCCAGATCAAACGGGGCAATGATGTGTTAGTGAAAAAGTGGTGTAAAGCACAGTCTGCGTCCTGAGTCGAAGGACAGATGAGTTCTTTCTAAACACTCGGCCGTGGACCAGCAATTTGTCTGGCCGGAGATTTGAGGTGTATTCCTGTAGTCTATCTATACTACATTGCGTGGAGGTTTCCTATAGGTAAATAACTGCCACTCCAGCAGTCTGGAAGTTCCCCATGATGGGTCCACCGTCAGAGCAGTGCCAATTCATCACACAGTAAACGCAGTATTTTCGGGAGTTTCGTAAAACTTGTAAATTCAGGGATAATTAAATGCATATTTATTTATTTTAATGGGATATTAAAATTTACGGCGCGACATTTTTCGATTCTATCATAATATTTCATTTTTGGAGTAATATTCCCAACGCCCACGATCAACTTGGACAACTCCATTCTACTACACACAGCAAAATTTTATGTAAATATTGTAATTTATTGCAAATTTTGGAATATATATTCACTAATAAATGATGAGTTGACCCCTACATCTCAATTGGTGAATTGGTGAGATCATTGTAATTGAGACCTTAATGGGAGCAGAGGCATCTAAATACGTAAGTTTGTGTATTACAATTTTATTGTTGACTTTTAGCATGCCAAGCATTGCATAATCGACTTTAAACTTACAAAAATATCGAAGGGTGACAAAAGATAAAATATTTTAATACTTATAATTTAATAATTAAATCTTGGTTACTTAAGAGAATATTTCTAATTTTAAAGTTTTTTTAGTTGAAATATTTTCAAGTTATAATTTCAATTCATAATTTAACTCGGGTAAGAAAAAATACTTTTCATGCTTTTAGTGGGATAAAGGTAATATCCGATACTTCTATATTCTACCAAAACATTCTTCTTCTTACTTCTTCTTAATAAGGTACGACAACGTTCCTTTATAGAATGTTTTGGCCTGTTCCACTACTGCTCTTTATTTCTTCCTATCCCGTACAATTGCTATCCAATTTTTGACTTTCATCTGCTTAATGTCTTTGAGTATGTCATCCTTCCACCTGTTCCTTGGTCTTCCCTTTTTCCTTGTTGCTATTGGATTCCAATTGAAGATCTTTTTTACCACTCCATCATTCGACATAAGTGTCTATACCATCCCAATCTCAATGCTTTAATGTGATTTATTATATTCTTATATTTAATAATCATATCTATTTCTGCATTGTTTCTTATTCTCCATGTATCATTCTCTACCTTAATGAGACCATATATTCTCCTTAATATTCTTCTCTCGGGCCAATATAAGGTTTTTAAAAAATAACAGTGATACATTTTACAAAATTCTTCTATTTTTATACTAATCCCTTTTAATGACTTAAAGATTATGAAGTAGAATGTGATAAAATGAAACTGTGACTCCGTTTCCAAAATTTTCTCATAATTTTGTTCGAACTGGGATGCACTTATTCTTAGAAGAGACCTAAATGCTGCTCTGTCAGAGTGTTTGTAAGGCAACTCTTTCGAAGTTTCATTGAGAAAAACACCTGTTGAAATATATATGATGAAACAAACATAACAGTAACTCTCTGGGCATGAGAGATATTCATCATGGAGTCTCCTCAGGCCATTTTCTTAACTCGTAAACTTTTCCTTCATCACCGGGGCTATTGAATTCAACCTCGGGAAGTGAGACAAGACATTCTTAGTAAGCTGATTCGTGAATAGAACAAGATGTAGTTTAAAACATTTGACATGACCCCACATATCATCGATAAATTTATTTATGCCTTGCATCTTGACATTCAGCTAGTTCATGTGGCAGAGAACATCCATGAAAAATGTAATCCGAAAACCATGCAGTATCTTCAAATATTTTATACTCTACACACCCCTGTTTCTCAAAGACCTACCTACCTGTATAGCTAAGAATCATCATCAAGGTGACCCCAGAAAAAAAATATTCAAAATCAGTCAATCCCTTTAGAGAGAGAAGAATTATGAACACAAGGGCACCGGAATTTAATATAAAAAAATTTCGTGAGGTACGCAGGCCTTGATAATAATAGGAAATTGAGACTATGACCACGACATCTCTACCACCGTTCTAGATATCGGGCAGTACAGTTGCTGACAAGTATACGTAATTACTCTTTAAGCGTATTTAATAATGTGAAGATTGATTTAGTTGAAAAACTAAAACGCATACGTCCATAACGGTGCCCTAAAATTTCTTCCAAATTTCACGTAGCAACCTTAACAATTATCTCCTACAATTTAATGATCGAAGGCTTTCCCGGTGAAGTTGTTGCAGACACAGTCCTCGGGTTTCCACGCGGGTAACACAGGGATTAATACGCGACGTTTCGATGACTGCAAGCTCTGTCGTCCGTCATCTTCCAGGCGAAATGGGAGATGACGACAGAGTTTGCAGTCGTCGAAACGTCGCGTGAAAACCCGGGAACTGTTTCTCCATCCCCTACAATTTGTTGGTTACAGCCGACAACGTATTGCACAACATCACTTACTGTTGAGTTTCAAGTGTCTCGAAAGTATTACTGGTTTTGAAACAGTACTCTCCAACTGGAAAGGCTGTACGTGATTTCATGACGGTCCCTCCACACTTAGAGATATCAGTCATCCTCATGAGAAAAATACCTCTTATATTGAGTGCTTTTCTCTTTAGTGGGCATAGTTCGCGTTGCTAAAGGTTAATTACGAGTATATTCTTTGTCATGTGAGAAATATACTCGAGTATATCTTTGTCCTCAACTCTTAGAACGTGATACACTCGATGACGGCGATGTTGAGTTTTAAGTTTTTATTGTTAGTTAAATCAACTTGCTACTTTAAAACCGCCTCTTCATGTTTTACTTTGGGACGCTGTTATCTATTAAATTTGAACCATATTAAAGTAAATCTAATGTTATCCCTTGAAAATAATCACTGTATACTGTGACGTGGATTTTATAATTTATAAATATATTAAAAAATTAAAGTTATATTAAAATGGGTGGGCGCCAATAAATCTCAACTTTGAAAAGTAAAACATTTTTATTGTTATCAAAAGTAAAATATTAAACAATATTACAATATTTAGGAATTTATTAATTTTAATGAATTTTATTTTTCCGAGCTAAGCCCTAACCGAAGAAATAATACTGCGAGAGACTTTATTAAATTTAATCTACTTTACTCAGGGCTGTATTACGTGTTTATTCACATAGCAGAGCGAGAGATCGTTGCCTTTCGATCCTTACTTTACATTCATCCTCCACAAGTTTCCTTGTTGACGGGCAGTCCTGGATTCAACGTAACGGCAGCATTCGGATCAGCATAGAAGCGGCAGGCCTATATTATGGTGTCATTTCCTTGTGGTACTTGCAGCCAGATCGCCTCTCCTCACAGACTTGAAGCCAGCCAGTCTGACTTTCCGTTCACTCGTGCTGAACTCACCCCTCCAACTCTCTTTGCTGAATGCTATTTTCCACCTCGAACTCACCTCTCCTAAAACGTGATTGGTCTCCCCGCTTTTTATATCTTCCCCAGGTCCTCTAATAGGGTTGGTGTCCTTACCCTTCCTCTCCAAAAATTCAAAATTTGGGATGGGCCATCCCCAGCAATCCTGGGTTGACCTTGGGTTTTTCCTGCGAGCCGCAAATACCTTTCAGTAAAAAGCCTGTGCCGGTCAGACTTCAAGTTATATGACTAATCTCCAGGTAAGCCCCGGAAGGTTGCCTTGCGAAAACCCCAGGACTGTTCTCCACAGAAACTTTGTACAGAATACTTAGCATTGTAACATTAATTTATATGAATAAAACAAAATATACGACGAAATTTTATACGCATCACAATACATTGTTACAATTTATGTGTACCCATTTGAAGAAAAATATACCTGATGTGGTTTAAAAATACAAATACCCTTAATTAATTTTTAACAATAAAATTACTTCTCATTTAAGTAACTAAAGTCTGTTTGTTAGATTATTATAATAAAAGATCAGTTGTTAATTGAATCGTATGATATTATCTGAATTTGAATTTTAGAAATTAGTTGAAGAAGATAAAAACTAAGATCAATATTGACAGAGAGGTATAATTTCAGAAATTAATAATTATACAGGAAAATAAATAAAATTGTTTATGTAACAAAGACTAAATTTTCTCAGTAATAGTGACGAAACAAATACAAATTTTACATTTAATAATAGATTAGGAAGAGTTACTAAATGCAATACTAATCACTTCTCGTGGACATCTCATTGATTTGTTTACGATACTTTTTACCTATTATCATAAACTATTTGTCCAAGACTATTTTATAGCACCAAATTTGATTTAATATATTAGATAAATGACAGAAATAAGATGTAATATTTTAAAAGATTTTTATTGTTTGTTAAAAATATTTCTTTTTATTTTAGTTACTTACAAAATTTGTTAAAAGGAGAGTAACTGTAAAAAAATCAGCAATAACCAGTTAATGAGAATCCATTTTTTATATTAGATTCATTTTTATTTTAAAAGCAGCTAAATGGTTGTTTAATGACATTGCTATTGTAACTGAGTTAAAGATTGGTAGTGTACTATTTTATCCACCCCACCCCTGAGAAAATTTTACTCAAAACAATTACAGAAATGCTAATTTAAATATAAATATTTTTACTAACATTTCGTTGGTTATTGAGGGTGGCGCTTTGGACGACTAAAAGTGGCGCACTGCATTCTTGAGCTTGATTATATTCCGTACGAAAAGTCCTTTTACATTTTAAAAACGTATTGTAAGTGAGACATGTATTATAAGTAAGTACAATGAATGAGCAAATGTCATAAATAGAAGAATTTAATTAGACGTATTCTGCAAAACAGACAGAACAGAAAATTCCAAGTTGATCTCGCTCTCAGTGCCAACAACTGTAGCCCAGAGTTATCTTCACCAAACCAGACTCTGTCAGCTATCGGAGCATCATGAAGCTATCACCCTTTCGTAAAGGTGCACCATTCTTGGATTTTGTAGATTTGTGCTTCATCTGACTGCCGTATACTAATTAATTTAATTATTCCCTTTTGTCCCCTAAGCGAAGCAGATTCTATCATCATATCTATTTACAAACCCTTAACCGTTAACAAGAAATCATAAAATGTGCTCGAGTCGTATGGCGCATCTGAACTAAACTGACAAAAAAATTTACGCAAATGTTGGCCCCCCCTGGGGTAGAGAATGATACGAATATTATAATCAGGCAATAACTGCATGGTCCAAATAAATAAGCTTTACTACGATGGTCACTCCAAAAGTAATGCACACTATTTTCATTATAATTGGTTTACATTCTACAACTTCACAATCTTTGGTATTCAATTTATAACCTTCTCCTTTGCGTTTATATTCATTTCAACACATCCCGTGAGTTTTACTGTCATAGCTTGTCTTCAAGATGGCTTCTGTTAATTCATCAGAAACAACGTTCTGTTATAGAATTCCTACGCCGTGAAAATTAGATACATATAAAAAAAACATACGTCACAAATTTGAAAAGGTGTACTGTATGCTTCTGTCGATAGTCTGTGAAAAATCAGATTACGTGGTGAAAGAAGGCACAATATTATTTAGGCATACTCCTCGCAGAGGCAGACTCCGCACTGCACTAACTGTTGAAATGTGCAGAGACATCACAGAGACAGTTGGATTAAAATACTGCAGAATACTGAAAGAGTTGAAATTTTTTTGTTCTAAGCGGGCTCAAGGATGTTGACAAAGGCTCGCAAAGAAACGTGAAATAAATGGGCAGAAAACATTCGGAACAGAACGGGAATGTCGGAGATGACTTCTTTGCAAGAATTGATACAGGCGATGAAACAATGCTCTATTTTGCACAGGAGACGAAGAGGCAATCAATGTGCGCAGTTTTTCATTCATTTCGAGTTTCTAAATTCTAAACGATGGTTATCAGCTGCACGTGAAAGCCCTTGGAACAGCAGGAACACGGAGAACAGTGCCAACTGTAACGGTAATAAAAATGTTATAACTGTAAAATAAAACTGAAAAATACAATATTTAAACTTAAACAAATTTGAACGAAAACCATTACAACTATCAGCTCACATAAAATTCCTCCTAAAGCAAGATTTTCACAATTTAAAAATCACATTGCAATGATTTAATAAATTATTCATAAAATATATTAAACACGCCCCAAAGAAATAAATGGTAATAAAATATGGCCAGTGGAAGAATATAAAATTTAATATGTCGTTGAATTATAAATTTTCAACGAGCAGGAAATCAGGAAATCGAGTATACTGGGTGTTAAAGAAAGTGTCGAATATTTTGAGAGGTCCTAGTAACCCCAAAACAAGAAAAATGTCCAATAAGCATGGGTCCGGAAACGCATATTTTCTGATATTTGTACTAGTGTCTATAGGAAATGTTAAACACACGTCCATTCATTACACTTGCTTCAAAAGTCTGCATAATCCACATCTGACGTAGCACATGCTCCAACAAAATAACAACGTGTTAACAATAAATTTATAAGACCCATTTAATTTGGTAGAATGTATGACCCCAGTAATTTATCACCAAGAACGGTTGTCCATACGTTGATGGTGTAGCGGTAAGGGGCCTTTGGCGGTGCGGAGTCAAAAGAAAGGAGACAGCATTTTAGCCAGGGGCAATAAAACTCAGACTCCGCGTCGTGCCTTGGGTGTTTCCCAATTTTGGTGAGAGTTGGCGGCCTGTTTCCCCAAGTGTAACCATAAATGTTATTAGTGAATATCCATCCCTATCACCTTGGTGATATAAACTATAGAAGTGGGGAGGAGATTTTGAAAAGGCGTGCAAAGAGATTTTGGAAGAAGATTTTTTGGAGGAGAGATTTTGGACAGGTGTTTCGAGAGTGGTGAGACAAATTTTGGAGAGCGGGAGAGCGATGGGACGGAGACAGAGTCCCAGAGAGATTTGGTAGTCCAAGAGAATGAGGATAACCGGAATTTGTTCCGAAACAGGAACAAATAGCGGTGGCGACTCTGAGGAAGATATTGCTACGAGGAAAGAGTTGGAATATTCACTAAGCTGACACGGTAAATTACACCATAACCCGGTTTGCT
Organism: Eucriotettix oculatus; assembly: GCA_034510155.1. Taxonomy (NCBI): domain Eukaryota; kingdom Metazoa; phylum Arthropoda; class Insecta; order Orthoptera; family Tetrigidae; genus Eucriotettix; species Eucriotettix oculatus. The sequence continues at coordinate 223,866,511 of CM067376.1, read as the reverse complement.
GATTTCCTGTACTTCCAGGTCCCAGTAGATTTTGTGTTTAACATTCTGAATATACGATCCGGAGTGTAGAGATAGAAAATTTTTAATTTTAAGAATTTATTTGTTTTATTTTTTGTGTAAATATATTTTTAGTTTTAATTGAGAAAGAACTGCCGGCATAAAGATAGAAATACCAAAATTGTTATTATTAATGTAAATATGTTTATTGATCAAGTAAATTATTGTCTTTCTTTTATATTATAAAAACTCATTATTAATATATTCCACTTAAATTGTAAATAGATCCCCCATATATTCGTTACAATGGAGAAATGACGTTGATTCCTTCTTTCTGCAACTGCGTAGGGATTTTCATCAGCTCACACATGCTGGTTATTAAAATTCACAACGCCATACCTTCTGAGCCCTGCCTCGTTGGTAAATACATCTTCAACGAAATACTGTATTTAGTGCACACATTTGCAATAGGCATTGGCAGAAGTGCCTTAGTGCTTGGACGATCTGAAGATAGTATGATCATGTAGTACCACTCAGACAAGAGGATGACTCATGCCTTCTGCTGCTGTCAATCGCCACTCACTGGATCCAGGTGTTTCGTCCAGTAAAATTAGCACATGCTTCTTCATCTGAGTTGTGTGGACTACCCGAGGCTTTCCACTGACCACCTTGTTATTGAGAACCTGTGATCTTACGGTATATTCACAGCCAAAAAAATCTTCAGCCACTATGGCCAAGTGATCAGATCTCAAAAAGTATGAGTTTCCGGACCCATTTTATGCGACTTTTTTTCCTGTTTCAATGGTTACTACCATCTCTCACACTTGACACATATTTTAAACACCCTGTATAATTGTTAATTGCTCTCTACGACAGTTACTGAAATAATAGTCACGAGCGACCCTGGCGGCACGCCAGCACAAGCAGAAACTCAGAAGAATAGGCCGCAAAAACAACGATTCCAGAAAGGTAAGGGTTATAAGGCTTTTGTAATTTCAAAAGCCGGAACGCTGCTCGCTATGAATCAAACATCCCCGTATGACTCTATTAGAAAGAAAAAGTTACTGAACTTCAAATAGACGCATACACTATTCAGATCATGTGGTTAAATCTATCTTCTTCTTGCGAGGGTGAAAAGCAAAATCTGTAACAGACACCGCTCTCTCGCGGTAGTGTGAGGCTTGCACCCGCTGAAACTTATAACCCTCTGTCCTAGACATTGATCCATCCCTCAAAACCCGTTTAATTGCCTGTTAAGCCTTCCTTTCCTCTGTATCATTGAGCGTTGTCCAGATCCGCTTTCTTTTTTCTCGAGATTAGCTCCGCATAGAAAGAGACTTTTTTCCCAGTTGGCCTCGCTCTCTAACACCTTTGTGGCGATGTTCTTATTATTCTTCAGCCTCCGTTTATCCAATGCTCATCTATCACATTGAAAAAAACTTGTGGTGAGCATTGCCCTTTCCTCTGCCGTAGATGCAAATTAATATTTATGTTACGGAAAGGGCATTAATTCCTTTCACATTACCATGAAAAATGATCAAAGAACCCGTTGAAACATTTTATTGTATTGTATTATAACGATCAAACACATCTGCTCGGATTTCAGCGGTGCAGAGTCAAAAAAATATGACAGTATTTGAGCTAGAGGTAATAAAATCCAGACAGTCGGACGCCATTGGGGATTGTCGCGCGACCCCTTGAATTTAGAGACGGAGGCTGGATTTTCCCCAGAACCATGGGGGAGAGGAGCAAACTTTTCTTCCCAGAGAAGAGTAACGATCAAACTGATTGATTAATATCCATCCCTGCCACCTTCGAGATATGAACTAAAGAAGAGGGGAAGAGGTATTAAAAAGGCTTGCAGAGAGATTTGCGACACAAATGTTGGAAATTAGGTAAGGGAGATTGTGGAGACGAGAGCGGTGGATCAGATGAGATTAGAGGTAGGTTGTGGAGACGAGCAGATGATCGACATTATCAGACAGGTAGTCCAAGGAGACGAGATAAACTGGAAATTGTCCTGAACTAGGAACATATAGCAGAGGCTACTCTGAGGAGAAAATTGCAACGAGGAAGGCGGAGAAAGATTCACTAATCTGACACGGTAAATTACGCCTGTAATGTTTCGCTGATTTCCTATACTACCAAGTCCGAGTGCATTTTGTGTGAAGTATTCTGCTCTATGAGAAGGCCCATATCATACGACCCTGAGTTTAGAGATCGAGAATTATTAGTTTTAAGAAATTAAATTGCATCGTTTTTATGTAAATATATATGTTGTGTTTAAATAAGAAACAATTGCCGGTTAAGTTTGAAAATGAGAAAATTGTAATATTGATGTACATTTGTTTAGGGTAAATGAAATTATTTCCTTTTTTATTATAAAAGTTCCTTCTTAATACATTATATTTCATTAAAGTAAACCAATAATATCCCCCTATTCATTTCAATATACAAGGTTCAATGCAACAATTATGTTGCCAAGTACATCGGTCAAACATGAAAGACTTGAACAGAATCAAGGCTCATTACTCTAAGTTAAGTTACATACTGTAATAACTAAACACATGTTCACTACCAACTATTCATTCAACTGTGATATTATCAAAATATTTTTTATAAAAAACAAGTAAGACCTTTTTCGGAAATAATGCATACTAAATCAAATAATTATACACTAAATATACAAAGTGACAACAACTCTTAGTCATATCTATGAATCGGCCTTATCTTTGTAACGTCTTTTTTCTTGCTTCCGTTGTCACCCTTTTTTGACTCACGGACAACTCATGTGTCTAATTCTACCATGTAATTGATGACGTCTGCCGAAGTGCAGAAGAAACGTATTACAGTATAAAGCTAAGTGGTTGTTTCCTGTACGGTATTGATCAGATTTGAGCAAATTCATTATTTATGAAATAAAATTTGTGTTTCATACCCACAGCGTAAGTGTTACATGTATAGAGGAGCTTCGTTTAAATTTAAAAATGGTAATATTTCGTGTAATATTCATAAATATACCATACCTGTTAGTCTAAAATTATAGAGAAAAATAGGATAAAAACCTGAAGAAAGTACAAATACGTTTATAAATCGCATTAAAAATAAAGTCTTAATTAGGTCATGCATTTTATTTAATTTTTAACAAACTTCCCAATACCATCTAGGAATTAAGAATCAATGCAGTTGTATTCAGTGGTAAGCTTAAAAAATTCTATTTAGCCACTACTTCTATTCTGTTAATGAAACTTTAGAAAGTAATTGTATTTGTTAATTAACTTTAAATCGTGTTAGTTTAGTGTAATTGTTAAATGAATTATTACTTGACTTTCATTACCGAACCATTTCAGAATTAAAATAATAAATTTTATTTTAGAATATGAAATGTAATTTTAATAAGTCTATAAAAGAAATTAGGATCTTGAGTTATAAATTATTTCTATGTAAATTAAGGTAATAACTAATTAGATATGGGTAATAAACCATGTGATTTGTACCTCGAACTCTACCCACATCCTCCAAGTTTTTCTTCTAATAAGGATCTATTGAAAACGAATTTATTCTATTCTATTCAGGATTTATGAGCTTTCTTCGAGGTTGATGACGTTATCCAGTGAGTATGAATACATCGAATCAACAGTTCACCGGATGCATGACTCGTACGACCAAACTCAGTAAAAGTGATTTCTAATAGTTTCCCTTGAAATGGTAACGACACCAAATAAAGGAGTCCGACATTTCGTCATCGTATCATGTCAACAGGAAACACAACTAGAGGAATCCTATAATGTCAAAAATAAATGTTTGAAGCGTGGGTATAGTTAATCATAGAAAGTAATTATGTTAGTAAGAATACGTAATATGATTAAAAGGCATTTAGTATCGCCCTTGGATGCTTAAAAATACTGTAAATTTGAATTGTTTTCATATTCAGAATTGTATCGCGTATAGAAATGAGATAAATGGAATGTGAAGTCCGGTTTTAGGAGCACACTTTTGTATTATGGATTAATTGAGATTTAATGAATTTAATTAAATATTTGTTTCTGTTTATAAAAAGAACAAAAATTTAGCTAAAATAAATCACGTTACTTACCACGTAAAATATTTAGGATTCAAAACATTTTAAAATAGTTCAATATTTCAACACTGTAATAAATGAATTGAAATGATTTATATGGAAATATTAAATTATAATGGGACTTTTGAAGTTTCAAAAAGGGACTATTTTATTAGTAACTTATAAAATTTATGTTGTGATGTCTCGAAACAATATCCATACGTAAATATGCGTTACTTCTCTAGTTTTCGAATGGCGAAGATAATTCTTTAGAACCCAGTGAAAGAACTGGGCATGATCGGACACACACTTCCCCCTTACTAGACCATTGTGTCTCTAAACGTTACCTAATATACCCCTTCGCTTGTTCAAACTACTCCAAATTGTCTTCTTATGACTCCCCTAATACTACAATATCGTCGGCAAAGCGTAAGGGTTTTATTTTTTTCACCTTACAGTATGATTCCTTTTCCATATTCCGTTTTAACGTTCTTCATCGCCTGTCCTGTATATAAGTTAAACAGCATGGGTGACATACAGCATCCATATTTTCCTCCTTTCTTGATTTCTGCTGTCTTTTGTTGATCTTTAATTCTAATTACTCCTAACTGCCTTCTGTCGAGGTTATGTAGAAACCTTCTTTCTCCATAATTTATACCCGTGTTTTTTAAAATCCTTAATAGTGTGATCCAGTTCACATTATGAAACGCTTTTTATAAATCTACAAATGCCATAAACTTAGACCGGTGTTTTCTTATCCTGTCTTCTAAACTTAGACACAAAGTCAATATTGCTTCTCTTGTCTACATTCTTCCTAAAACCAAACTGATCTTCTCCTAACTCACATTGTATTTGACTATCCATCCTCCAATATATATAAATTGCAACTTTAAATTCGTTTATATCAACTGTGTAAGAGGGTCAAGGAACGTAAGTCTAAATTTGTAAATATTTCACTCCAAGTCTTGAACGTAATTAGCAAACCTAAATAAATGTTCTACAATATGAAGAACACGTAAAAAATTATACTTATTTGCTCGGTATGAAGAATGTTTAAGTTTAATTTATAATACGAATTGAGTTAATAACAGTTGAGATCACCTCAAAACAAACGTATTAAAATCAAATGCTTTTACGTTATGAAGCAGCATAATCGTGCACAAGTATGGAATAATAATTGACGATTTCAACCTTAAGATTATTATTCTTTCTGATTTGCAAAAATTAGCAAAACATATAATTAAAGTCTGAGTGGGGTCAAGTCCACTCGAGAAAAAACCTATTTTCAGTTACACAATAGAAATAATTGTGTGATGACACAACATTTCTGTCCCAACATCTGCCCATGGGGTTCTTGCATGATTCAGGAAAGATACGAGAGAAGAACTAATAGAATACTACGGACAGTTCACAAAATTATGGGTAAATAATTGCTTTATTGTTCACTTCGTTGAGTTAATATTACACATCAATCATTAATAGAGGTTTTATTTGTAATACACACCCCAAAACATTGCGCGTAATTGCTATTAAAGAAGTTACGATATTATTATTAATACAGACGATTGTGCCAATATACTGTGACAGTAGGAACTTAATGATTTTATGAATTAATAATTACTTTGAAATGCATTAGCGGTACGAAACAAACAAGGAAGAAAATTATTTGAGCCACACAAGCATCATGAGACAATTACTTCAACAAGATGCAAGATGCAAAAGTGTTTCTTCGAAATAAGTGTCAAACATTCAAGATATTCAGTATTAATACAAATTTATAAAACTGGAAGGTATAAAATATCAAATGTAATTTTACCAAAATTTATAAAATTTCTCGATAAGTAGTTGCATTTCCTCTAAAAGTTACTATACCAGCTTGACTGTATCTGCTTATACAGACATAAACTCACACAATCCATTTAACTATCGGATATAACATTTATTTGGATTCCTTTTATTCCGATAATTTTAAATTGCCCAGTGTTTAATTAATTGTGCATCAGGGGATTATTTACATAATGTCAGACGCTGATTTATTCGGAAAGATCATTATCTGGAAAATATTGCATCTGATAGTTAGGTGTCATCCTTGACGTTTATCTTCTTCATTGTCTACCGAGATTGCGTATCACACTATTGAAAAACTTCAGATTTAAAAGTAGACTCTTGTCCCCTATCGGTCAATTAATTTTTTTTAAAATTTATAACTGACTAGCTCGAGTGTATCGTTGAAAATGAAATTAATTCCATAAACTCTTATCAAGCAAGTGATGCACAGCACTACTATGAAATATTTTTTTACGTGTTTTCATTGCATGAACGCAAAACAGAAAAGAGAAGAAATCTTTGGCTATACAGTTTGTTACAATTAGTTCCGTTTCAAAAAATTGCATCATTAAAGATTACAAACCGAATTCATATTCTCGTTGCACATACGTTCGACTCAATTTTCAAAACCTCATCTCCATCAGTTTGACTTCTGAGAGTCACACTGAATTACATAATAATGTGAAACTTGCTATAATTTATAAATTTATCAAGTCTTCGATTACAGGATTAAGAAATGACTTCCAGTTGAAGTTTCTAAATCAACGGTGGGTAACTCCCGGCCCGCGGGCAACATCCGGTCCTCAAACAAGATTTGTCTGGCCCATACCTAAGTTTCTCTGTTGCATACTAAAGTCTGGTTTACACGCTACGGTAAATGGTAACAATATATCGTAATAACTGGAATCGTCACGATTTATAGATGCGTGTAAACAGGACATTGTATCGATTCATTGGAGTTGAAATTGGACTGGATGGTTGGAGCCGGCCGCCATCAAGTTCTGTGAATTGCAACGACAAATAGGAACGTGTAACAATTGCAGCCACCTGTTGCTACAATTTGACTCAGTTTGCGTTGTATGTTTACACAAAAGGTTGTTTTGAAATGATATTTTTCTTCCTTGTGATAATGACAGGTTCCTATCAAAGTCCTCCTGAGTTCTTGAGGAATTCATTGAACAATACCAGAGTTTTCCGCCAGTCACTGGGTTTATTTCGCAACTCTTTCAATAGCTTGATATGAGAAACCGCCCTTTCTTTAGCAACAATTTTCTTCTTAGTGTTCGCGACTTCTTCACTTTTCTCGCTAAAAATAGACATATATATCCACCACAACAGTACTTCCACCATCTCATTAGCAGCTGACTGAGTTGTACCGCGGTCAACAATAAATATTGGACAAGAAATCGTTGCATGTAATCAGACTCACTCTTTAGATTTATTTATAACAATGAATTTTTACAATCACACAGCCACGATTTATGGTAGCGTGTAAACCCGCATTAATACAGTTCGTAGCCTAGTTTCCAAAAACCAATATGGAAGAGTAATTAATTTTAAATGTAAAATGACATCTGTCTTCGGAAGTACTTAATTATCGATGCTAATTTAGAAAGCTCCATACACCTAGCAACATCACTTTCGCAAAATATTAAACTTCTTGCAAAAGAAACGCACTCCAAAATTTATTATTAGTTACAGTCGTAACATTATTATTTTATTATATGTACTACCAACACTATGCATATTTAAATATCAGTACCTCATCTTTTTTAAAAAAAATACCGTGAACCACCTTACATTTTTTTATTTTGCTTACCCTTGTTCTAAATACGTCAATCTCATTCCATGAAAATATTGAACTAAGTTATAAACTACGTTATAAAAATATATTGTAGCGCAGTAGGACCCTCCACAATTTTAAATCAAATTTATGGAATTTTAAATTATATAAAATTTTTAGCTAGAGAATGCTAACTGGTGAAAGCCGGACTGGCGGCTGGGATACATACCTCTCTGCGTGTTTATAACGGTATGCTTGTTTTTGGCTGAAAGAGCATTCACCTTCAAAATTTCCGAAGGACACTGTTCCCTGTGTCATGAAAAAATTTCCGCGCCGGACGGAACACTCACGAGGATTGACACGACAGTACATACACCTCCTATAATAGGTGAGAACTTAGAAAAAAACGGAGAGAGAGTACGAGGCATTCCCGACGGAATCAGATGAGCCCCGCAAACAATCCGGAGAGAAAACTCACAGAGGCATCTTGCACCCCGGTTGCTTCTTATTTAATAATAACTTTAAATAGTAACCAAATTAAAAGGTGAACAGAACTATATAGTAATTGTCAAGAAAAAATATTATTTATACAATAACTAGTTTACTGATGTTGTAGCTTTATTTAGAAATTTTACACGAATGAATAAAGAAGATTTTGAGTTACATCCAGAGAAAATCTCACCTACTATAAAGAAATGAGACTAACTTTTGTGAAGCAATTCCACAATACATGTATTCATCTTCATAACTTTTTGAGGAAGAGTGAAACATCGCGATCGCTATACTATCCACCGGGAACGCAAGATGGAAATACTAATTTAATGTGTATGTAGTTCTTTGTTTGTGTGTTTTCATATTACTACTTAATTTTTGTGTGAGTATCTAATAAATTATTAACTTGTCTTATTTCCTATAATACAATAATTATATGGCTGAAGAAACAGACGATTGGCGGAGGAAACGTCTTGAGTTTCAATAATACTCTTAATTGTATCTTTGGCCATGTAATATTGTATTAATAAAGATTGTCACCAGGACAATCTAATTTATTGCAATTGTAGTAGGCTGATATAATCGTTATAAATACCATAAATCTGATTTCTAAGCCCTCTACTACATAACAGACTGTGTTTTACCCGAAAACTATGATATAAATTTTCCTTGTATCGCCCAGAAGTCTGCTTCCATTGCCAAGTTATTTTTTCAATCAATATTCTGTGTTCACGAAATATTTAACATTCATTCCTGTTACTACATTTCAACATACTCAACATCTTGAATCTTATCATCGCTTTCCAAACTTAGCAAATCCTACAGTAAAGTACTGTAAACCGTCTTATATTACGCGTGATACTTAAAATGTGTTTAAGTTAACACTTGTAAAATGTGTCAAAACGAACTTATTGTCCGATATTAACAGATTATTCAATGAAACTCAGAACATTATTTTCATTCTTACTGCACCAAAACTGTTTATGACTCTCACGAATGATGGAAATTTTTGACCAGTTTTTCGCACCCAGGGTCGTAAATTATTCACAAGCTCTTTAATCATTAGTTTTCGAAGAGAACCTTTAACAATACAAGTAAAAATGAAACTCTCTTTTAATAAGTTTTAAATGAATTACTGTAATGAATAACAGCAAAAAATATACATATCCTGACATATTTTGCAGTTCTGTCCAAACAAACTAAAGATCTGCAGTAAATTAATAATTGGAGAGAGCTGGTCAGTATAAAATTTTGTTATATAATATATCTCCACGGTTAAGAACATTTCGAACCGGATAAAACTAGTGAGCGCACTAATCTTCTTTCTTGAGATTGCGAGTCGTGATATAGGTAGTAAAACATAAAATTCAAGTATCGGACCCATTATAGCAATAGTGTCCTATCACGTGCACACGAAATGAGACACTAAACAGATAGCGTGGAATTAATTATATTCATAAAATAGAAATGTACATATTCTCAAGAACTGTTATCAGATATCACAGCACTTACAAACCAGATGAGAAATCGTTAATAATCTGATAGCCATGTACTGCTCATATACACTGACATTAGGAAATTGCACATGAAACATATTCTTATTCACGCACAAAAGTTCAAAAAACATACACTTAGATTCCTTCCATTATCCCTTGTAAGATCGTTTTATACGTCCACTGGAAATATTGGAGACTGCTCTCCCCCTGCTCCCAGAAATATACTACATACACTAAACTGATCTCATATGGAGCAGTGATAAATAATTATTTATAATGAAATTATATGAAAATTATTTTCTTTAAATATTAATATATAATTAAAATTTAGTTGAGAAAATTTCTACAGCCGACGAGCATACTGTTGGTATTGTATTTAAAATTAACAATTGAGGAGAATTTTTACATTAAATTATAATAATTTACAATAACTAGGAAGCATACGTTGTACTTAAATTATTATTATAACGTTTTATGGGTCATTTTGATTTTACTTTAAATTAATACAGCGAGGAGAATAAATAATAATAAACACTCTAAAACACATTGTAAATGATTAGGGGCAGTTATTATTTAATGAAATTACTTGCTTTAAGATATAATATGATAATTTTATTTATATAAAAAACAATCGTGTTAAAAGGGGCCCTGCACTTTATTACAAATAAATAAATAAATTCAAGGAGACGATTTTTAAATCTCTGGGTTAATTATTCATAAGGATGACCACTTGCAGCAGAGATTTCGTTCACATAACGAACCTGTTTTGTTTTCATTCATGTCGTGATGCAGGTTACCGGAACTTCCTTCTTCATTCTGGTTCATTGTGGATCATCCCTTACCAACGGAAAGTGGGATGAGCTCGTACTGCCCTCTCGACTTCCTTATTTTTAAACCCTTATCACTTTCACCTCTTGTTACACTCCTCCATTTTAAAATCCGTTCGACTCTCTAGTTTTCCCCTCCTATTCACGTATAGCACCACATTCACTCTGCCTCCTCGCCTTCCCAACGTCTCACCATACTGAATATATTTCGGCTGCTCACATTCGCAGCTCCACCCCGTATATCCCTCCTCCAAGGGAAAACGCAATCCCACATGACGGTTTTCTGCCAATCTTCATGAGTTCTCTGTCCGGCGCGGGAAATTTTCCATGACACGGGGAACTGCGGCCTTCGGAAATTGTAAACGTGAATGCTCTTTCAGCCAAAAATAAGCTTAAGGTTATAAATACACAGATAGGTATATCTCCCAGCCGCCAGCCTGGCGCCAGGGAAACCCTTCTTTCCTGGCTGTCGCCAGTTAACATGTTCTTGCTGAAATTTTATGTAACTCAAAATTCCATAAATTCGAATAAAAATTAGGGAGGGTCCTACTGCGCTACAACATAGTAATATTTTACTTTTCAGGGAATGTTGAGACTTCTACCTCATGAGCCAATGCAATACTGGAATTTAAGACCCAATTGCTTCCTTCATTTAAGGGGTTCATCTAGGTGGACTCAAATGTACTTAACGGTTATTTCTGTTGTATTTGTTTGTCAGGGCTACAGTACGGCAAGTAACTCTTCTAGCTGATAACTTTGCATGGATTATATGAGTACGCCACTTAATAAAGCATTGCGCATGACATGGGATGGCAGAGAGAGATTAATGAATAGACTAGGAAATAATTATAAGCTAAATGAAGGAAGAAGTCAGAAACATAACACCACTTTCAAGTAATTATAACAATTTGTTATGCTTTGTTTCATTTATAGGAATTTTTTACAATTACTTCACTGTTCTCTTAATGATAGGTAGATACTACCTAATTACCTTGGTTATTCTTTATCGCAGGTTCGTTATCAAGAAATAACTGTAGATGTCTGTAGGGCTACTACTCTTGCTTGCTTAGTTTGTAACAGAACTAAGTACACAAAATTAATTAGCCGATAAAGGGATTAATATAAACATATATCCCTATTGGCATTTTGCTAGAGACCCTTCGTTGCTGAGAAAAGAAAACTTAGAAATATGCATTGAAAAACGCGCCTCATGACTCTTCCCTGCCATCAGACAAATACACAAATGGCAAGGAGAATGATCCAACTACAACCTCCCTAACAATACCAGACCAAAATGTTAACAGTAAATGACTGTTGAAGGATTTAGGTGTGTGACACACGAGTCCCATCAGTCTAGAAGTGCTGCTTGTGACTACTAAACAGCGTGGCAACGTGACTTCGTCAGAAAACAAAATCAAGAATCCTCATTGGAGGTTCTGTTGCTTGAGAAACCATTGGCAGTATAATCAGAGATCCCACACAGGAAGAAAAAGTCCTAACAAAAGCACTTAGTTTGTTGCAAATAAATAGAACGGACTTCCATACACGATGCCTCGTAGGTACAAAAGCAAAAAGTTGAAGGATAAAGACTATTTTGATGCAAGAGCAGCAATAAAAAGCGCAATGTTGAAGTAGTTTTCTTGCAATTGGGAAAAGTAATAAAATATGGAGAGGGCTGAAAAACATTGAAGTTGAACAGTTGACGTCCATATTTAATAATCGAAAATAACCGAAGACAAACTTCGGGTCAACATACTCGCCGAGTCGTCGACCTTTGTTACTACATCTGTTTCCCCAAGATATAATTTTTTAGTAGCAGTTGCAATGTGAATTTATGAAAAAAACATTGCAAAAATAAAATATCGCAATGAATTACGCCGGTAATGCGAAACTTTCTTAACTGTAAATTCAATATGTAGGTGTTATGTATTAAATATGGAAGTCAACCGTTCAACTTCAATGTTTTTCATCCCTCTCCATATTTTATTACTTTTCCCAATTGCAAGAAAACTACTTCAACATTGCACTTTTTATTGCTGCTCTTGCATCAAAATAGTCTTTGTCCTTCAACTTCCACCTTCTTCAGCTTTTGGAAAAATAATATATTCGCCAATAATTATTAGGAATAATATTTTTCATTAATATTTTCCAAAATTGGATAACCGATTTTTTCGAAAAGATTATCTGAATGCTCTAAAGTTATTCCAGTGTTTTAAATGCTGCTACGACACACAAAATGGATTTGTTTATATGAAGCTATTATTCCATTTATTATAAAAGCTAAAAAATTACATTTTAAAATTAAATAAATAAAACTATAGATACGTAGTCTTAAATATTGATATATTGAGTAATTTAGCGATGGAATTTTACAATTTTAATTTTTGACAGTTAAGATAATATTATGTTTTGATTTATGTTTTACAAGAAGATACTTTATGTAAGCAGAATTTCATGTAGAAGGATTGCAGTAGTTTGTGATACATTCGTTTACTTTCATAGTTAGTAAGTTACACTTTTCAATATGAAATTTGCGATTTCCTTTATTCGAAGAAAATATTATGCAAATATTGAGGACAGAGGACGCAGGTTAATGAATGATTTCAAAAGAGATAATCAAACCAAATCGTTCAAAATAATCCTCCAAATATCCTCGTCATATAAATCAAAGTATAACGTCAGTACCCACGATAACCTTGGTCATGGGAGATGTGTTTATTGAATGTCGCGTACAATGAACTGAATTCGAAACATCGAATTATGTAAATCTAGTTTTCAAATTAGAAATCAGACGAATGTCATTGAATTGACAAGTTTGTAGTTTGAATTCATGCATACCAATAGAACTTTCAGATTGATTATGGTACTGTGCTGTTGCAGCAAAACTGATTTTTCTTGACCATATTCCAGCGATACGGGTAAAGAATCATTCTCGTATTTAATTAAGAATATCCTCCGACGTATTTTCCCGAGATCTGCTAAGTATTTGTAATGTCCACTACCTAAAAGATTTCCTTTTATTCAATTTTTATTACTAGCGTCCTACATCTACGGGAAGAGCTCCTCTATGAAACATATCAAGCATAATCTCGAAACGTAATTATTAATGATTTATAAAATAAATACTTTGACATTCAATTAATAAATGTATTGAATTATGCTTTGCTTCAATTTATTTAATCCAGTTTTACTAACATTTTGCTTCCGACATCAAAAATTCTGATGAAAAATAAAAAAGTGATCATACGCAGTGGTCTGGAAAATTATTAATTAAAAAAATGGCTTCTCCAAAATCAGTTAGACTTTTTTACTTTATCATTTTGGGGATCTCATCTTCATTTGAAGGAGTACTTGTTTTGGGAACTCAAAAACGCATACAAACTCCCAAGCCCAATGCCAGGAATGAAACCCGGGATCTGGGTGGTACGAGGCAGTGACACTAGCCGCTAAACCACAGAGGCCGGCAGTTCGATTTTGAGCAATTTAGGTTTACAATAAAATTTGTTAAACACTTAAAATATTTATTGATTTGAATCTATATATATATGAATCGCCGTTATGCATGTACGCGTATAACTACCGAACGACTGCACCAAATTGGATAATTCTTTTTTTGTTGTGTTCGTTATTGTCAGGAAAAGTTTTGTATAAAAGAAAATTTTTGAAAATCGTACGGAAAAGTTTTAAGATCTCATAATATAATCTAAGAAAAGGCTGCCTTACACACGGGACTTTGTATCTCCAAGTGTATGCGGGTTGCCTATACTCTTGATCTGTTACTCTACGATACTGCTCAACGAATTCCTACGAAAATATCAGGGATTGAAACAGGAATTTTAACTTTAAGTTACATATATGTTTCATCTCTATATCTTGAAGAGTTCAGGGGTATTAATGTAAATATTTATAAATACATTGAATTGCTGCCTGAAAGGCGGTGTAAAAATCAACTGCGAGTTGAAAGTCCTCTTAGTCGCTCCTATATTCATCCCACTTAAAGCGTTATTATAAGCACAATTTTGGCAGCATAAGAGAGAGGAAGAGGTGAGGGAGGGCGAACAATATCACTCGATTTGTTGTAAGCGTTTGTTAACCATAGACTGTTCATACATTATTGATAGATTGACAGTTATTCGTATTTAATTACCGTTTCTTTCCAAACAGCAAAAATTAGTGTGTTTTGATGTTTGTTTAGAGGTTTATCGTCGTGTTATTTATTCTAGTGATAAGAAAATGCCAACAGTAAGGAGTCAAATTTTCAGTTGGCGTATGTGTAACGCAAGTCGAGTTATTAATCTTCGAGGCAATGAGACTGAATAAGAGCGTAGGCAGCCTTTGGAGGCAAACAGAATGGGAATTTATCAAGCGAAATCTCCAGGGTTCCGAAAGAACCAGTACCGCCGGTTTTAAGCGAGAGGTGACAAAACAGACTGTCAAACGTAACAATTACCTTTGGCGTTTAGCGGCCGAACAATTCCCCTAGGAGGAGGGGTGGAATAGGTGGAATTTTTATATGTAATAAAGCTCATTTTTTAATCGAAAAATAATTCTTGAGGTCTTTTACTTTTATAGTGTTTTCCCCTTGCAGCATGTGACGGATGAGAGTGTAAACGAGCCATTTGAAAAGAAAAAGGAAATTATGAACTTCGGGGTCTAAATCGGTGTAAAGGGGGTTTCTGTGTTACATTAAGTGGGGAAAAAGTTTTATTCTGTCAGAGTTCTGAGAATATTCTTAGTCCTGTTATTGTACCCGGAGTGTTTTTGACTGTCGAGATACTGGGAGTATATTTGAGACTCATATTTTCGATGCCGGTTTTGTCATGTGTTGACCAAGAACTAAATAATGTACCGTGATAATATAAATAAATTCCCGGACAACGCCGATTCTCCAGTTAGTTATAGATAAATTTTAAATTGCAAATAATTGTACTGTGGTATATAATATTCCGTGCAAGAATTGTACAAGAACGGTAACAAATATTAAAATCCTTATTTATAGCCATAGATTAAACTTAAAAACACTGAAAGCAACACTGCTCTAACGGTACGTGTCAAAGGAAGCATTAACTCGCCAAGGGTTAATAAGTGCCCCGAGCTAAAGCTTGAGAATCCTGCCCGGTATTAACCTGAAATAGATACGGGGGAAAAGCCTAGGAAACCTGCATCGGATAGTTGGGGCTCCTTGGTATCTGTCTCACACCCTTCCGAATGACGGGAGAGGAGTTCGCTGTGAGGTCAGAGCATTTCTTCCTACCTGCCTCGAACAGGTTGGGAGGCAGCTGGCCGATTTTTCCAATATGATCAGCGGACAGTTCTTACCGTATACCAAAGGTCTGCGTATTCCAAACATTCTCCGCTCAAACCTGACGAGATGGCTCGATGTGAGAATCCTAAAATCCAGAGAAAACATGATGTAATTTAGCATTTATGTTATTTTCACTGTTTTATAATTAATAACAAGGTTATATTTGTACGTTTCGCAATTAATGTATGTTATGTTCATTATTATGAATAATATTTATTAAAATTCGAATAAATACTTTACTAATCAATGACTAGCATACATGCGAAACAACATTTTAAAAAAGTTTAGATGCCATTAAATACAAAATCCAGCGCTAATTATCGGAACTGGAAGATAAAAACTCTACTCGTGACGTAAATAATACCTTCTTTCTACGCCATCCCGTCATATGCCGTGAATATCTTGAATCTACTTTGCTTCACTCACGACGGTAAATATGTTAGTCCTTGCTCACACAGCAGTTAAACAGGTTGTATTACAGAGCATAAGTAAACCGTGATTTGATAAATTAACGATAACTGTTTTCTTTGTCGCACACTCGTATGAAACCTAACTTGTGTACAGACACGCGCTCAATCCGTAAAACATTCTACGTACGTTCTTCAAAAGTTTGAAAGTCAAGTGCTGGTACTTTAGACGCACTTGTGGTTTGTAAAAGACTTTATATCTGTCACGACATTAGAACGTGGTCTGGCAATGTCTTCAGTAGATTGAAAGACTTATCACCAAGAACGCCTCTTCAGTGGAACCATAAACTTGTACTCCACTTGGCAATACCAATTCTTCGCCTTTACGAAGCACTTCGTCCATTTTAATCGCATTCGTCTATACTTTTCCAGAATTAATAGCAACAGCTGGTGGGTAGACTCCGTTCTACCCGTTTCAGTTAATAAGCGAGCTGTGTTCTAAAAGTAACAATAGTTTTCGTTTTCTGGAAATAAGTTTATTTTATTCGTCTACATTAACGTTGTTGTGGTATTCAGTCCTTAGACTGGTCTGATGCAACCATCCATGCCAACCTTTCCTGCGCAAGCCTTTTCATTTCTTCGACGGTACCACGTCCTACATCCTCCTTAATCTGCTTGGCGATTTCTATCATTGGCCTCACTCTTCTGTTATTACCCCACACACTTCCCTTTATACTAATGTTACAAGACCTTCATGCTTCAAAACGTGGCCTTTTATTCTATTCCTTCTCTTCTTTGTCAAAGTCCTCCGAATTGTCCTCACCTCCCTATTCATCCATCTGATTTTCAGCATTCTTCTATTGCACCACATTTCGAACATGACGCTATCCACTTCATAATAATCCCCGTTAGATAGACCTTTGATTCACTTACAGGTCAGCGCTCTTACAATCCCCGAAACATTGCTACAACTCGGTCTTTGGGATAGAATTTAGCTCTTTCAGAAATGTGGTGTTAATCTCATTTATGCTTGTAAAACCACAGCACTTTATTCGAAGAGAAAACAATTACTTCCAATCGGAGCTCAGCCAAAGGCCATGAAACTGAATTTAGAAGATCAGAATAAAATAATTTAGACTTAACCGAGAATTGAAGCCGCTTTCCAGACGTACACGTTAACCATTGAGTCGTTATCCGTACCTGTGTGAGTTTCAGGTATACCGGGGTGGAGACATTTCGTATGGGTCCTGATATGACCTCGGTCTAGCCCAGTAGATAGAAAATACGTCCGGAGAGCGTGAGGTCTTCCGTTCAGTTCCCGGTCCAGTTGAGTTTCTACAGAAGTAAGTCACACGAGGCCATGTCTGGCTCATCAGATCAGAGCTTTCGGGCAGAAACATGTGTGAGCAGGTACATTATCGTGGCGCAAAAGCAATAAGTTTTTTCGCCAGAAATCAGTTTTTTTTATTGCCTCGCGGAAACGTTGTTGACCGTGTAGCAAAAACTACTGGTGCACTGTGAGCATAATCTTCACATTTGGCTGTACTTGTCGAACATTTTTCGGTCTTAGCGACTAGGAAAACCT
This sequence comes from Eucriotettix oculatus, assembly GCA_034510155.1. Classification (NCBI taxonomy): domain Eukaryota; kingdom Metazoa; phylum Arthropoda; class Insecta; order Orthoptera; family Tetrigidae; genus Eucriotettix; species Eucriotettix oculatus. The sequence continues at coordinate 223,848,732 of CM067376.1, read as the reverse complement.
CCTACGGGACGGATCGATATCATGTCCGTAAATACGCGTAAGTAGTTCTGCTCCGTTGTTGACGTCATTTAGCGGCTACTGAGCACTAACGCTGTTAGTGTTCGAAATTCAACAATTTTGTAAAAATTATACTGCCACTCGTTTCATATCAAAACAAACGAAAACATGGCATTGATATGCTAATATCATCTGCGACATCTCCGACTGCCCTTCGGCGATCAGCCATAATAGTTCTTCTTAGTTTTCCCACGTTTTCGTCGGATGTTGATGTGTGGAATCATTCACGATCTTCTTGGTAACGCTTTTAACCAGAGGTGTAGATAGCGTGATTGGGGCGGTGGGGGCGGCAAAATTTCACAATATTTAATAACAACTTGTTAACTGAAGTAAAAAATTGAAACCTATACAATACACAATAACAAATATATTCTTTTCAATAATTTCTGAGAATTTTGGAGCCTTTTGAATTTAAATACTTAAATAATGGGGCGGCAAAGACGGTCTACGTTGGGCGGCTGAACCAATGCAACGCCACTGCTTCTAAGACCCATAAACCCTTGTTTTGCCCATTTCTTTAAAGAGAGATAGCAATTGAAACCCATGAAGAGCACCCGAGAGGGTTCCGCACCAATACTTCAGGGCGGAGCGATTCTAATTTTCCTCACGACATTTCTCTCCTCTTCAATCGGCATTCTTCCGGTGTAGATCTTTACCATTGCGCTTCTTCAGCCTGAGGTTCCTTTCTCTGTACGCTGCCACTGCGTTCCAGGACTGAACGTTGTCAGCATCGTATTTCAGGCGTTGTCACACTCGCATCCCTCTATCGCACTCGGAAAAAGTGTGTTGCCCGTCGTCTATAATTCCGCAAAACAAACAGATCAAACTTTTTACTTTTTCCATCGTGTTGAGATACTCGTGGAAGTCCCTTTGACCCGGTAGAAACTGCGTAAAGTAATAATTCATATTCCCATCCTTCGGTTTCGATCCATTCTCCCTGTCGTGTGATCAACCGCTCGGTTCACCTTCCAATAGGCTCTTGTTCCTACCTCTTCTACCACTCCTTCTTTCGGCTTCTTCATTTGCCAGCTCTCTTCCGACGTCGGTCCGATTGTGCCGTGTCTCCTTTCGCTCTAAAACTTGTAGATCTACGGGCCCTACTACTGATATCACCAATACGGCTGAACGTCATCTTCAGGACTGGCCGTCGTTACACAGCTGCCACCCGCTTTATGCGTATTTTCCACAGACTTTGAGTCCATATACGAGAATTGGTTTACTCAAAATCACCAAAAGCAATATTTTACATTTCTAAAATATCGCTACACTTTATGCCACACTATATATGAGGCACTGATAGCACAAGTGGACTAACCCCAAGAAAGTGAATGTGAAGGAAATGGGCATCTTAGTATGGGCCAACTGAAAGGTTTTTTTTTCGTAGCATTAGGGTGTTTAAAAGTTAATACAATTAACTGTGGATTTAATGAAGCTCTCTAAAATACTAATATCAGAAAAATATACTTTATACAAGAATACATTAATTTTATTGCATTAAAATGAAAAGTCCCTTTGTACAATAAATATGAACACTATTTATTGCACACATTTAATAACAGACAGTCAAAATCTATGATAAAAAAATAATATTATACATTTTAAACGTTTGATGTAATACTTTACATTATTTTGTACTTGTTAGGAAGGACATTCCCCCTCCCTCACAGAAACATCTCCATAATCCAGGAGAGGCAAACTTTCTTGATTACTGCAAGTGAATTTTAAGGTAATGTAGAAATTGTGATAACTGGGGGTAAAAATTCAAGCAAATTGATCAGGTCCTTCTTTTCTGCTTCTGTAATTAAATTTCCATTTGGATACAGCAATTCTAAATTGCTGATACTTGTCGATGTTCTTTTGGCCTCATCAATTTATTGAAATGGCTCTTCGCTTTGAGTATTTATAAAAAAATTGAATGGACTTATTGTCTCAAACTGTAGTCATTGTATTTAACAATTATAAGAGAACATCTTTCTATTACTGATATTATTTTCAAGTATTTTTGTTGAAATGAAACATTCTGTATAATATTGATTACCTTGAATTGATTAACTCTCTTGGAGGACACTATCACATAATTCCAATTTTCAGAAAGAAATTTATTAGGAAACTATTTTTTTTTCTGAACTAGACCTAAATCCTGATCACAGGGCAGGTAAGAGTGTCCACTAACTAAAACGTTTTGTTCCATTTCCTTTACAGAATACATTCGGCTGCTTACAATATGTTGGCATACTACAGAAATTTTAATGTTCCTATTCTGTCCTCCACACTGATCAGAGTGCAGTTTTTCGGTTCATACAAACTTGCGTATAAATCACAATAAACAGGGACAAACTTCTCGCGACCCTCTGGACGCAATGAACTCATTCCAAGTGAATAAGTACGCATCATCATTTTGCATATTGTAGATGTCGAAGCAATATGTCTACAGCTTCTGATTGTAATAGCAAACTCCAGTTCATATGATTGGTGTTGGCAAAGTGTTCATTAAATCAAAAGTTAGACAGTAGAGTTGCCATCTGATTTTCTAAGAAAAAAATCAGTCTGCAGACCTTCCCGTGAATTTTTGGCTTTTTACTGATGGAATTCTATATCCGCAATCAAAACTCTTTTTCTCGTTTTCATTATCTAAGGCAGTTAATTTTACCTGCAATGCATCGCATTTTCTACACAAGTCGGATATTGTTAGATAAAATAACAAATTGAACTGTTCGTAAAAAAGTACCGTTGGTATCAAAACACATGTAAACTTTTTACCGGCTGACAACAGACTAAGCATACAATATGGCAAAAATTTGCAGATACCTTTCAGACATATTTACCAACACAACAAGGAATAAACTTCGTGAAGTTGACTAAGCAGCGAAATTACAAAATGATCGTTACTTCGAACACACTTCGAATCTTAAAGCAACCATATTGAACTTTTAAGTGCTTATTTATATTATATTTACTGGAGTAAAAAATATTAAATTCAAATGTATTTTAGTATATAGTCTGTAAACGATTTATATCTGTCACGATTGTAGAACGTGGTCCGGTCAATGTCTTTAGCAGATTCAAAGACTTATCACAAAGAATGCCTCTTCAGTGAAGCCAAAAGTTTGCACTCCACTTGTAAATGCCTTATCCAGACACTTATTTCAGTACATGGTTTCGCAAAAACATCCATGTAAACGTTTCCAAAACTATTGTGAACAGTTACAGCAAATGTATGTTAAAAGAACAATGATGAACTATTAAAAATAAGTAGTTATAAATGGGTTATTATTCATATTGACTTAACCGACGTAAACAAAATATTATTTTAAAAAGGATTTTCTAAAAAGAAATTCAGAGCAACTTAACAAAGTCACTATTTGGAATAACACTGAATATTTGGTTGATAGTTAATAGTCAAAGTTCGTATGGAGTGTGCGGAAACATGGATGATAGGAGTTGCCAACAATAAAAGAATGGGTGAATAGGGTAACTAACCAGGAAGTTCTATGCAGAATAGGGGTAGAGAGAAGAATTTGGAGTACTGTGACCAGGAGAAGGGATAGATTAATGGACATGAGAGAATTGTAAAATTAGCATTAGAGGGAGTTAGAACAGAAGGGGGCCGGCAAGGAGAGAATACGCTAAGCAGCTTAGGGAGGATGTGGGATGTGGTACTGGAAATGAAAAGACTTGCGCAAGATAGGACTACATGGAGAGTTGCATCAGATCAGTCTTAGGACTGATGACCACCACCACAACAGTATTTCTACACTAAAAGTATTATTAAAGTCTGTTAAATGATTGAATTCAGTGTTTAATTTTAAAGTGAAATGAATCTTTATTTAAATAGACCAGCCAACTATATATGATTCCCCACTAATTTAGTTACATCTCCACAAATAAAATAGATTGATTATTACGGCATTTAGAACGTGACGCTTCATTAATACAAGCTGTACCTTTAATGTCTCCAATACGTAAGGTGAATAACGTACTTCAGAGAAAAATTGACTTAATTGAATTCTGAAAGTTTTACCTGCTTGACAGCAGTGAGGTAGTCTGGAATGTTAGCCTCTAAAAGGGGATTAGACGACATTCCCTACTGGGAAAGCGAAGTTCACGACGTCCGTATAGGGAATCTCACGCCAGGGACAATGGACTTGAATGATTTCTCGAAGTCAATGAGCGAAATTGCTGGAGGGATTCTGTATTCTTTGTTTATACTCATTACTTCAGTTACTACTTCAATCACTTAGCAAATCTTTTTTTTTCATTTCATTTATTTATTCCATTAGTCACTATGAGTAAATAGGATAGGTCAGTGATGGACAAACTACGGCCCGCGGACCAGATGCGGCCACCTAAAATGTTCTATCCGGCCCGCGAGACATTATTCCTAATCTGAGGAATAAAAAAATAATACAAGCTATACGAAAAATAAATATATTCATCTTTTTCCTCTCTTTCGTTTTGTATCAGCGACGAAATACATATTTATTGACTTATTATAGATATTGGAATGTTATGTTAGGAGTGAGAGATTCAGGCATGTCTTAGTGTGTTGGTTTTCTAGTTTTATTCTGCTTATTTGAGAAAAAAATTAGCCCCAATATGTTATCTAAGAAACGTAAAGTGTCCTGTTTGCAAAGATGGTGTTTGAAGTACTTTTTCTTAGTTTTTAGGCGACTTATCGTTGCATGGAATAATGGTAAGTAAGATTAAGAAATTTTGGAGATAGGAATGCCCAGCAGCTAGACTCGTGCTAGGATTTCACGGTTTAAAAATATACGTTGTGTCTCAGGTACGAAGGAATGCTTCCCTCCAACTTCGTTTAACGCTGCAAGGGTTCTCGGAAAACAGCCCCCGTTTGCCATTCATATTTTCATTCTGTCAAGTGTTACGGTATTGCAAACTGGGGTCATTCACATCACGCGCTTCACATTTTTAAACTACAGAAGCGGGTCGTACGAATAGTATCTGGTGCGGAGTGGAATACAACTTGCAAACCTTTGTTTCGCAAACTTGGAATTTTCACCTTGCCTTGTACGTATATTCTAGAAATTTTAAAATTTGTATAATGCAACATCAATCTATATGCTCTAAACGGTTCAAGCAATTCGTACAACACAAGAAATCGCTCTCAGCTCTGTGTTGAAAAACATCACCTAAGTCTTTTTGAAAAAAGCATTCATTATTCCGGTATAAATCTATTCAATACTCTCCCGGAAGAAATAAAAGCTTTAAAGGTTCAAAAATCATTTATAAAGAGTTGTAAATCTCTGTTAATGAATGGAGCGTATTACGTAATGAAAGAGTTCGTAGATAGGAAGGACTAAAATAGTTTGCTGGTGTCCTATCAAATTCTCCTATTATTTTAGAACTATACTCTACTAGAATTTAATTGCTGACTTATTTTCTTTTTCATGTTGGACGGGAACCTACACACGATTTTCTACTGCCTCCTCCGTCGACTGAAAATTGAAGATTGAATTTTATCTTTCCTCTTTTTGTCCTTCAATTCTTAATTGTAAAATTTTGTATATTTCTTGTAATATTATATTTGACGTATCCTATTTCCTCAACCGAGGACTAATGGATTGAGTAATAAGAAATCTAAAGTAGTTAAAATACTTGCAGAGAGATTTTTGGGACAGACTTCCAAGAGAGGGAGATTTGGTGAGACATTTCTAGAGAGATTGCTGAACAGATGATTGTAGTTTTGGCAAGGTAGATTTCGAGCAGATGATCGACATTATCGGGCAGGTAGTTCAAGGAAAGGAGGATAAACGGAAATTCTTCGTGGACCAGGAAGAATAGCGGCGGCGGCTGTGATTTGGATCACGTACGACGCAAATAGGAGTAAGACGCTAGAAGGTCCATTATGACGACACGGTAATTACTACTGTTACTTTTTGTTGATTTCCTATAGTCCCGGGTCCCTGTAGATTTTGTGTGGTAATATTCTGATCTATGAGAAGACCCATAATATACAACCCTGAGTTAAGAGATAGAGAATTGTTAGTTTGAAGGAATTTATTTGTATCATTTTTATGTAAAATTGCAACACTAATATTAATGAAAATTTTTCAAGGTTAAAGTTAACTGTTTTCTTTTTTATTATAAAAGCTCATTATTAATATAGCACTTAAATATAAAATATCCCTCAAATTCATTTCAAGCTGTTCTGCCAAGTAATACAAATATAGTCCCCCCGTACTGTAATAATTTGCTTCTACAAATTTTGATGCAATATCGTGCCAGGATCTTTGGCCTGCATACACCTTAAAAAAGCCCTGAGACGTACATTTTTCCGTCTTTTCAATACCATATCGCAACCTAATTGTTGAACCTTGCCATTTCCGAGGCCTGGACACCACTTAACAAATTTTGCCGCTCCCCTTTGAACTCGTTCCAGTGCCTCGACTTGATCCTTGACAAATACAGCCATACTGTAACAGACGACGCACGAGAGATTTATTGACAAATTCGCGTGTTTTAGAGTTTGTCTTTTTTAAATCAGACCGTATTACTGCTTGGCTACCTTGCTATCGCTTCCGCAAACCCTCTTTGCAATTCCGACCCTATGCTATTGAAAGGGTGTTTCTGGATCACCCTCATGTAGGGTATTATCCAATAAAAGTTCTATTTCAACGTGACGCCTATAAAACTTACTGCCTTGCAATTTATTTTTAAATTATTATGTAATGCCGATTTTTTACTTTATATAAATCGTTTTGAAGGAAATCTTCATCGATCACACTTTTTATTTTGCTATATATTACGCAGTAGTCAACAAACAGTCGTGCCTGAGAATTGTCAGAAACCTAGTAATTTTCATAGACTATAAATAATAAAATACGAATTATGGAACCCTGAGCAACTTACAATTTAATATTCGCAACTGAGCATAATTCGTTCCCCACTTTGACTATTTGTTGTCGGTCTCGTAAAAACTCCCTAATCCATAATCGACTATCGATCCCAATTTTGGACATTTTAACCAGAAAGTAATGTTAATGCCTAGATATAGCTTTTACAACTATGGCTTCCAGATTTGTTTGTATCTTAATCTGTTCGGTTGTGATTTTAATTCCGGTTTACCATGATACAGCGTGGGCACTTTAGTTCTGGTGTGATAGAATCCTTGCTAACCCTTCAGGAACTTTTATATTGGTCTCTTGTAGAGCAATTGCCAGGTTTAAATTGTTTGATTAATCTAATCATATTGTTTTATAGGCGTTGAAGGTTCCACAGAAAGAGTATGAACATGTTCCAGGATTCCTATGTGAAGGAATTTGGGTCTAAGAAAATGATGCTGTAAATTCATTCTTTATGGTATTGATAAGTCTGGTTATTTTGTTCTTTAGGTTTTTCTCTTTAGTAGCATTTCATCCATGAATATTTCCGGGGAAACTTGGTAGTCGTTGGGTTGACTCATTGGAGTTTTTGAGGTGAAGGAACTAGTGATTAGAAGTAATTCGGTAATTCGTAATCTGTTCACCCGAGTTCAAGAGACTCGGCTAAGATTCTGTGTTTTTGATTCAAATTTAGTAATTTAGTTTTCTTTTGGGGGTTATTGGTTGTTGAATATTTAACAGTTGTAAGTCCATATCTACCGAAGCATCCGGCTTCTATGAGGAGAGAGTGAAAGTCAGTCTTTTATTTGTCAATTCCAGGTTCGTACTTACCTTTTGAGACTGCACTTAAATGGATGGGCTGGGTTTTGGTTTGGACTTCCATGTAGGCATGTTTGTTGTTTCCGTGAAGCAGACGTTTTGCTTAGCACGGTCTTTTGCGAGGTGGCCTTGTCTTCTGCAAAGGTAGCAGCTGTCGTTTTCCAGAGCAATGAAAAATTCTGTAGTTAGGTTGTCATAGCATAATAGGATGGACTTCGGAAGGCTGTGGATGGAAGATGGTTCAATGAAAAATAGCCAGCGAAAGCTGAGTGTATGAGCGAGTCGGCCATAATGCCTGTGAATTTGGATGACAGGGATATTTTATGTTTTGCCAGCTCCGTTTCTATAAGCTCATTCGGAATGATTGTGTAGACACTTGATATGATTACTCTGATAAGCTTTCCTATCAGCGGTCTAATCCATAAATCATGGTTGTTAATATACAAGGAATTGGTTATTGAAGTTAGTTGTTCGACATCGTGCTTCGAGCGGAGGTAAACACATACCCTTTCGTTTTCTATCTTAGAAATGAATCTGATTTAGCTACTGAATATGTATAATTAGCTTTTTCTGTTACTTACTCATCTGTATTGATTTCTGGTACTGTGATTTGGTCTGTGATTTGTCCTGTTGGGTCGCAGTTGACGCTAGAGGTGAGCAAAAGAACCGATAACAATTTTTATAAAAGAATCGTTGTCTAAATCAACTCGGTTAAACGAATTACGGCTCACGGTTCTATTCGTTGAGCCGTGAGGGAGTTACTTAAGTCGTAGAGTCGTTAGCAAACTGCTTGAGTCGTCGAGCTTGAACGAACCACCTGAATCGGCTGAATCATCGAGTTGTAGTAAGATTCGACTTAGGTTCTGAATCGAAATGGTTATGACCGTTGTAACACCCATCGCGTACTCTGACGAGTATCACAAAAAATAGGAAACGATTTCTCTTGATAGAA
>CM067376.1:223677392-223839962 GCA_034510155.1 Eucriotettix oculatus | reverse complement strand
AGTCTTGGGAAAGGGTCAACTCTGGAGTTTACCAGTGGATAGCTTGATTATGGGTGTCGCTCAATAAAGAACGCCAACTCTAAATAGGAAAGAATTTATTCCCAAATGCAGAAATTTTGAGGACAGAGTTAACAGTACGAAGGAAGATTTCAGACTGCCGTGAATGTAGCGTCTAGGTGCCTCCAGAGAGAGGATTTCTGACATAGCGCTTCTCATGGGCAATAGCCAAGGAGCTGGTGGCCACGGATCTCATGTTCCGCCACGCAGCGTCTACTGTCCGGCTCTTAAGATCTTAACTAACTTTGAATTCACTTCTCCTATTACACCGTCACTCTCCAAGAATTAACGAACTATGTAATTTATATGTATAAATGCGAGTAATATGGCGTCTCTCGCATTCAATCTTTTACCAACATCTTCTGTTCTTCTCCAAAATTACTTCCCACGAAATCTTGATGGGAATTACATAAGTCCAAACCACCAATAAACTGTAATCCTCAAATAGCTTATATTGGCTTGTTCTTTAATAATTGCAGATAATAGGAAAATTTTCAACTTCTTGGCCTAAATAATGCATGTGTTTAGCGTTTCTCCTTGAGATTCCAAATTTTCCACGTAACTTCCGTTTTCACTAAAAGTAGCTCCTAATTATTCACGGCGATCCCTTTTTCGTGAATGGGTCCTCTCCCAAATTCAGCCAGAAGAGTCAACCTTCTGTCCTAAAGACTTCGGGTGCCACCCACAGCTAGGAAACGCAGATGCAGGACCTAAATTTTCACATCGCGTATTGAATACATTACACAATATATGACGTGAATGGTTGAAAACATTATGAGTTGCAATTTTTCCGTCCCAGTAATTTTCAATTATCATTTTTAATTTTTGTAAAATGCGAAAAATTTTCTTCCCAATACGTGACACCCAGAGCACTAATTTAGCTTTAAAAGAAAGTGCGGCATTGATCATCGAAGCAAAATGTTGATTGTTATCTTATGATTTAAAATCTAAGTCGTTCTGCTTTAAGGTTGAATCTTACTTGACCAAGGTATTTGTTCAAATTCAACACAGTCCTCATTCCAGTTTGTTAAGAATTTTTTAACCTGAGGTAATAAATTTAAAAATCGCCCAAGTACCTTTCCTATACTATACCACATCACTTCTTCGTGTGAGATACGACCTCAAATTCTAATTAGCCTTTGTAAGAATATTTAAATAATCTGTATTGCATTTGTCCTATTCTTATTGAATTCATAACTTTTGTTAATTTTAGTTTAATATTTACGAAATTAATTATTTTCAAGGATCAGATTTCCTACTAAATTAATCGTGCAGAAGTGAGATGCAAATTTTGGGCCTTATATACATAACGAAATAATTCCATTTCTATTTTCTCCAATCGTATTGTCATATTGTGAACCATATTTTCCGATTTTCTAACTTTATGTATCAAAACTTCTGTAAATTTCTATTAGGCAGATAGCAGTATGTGGTAGTATAGGAATAACACCATAATAAATAACAAAGGGGTCGTGTTTCAAGATGACATCTGCATAATAAAGGTCCCGTTCCGTTACAAAGAAATTCTAGCATAATGGATTTGACTAGTAAAGTAGGGGCCCCTCAGGTCCACACGTTATTAAATTTTAGATTGTGATTAGCTTTTCTCCCACTTAATTATATTGACAAAACAGTGGGAGGGGGGAGCGACTGAAGCTTTTCAAAACCATAAATAAGTCAGTCCATGTTCGGACTTCCGTTCTGGAAACATGGCTAGGTTTCTGAGCTCCATTCAGCTCAGTATTGTGTTTCTAACATATTAAACCATTCTAGCGTCTTTCATTCCGTTCAGGTTTAGGCGGTTTAGTAAAAGAATCTCACGTATCGAATCTTTCCTATAGACTGTCCTGGATTCTCCTTCCTTCAATTGCTGAAGAAGGTACAACGATGAATATTTTCCTAAGTCTAATTACTTTTCAGTCTGATAAATACCTATCCATGGATAATAACTTAAATTTCAACATCCATCTTATTTTGTTCCTCTCACGTTTTAGCCAGGAACAACATTTCAGTATTCTTAAAAATTCTTCCTTTATGTAAAAGTCATCTCAAACCATGTTTATAGTAATGCTTAACTGAAAACAGTTCGAAACGTCGTTAGACTCATCCAATTGTAGTGAAAAAACACACTTTCTTTATGACTACTCAATTGCAGTTCAAAGTCAGCAGCATAATTTCAAGTTATGTTCTCTCTAATAGTTGGGTGGCATTTACTGTTGTTATAATTTCGTTTCCATTTTTGTTGGCGAGAAAAAGGGCTTCTGCAAATAACTTAGGTTGTTAATTAATCTGACCCTCTAAAAATTGTTTCATTTTCTAAATGTGAAATTTTAAGAGCGGTAGTTGTTGTTTTTCTGATTAGGATATTTATTTGGTATATTGGCTCTTCTGTTAGTGTAAGTTGAAATTTAGGTCAGAAAATTTTCTCTTTAATTTTCAGAATTATTAGATTAAAATTTGTAGGAGTAGTGTTAAATGTGTTTCCCCACGTTACATTTTTTTAGCAATCGTTACACTGGTATTGCACAATAACCTTAAACCTTACCATTTTTTCTTTATAATAAGTGAAACAGAATTGCTCTTCCCGCTCAGTAATGAAATGATGTTTCTTGTTCCATATTATTGTTTTGCATGGCGTCTAGAATAAAATAGGAATCTATAAAATTATTTAAAATCTTATTTTTTGTTTTCCAATAGAATTATTATTAATAATTTAATGTAAACATCTGTATGTATACACGTACATACCGTGAAGGGTATATTATTATTCTTCCTTTGCTCTACAGCCCATTCAGGGCCTTGGCCTACCGGGTCAACTACACTGTCCTCCTACATCACGCATTCCGAATTTGGAGTGATACGTGGTTAATGTATCAATTCTCCAGCAGTCTTAATTCCAGCCTCCGTGATCATGACGGCACAAATATCCAAGCCCAGGATTCGAACTCGGGACCTCTGTGTTGTGAGGCAGCGACGCTAGCCACTAGACCACAGTACGTCGGCTGGAAAGGTACATAATACTACAAAATAATAATTGTAATAACTTATAATTTGAACATTTTCATAAATTGTACAAGATTAATTATTTTTAGAACTTAATTATATAAATGCGGGCACTTCAAAATTCTCTCGCGGGCACCACGTTGACGGTCCCCTATTGATGATAAAAGAATAACGAGACAAATTTTATGTGTGGATAAAGACGAGGAAAAGTTATCGTTTTGAGGAATGACTATTAACAGAAATCAGCAGTTCTCCATTCATATTTGTAGAGATTTTTTCTCAGTCAAGGACCGTTGATACGGCTGAGATAAAGCCCTATCGCCCAAAAACACGGAACTGCTCTATCTCATGCTGCAAGCATTTACACTGTTCACTGAATGGAGGATTTATAACCCTGTTAGAAAGCTAGAGCTGCTGCTCCTGCTAACCCCGCATGTTGGTGGTGGCATACCGCTAACCGATAAGCCACAGCACCTGGCCTATTCCATTACGTTTACCAGGTCAAGCATCAGCTTGACAAGTTCATTCCTATGGCAAATTTCAGAAATATATATATGTATATATTGTCACCTCCTCGGTCTTTATCTTCCAAGCATATTTAACCAACTGTAAAGAGCGGAGGTGGCTCCCTACTTTCCGCCACCAGCCTAAATTGTGTAGCGAAGAATAATCAGGATACTGCACAGGCTAATTCGCCGGTTTGAGCGTGGGGGTCTCCGGTAAAGTTAAAGTGATGAAAAAAATGAATAAATAAATAACAAATCAACATCCAAAACAAAATTCTTACTCTAGCAATTTCCTATGTTTAGATAATTGATGCTTCTGGGCGCCACCGCTTCTTTGAGCGGAATTAAATAAACACGTATAATAAATAAAATAAACTGATAATAAAGGAACGAAGGGAATGTAACGAAAGAAATTACACAAATTTAGAAAAGAGAAACAAATATAATTAATTTTTGACTGAAGTTTTTGGCCACAACAAATATATCGCCCGACAGAAAGTTTTTTACAATCACAGATGGAGATGATATTTCTTTTTCTTTTCCCAATACTTGTCTGTTGGCCAATCCGATGGACGACTCCGGGACCATGAGACGAGGATTCTCCACACTCCTACGTACGGACCATTCCAACGTAGGCCAGTTGTTGTCACCTGGAGCCAGCAGTCACGCAAAGACAATCTCGTTCGGCATATGCAAATAAAAGCCCTCAAATATTGAATTAATATTTGATCCTCAAGTGTCCAGCCACAGTGCATCAAAACTCGCTCCCTCCCGGTCTATCCGTCCAATAATCAACAGTGCATCTATCTCTCTCCTCCCCACACCGTTTCTCAATTATTTTCCAAAGCATCAACAAGCATTCTGCAATAAAAACTCTTTGATAAAAACAAGGGAAAAAATTAATGTTCGTTAAACGAATTTAGAAATCCACAAATAATATCCTTGCGAGAAGGAACGAATATGAAAGAAATGATAATTTTTATTTTATTTAATTTAACTGAAAATATTACGGTAACAATAACTTATACCACAGCCTCATCTTACGTAACGTAAGACGTCATTAGGAATGTTGATCGGCTGTAGAGAAACATTTCGACAAAATTACAAAAAAACATGCTTACCAAAAGGAACGGGTCGTTACAATATGTATTGTCACCTCCTCTTCTTGCACTCGCATGTCTAACCTCCTGTGAAACTGCGTGACTATCTCTATGTTCGGTTACAAGTCTCGATTGGTGTAACGAAAGCTAAATTCGAGCGTGTGGATTGACAATAATGTTCAAAGTTATGAAAGAAACAAAAAAGTTTTTAATATATTTACTCTTACAATTTTTGATAATAATAATAATTGAAGTTACTAATAGGGCGCCTCCTTTTCGTTGAGTGGAATAACATTAACACACAAAAAATTTACCAATAAAAATGAACGGGAGGGAATTATAAATAAAAAAATGACACGAATGTAAAAAAGAAAAAAAACAAATACAATTTAATTTTTCGGTAAGGTCTTTGACCGCAACTAATATCTCAACAAATAGAAAGTTTTCATTCATCAATATTCCGTTCCAATAACAGCCGCAACAAGTCGATCACAAATGTGAGATAAGACTTTTTAATCATAAAGTTATTGTCCTCTGTCCAATCTACTGGATCATACCGGAACAACGAAACGAGGATCCTCTCCTCCGTTCCTATCGTGCAGGATACACGACAGTAAAAAAATTATGTGCGAATTAATATTCTATCTTGAACGTTTAGAAAACAAACGAGCTGTAGCCCTTTTAACACAAATTATATTATGTCGTTTGTGTTACACTTCAATCAAATTGTTGTTACTTCCCTCCATTGTCCTGCTCCGTCCAATAATGAATGTCCCTTATCAAATCTCCACCCGTCCTTCAATATTTTTGCAAAGCATAAAAATAAATTCTGCAATTAGTATTCTTGAAAATTAAAAACAAAAAATTTAATATTCTTTCAACTAATTTTATCGAATAAATACATTTTAAATATCATAAAATAATATTTTGTGATAATGAACAAATTGATTGAAGTGTTTTATTTTTTATTTAACACGAATTATTTCGCGCACAGAAAACGGATGGCACAGATCTTCACCAATCGACTAGCCGATCACTGGAAATGTCTTCCTAACATTCTGATAAAGGGGGCGGTGTCTCCGAAAATTTAAAGATTTCAAGCTCTACATAGTGTCTGCCATCTGTGAACCTCAGGTAGGTCACCTACTTTCTATGTCCCTTTCCTGTCCTTAATAATATATACTGAAATTACATCAGCAAAATAAAGGATGTGCTTATTGTCTGGAAATTGAGAAAAAGTATCAACATGTGTCCGGAAATGTATCGTTGGCACGGTAGACGCACAGATATACCACATCTGTATCTAGCTTCAATGGTACATAAAATATATTTTTTTATATGCCTGATCAATTACACGGTTCAGTAAACACAGTTTTTTTCACTTAAAAGTAATATAAATATTATTTTCGATGCTACAAATGTGTTCAAGAAGAATGTAACGTTACGTTGCAACGAAAGATCTTATTTGATAGAATTGAATGTATAAGTTCTAATGATGTCAGATCTAATAAAATAATAATAAATAAAACATCAAAAGTCAAAAAACCTCGTACCGTCCCGGGTTCTTTTCCTGGTGTTTGTGTGCGTCTTTGTGATCACTAATCGAGTAAGCCTTGCAATGATAATAAGATCCCCAAAATGGTAAAGTAGTAGCTATTGACCATATCTGTTGGTGCAACTTAAAAATATAAACTAAAAAAATTATTAGTGCCTCTTGGAGAACTAGAGAAGATAAGCGGTATTGTCTCATTGAAAGAAATTTTGATTTCTTGACTGCACACACGGAGCACGTGTTTCGGAATTTCTATACCACTGAATATCTCTCGTGTATAAACTACGAGATTTCTCAAATCTCTGAATCATAGTGGATGCATCATAACTCGTTCCGTATTACACGTTAATATTTATATGATACATTTTACTACAGCGATCCGCTGAAAACCCACTTTCGCATAGATAGGAAGTTGCAAATGGAATTAACGTTCTTTGAGCTTTACCACTGAGTAGTGGATATTCATAATTTACTAGCATTTAAAAATCAGTGAGTATCATGTTGCCAAATTTTGTCTTCAATGAATTGCCGCAAGAAAACTAAGTAAGATTTTATTCCTCATAAGATGTAAACTCAGATGTAGGTTTGGCTCTAAACAGGTCTTGAATCGAGTCCAATTTATTACTATATTATCTGCGTAAAAATATTTTTCGAACTATTTGATAGTTGGTGATAGGTAATATTTAAATACAGATTTTATATTGCAACACAAATCAACTTCATTGAGGATTAAAAATTGGCGCAATAAGGGAAAATAATCATTGATATCATCATCGCTAATGTTTTTTTCATAGTGGATTATTTTTTTCTGAAAGCAGAGTCTTCTGGATAAGATTTAAGTGTGTAAGTTAAGCCCTTGCAGAAAAGATCCAACACATTTAACTTTTCAATGATAACACTTATGTATGTTAGTTTAATCAAAAAGTCAGTTTACACTAAATTTTTGGCATGATCCTGTTTTTATTATTCAATAAATTAGTAAATTTCTTGTTACAATTGGAACGTCACGAAATTACCAACGACCAAAAACATTATTCTGAGCTATTGCACTTATTAACATGACGAATTCATAAAAATATCTTTTTTTTCTAGAACAGAAGAAATACTTTGTATCAAACAACAGCAGGAATGGCTATGAAGATTAATTACCAGTTAAGATACAAAACTCGGGAACAGACTACGAATCACTTATTATGCGGTCGCTATGACAACTGATCCATCATTGTCGACTCCTAGACACACGCTAGCTCTCTCTACGATTTGTAAAGATGTGAACATAAGCTCAGGTACATTTTACTGAATCACATTATTCACGGTCTTATGATAGAATGCCAAGGGAGAATGGATATTGAGCGTAAATTGACCATAGGTACATGGATTTAATTCAAGTACAAAAAAAATGATTCAGTCAACTCTCAGCTGAATGTAGATTTGGTACATATTACTATTAGGTAGATAGGGAAAACGCAACAAATGTGTTATGGGTCGTAAATATAAAATACCATCTACTCGATCCGGAAGAAGAAATCTAATCTATACAATCAATGCATGTGGTTGATATAAAATCTAAGAAAAACCTTTATATATACACATATAATTTGTAGTTACGGATCCGTCCCTAATAGCAGCTAAGCCGTGACAGACTACTCTGTTGTCAGCTCCTTTTGAGACTTGCCGACAGAAGCCGGCATTGCTGTTGAAGGCGCGCCCAAGCGCGGAACGGCGCGAATCCACGAAACTAAAGGAGTCGTCGACTAGCCGTGGTGGAGTAAAATGAGATTTGGGTCTTCGAGATATCGTGACCGTAGGTTGAGGTGTTGGGTCTCGTTCGTACACGCTGGCCGAATCAAGGAAGTGAGACGCTACGCGGTGTTATTTTTGCTGTATGATTTGAAATTACCTGGCACCCAATAAATCTACATAATTCAGAGTCAACGGCAGAAAACACTCGTGGGTAATGACGTTTTTCGTTACAATATATATATATATACTATTTCAAAAAGAACCGTAAGAGACGTGTAAGGATCATGGGGTGGATTCCCTATAATTGATTCTTAGTTAAATCCAAAATTAAGGGCCACTTTTTAGTATGTCTCAACGTAGGCAAAATAAAACGAGAAACAGAAAATGCAAGGTTTCGTGTGTCCGATAGGAGCTGTTCCTTGATACGATTTACGGTGAGTTGTATTCTTTTTTAACAAAGAAGAAAGGTATGACTTCAAGTGACACATGTTGATTTCACTGAGTATGAACAACGAAAGTTTGGTTGCAGAATAATGAGTTGTGTCAGAGGAGTTGAAGCAAAAAAACGTTAGCATAAATCTTCAATCTACATTATACGCTCATCTCTACCGGGAGTTCGACTGGAAATCGAAAAAGAATTAATATTGATTCCGTCAGACTAATTATTTTGTATCATCAAGGATAAAAAAAACTGCCAATGCTTTTACTTTCCCGATCTGGTTTGAAATATAAAGTTTAAATTGCAAAATAAACATAAGATATTTATATTGTATAAAAATATAAAACAGCTGAGAAGGAGATATATTTCATCAAAATTACATGAATTTTGAAAAATTACATCGATTACTCACGCTTAAACTAAGATCACGACACTACTTATTAAAAACCGACAGCCGCTTTGAAAGCTACGACGTCCAGAATTGTCTATATCTGCAAATCTAGGCGAATTATTGCAAAGAAGCAATGTCAAACTTCGTATTAAAATTTTCTCGAGACTTTCTCCATAGTAATTATTGTTTGCTACTTTTTGTATATTATTTCCATATCCATTTGTTTTTCTTTATAGAGTTTTCAATTTATTCATTTTTTAATAAAGAAATCATTTGTATGTATTATCTATGAATGTTATTATTTTACAATGTTTCTTATATGCGGCAAATGCAAAATTTTTAAATTTGTAGTGGCCCGTTCTCACAAAAGGTTGCTCATAATCGGCCCTTTTCTACACCGATAGCAAAAGTGTTGAGAAACCTCCTCGACCATCTCAGAAGTCGGACTCACAGAACCGATAATAAACTTAATCCAGAATCACGAATGGTGCAATAAAATATTATAAGGTCTGAAAAATTGGTCCATTTATGAATTTAACTGTTCCGAATTAGTTGACCGGATAAGTAACGTATCCTCATGTGGTACACGATTGCGTATCAAATCGTAATCTAATCTATTTTTACATGTAAATAATACTTCTAGTTATATATAATGTGTATATAAGACCTCAGATACATGCTAGACGGAGTTGGGAGCATGAATACACGCGACTGGACAATAATAATGACGAATTACGAATCATCTTTTTGTAAGGAAGGGGAACATGGATGATTGCACGTTGTTTCATTGGACGTGGTGAAAACGTCCAGAACTTTCGGCGACGGAACAACTTGTGGTGTGCGTTTGCACCTATATATATGAAAGACAATTAGCCACAATGGGAGTGAGGCATGGATATTGACTGGGGCCATAGAGAGGAGATTAAACGTGTGTGAAAGGAAAGTAAAATATATATGGCCGGTGAAGGAAGGAAATCTATGGAGTATCAGAACAAATAAGGAAATAAGATTATTTTACAAGTAACCGGATTTGGTAGCTTCAGTCAAAATGAGAAGATTCGGATGAGTAGGAAACGTACAACGAATGGGGAATGAAAGACTGCCAAAATAGGCACTAATAGGGCACCCTGGGGGCAGGAGAGGGAGAGGACGGCCCCGGAGGAGATGGCTGGAAGGAAGATGTGGAGGAAGACTTAAGGACTGTCGGAGTTAGGAGGTGGCGTACACGGGCTGAAGACCGGGACGACTGGAAACAATTTTGGAGGCCAAGGTCCTTAATGGACAGTAGAGCCATGGAGTAAGTAAGTAAACAATTAGCCCCATTATAATTGTTTATTGAGTATTTTTATTTTTATATTTATGTACATATATATATCGTACTAAATTAAAGAAGCGAGTTTGGCTGTTTACCCAGCCAACGGCAGAGCAATAATGAACGCGATTAGTTATATTTAACATCCATTTGAGATGATACATACAGTCAGATTAGAGACGGGAATCCAGTTCCTTTACTGTCATTGACTGAAATACTTTGGCAAAGATTGACAGGACAGTCCTTGGAGGCCTAAAAATGTGACAATGGCCCGAATTTGACACTTGTAAATAGCACGTGCGGACTCCGCGAATAAAAAAAGGTATTCCTTACAACAATAAGGACAGGACATGGTAAGGCACCGTGTGAAATCGCCGGAGGAAATGAAAATAATAGCCACCCTTTCCACGTCAGAAAACCCCGGGACACTTTCACTACCTTAACATTTGAACTGCAACCCGCGTAAAGCCTTGACAGACAAGGTCAACACGAGCCATCAAGAGAAAAGCTGGAAAGATCCGCCTTTTCAGCCCCCGCTAGACAGACGAAGGCGGAGCAAAATTTATAAAAGAACGTGGTAAGTAGATTTTAGTGTATTATTCATTCTTTCATTATTTGGTGACTTTTGAGATTCTCGCTGCGTTCAGAGTATCAAGTCAGAGTGTTAGGCAAATTATCTGTAGTATTCTCTTCACCTCCATGGCTTATTGTGGACGTACGAGACAACGAGTAGCTGGAGCCGACGGCCGCTGCTGCTGCTGACGAGGACCGCGAGATGCACCGATATCCAGAGCAAACTGATGACAACAGAGCGGTGATGAACAAATTCACGTTTCTCGCCTCTTGTTATTTTCAGTCTAATTAAAAATTTTGATGCCAAGTTTTGTTAGCTGTTGCTAGGCAATATAGAAGAAATCGTGAGTCTTTTCGTCATGTATTCAGACAGATGTACTTATTCTGACTCATGAAGTATTTATGCTCTTGGTGATATTCGTCGAGAGGTCAACAGCCGAAGCTTCAACGGGGTTCCAGTTCCAGTTGTAGCAGCCTTTAAATTGACCGGCGTCAACTCGCGATCGTAGAGACGGCTTTGGCAGCCAACAACAGTACAACGTACCAGTGAGTCTACAACCAAGACAGCAGGATGAAAGTCCAACTCCAAACGGTGACGTATAAATGTTCAATCTTTCTCGCTTCTGGTCAGTCGACGCCACACAATTTTTAATTCCCAAACTAGTAATCCCTTAGGGAAAGTGTTCATACTCTCGGTACAAGCTGGCATAGCCAAACTAAAATTTGTTTTGATTAATTTTTTTACTGACCAAACTTAAATAGATTTTATTTCAAAATTTTTCCTCTTTAGAAAATTATATTTATACTTTACACAGGGCATTGAAATTTCCCCCCAGTATGAGTTGATATCTAATTAAAGACCAAATTATAGAAAATACCACACTGACATTGTTAAAATGCAGAATATCTTTTAAGCATTAGCCAGTATGATTGTTATTATAGGGATTATTATTTTACCTACTAATGTATTTCCATACTAGCTGGGTGCCGGAGATGCACGGGTACTTATTTGTATTAGCCAAGTAGTATTTAATTCGAAAATCTCGAGACCTAAATGTGACCGAGGACGTCAATTTTTGAACATTTACCTTCAGCGCTAACTGCTTCCAATACCTTTTCGATCATCTTGAGGTAGGCAACAATATGGAAGTGTTATTTACAAAACTTTGTGAGGGTGAAATTGATCCCTTCAGTCATCTCAAAACAACACTCAAGGCTGGTTTTGGCTAGAGCTTCTTAAAATTAAAAATAACTTCCTCGTCCATAGGCTGGAGAAACGGAGTGGTGTTGGAAACCTGATGAAATTGTATTCTTCAATAAGGTTATTTTGTAGGCCAGGATGTTGTGCAAGTACGTTGCGTCCATCACACAATTCGGGGTTTTCCCTGTCCACGTCGCTCGTTAACGAAACGTCATTTTGTACCATTTATTTTGCTCGCTGTGCGAGATGCTCGTTAAGCGAGGTTTCACTGTATTATGGCCACAAAATTAATAACTCACATAAACTATGATTCTCAACAACTCTTACTTAAATTATTCCGCCAGTCATTGCAATTTACAACAAATATATTCTGTTATAATTATGAAAACATCTTATCTATGTGTTTACCGCCCTTTGATGTTTCCTAAATTTACAGGATATAATTGGGAAAAAGACGAGTTTGAAATCTACCATGGTTTCGTGAAATATATATGAAACAGTTCTACATAAAAATCGTATTGTTTATCCCGAACCTTCATAAAGTTTTCGTCTATTCAAATATACTCTTTATTGTATTTAATTAAATATAGTAGATTTACCTATATTGTGTCTGGCACTATTCTCAATGACTTCACTGACTTTAGCCTGCTGACACATTCACATATTAGTTTTTAAGAACAGAAGTACCAAGTGTTGTTCCAACTTGTCCACGAGTTTACATATGTATTACGAATATACAAAGGAAACTTTTATTTCAATATAAATGTAACTGTCATGTTAAAATCCATAGATAGATGCGAACAGCACAGAATAATTAGTTTAGTATCTCGTGCCTGCAAAACATTAATGAAAATCAAATATAGTAGGATAGAACGTCAAATAGAATGCGAGCTAGGTTTGGTTTACGGAAGATTGTAGGAACAAGAGAAGCAATATTCACTCTTCCTTTAATTTTCAAGACAGAAAAAAAAACAGGCCTATTTTCATGTCATTTGATAATGTAAACTGGAACAAACTATTAACGATTTTGAAGATGACAGGAATAAAATATCGAGAAAGAGAACTTATCAATAACCTCTATAGATGGCAGTCAGTAGTAATTAGAATTGAAAGGCAAGAAAAAAAAGCATGATTGGGTCTGTCACCCATGCTGTTTAAGAAAGTTAAAAATGAAGATGAAAAAGTATCAAAATGCGATGGGAAGAAATAAAAACCCTAAGATTTGCTGATGATATTATGGTGTGAGAAGAAGACTTAGAAACCATGTATAATAAATGTCATTAACGTGATCCTGAAGGAAGATGACAACAGTTAATCGAGGAAAAACCAATGTGCTGGAGTGTAGTATGGGAAACAGTGAAATAACAAAGATGGTAGATTGGGAAGCGATATTTTGAAGTAATTTAAGTAATTCTGCTACTTTAGCAGCATATTAACTAGGGATGGTAGAAATATAGTAGGAATAAAGAGTAGGGTAGCACAGACAAGAAACGCTTACGGAAAAAGTTAAATTTACTTACGGCTAATAAAAGTATGAATATTAGGAAATAATTACTAAAATGTTCGTGCGAAGTTTGGCGTTATATGGGTGCAAAACGTAGACTATTGGAAGGAGTTGCAGACATAAAAAGAATAGAAGGTTTCGAAATATGGTGATATAAGAGAATGCTGAAAATCTGATGGGTGGATAAAGTAACTAACCAGGAATGTCTAATCATAATTGGGGAAGAGAGAAGAATTTGGAGGACTTTGACCAAGAGAAGGGGTATATTAATAGGCCACGTTTTAAGACATGAGGGCTTTGTAAAATTAGTATTAGAGGGAAAGGTGTGGGGGTAGGAACAGGAGGGAGGCTAAGGATGGAATACACCTAAGCAGATTATGGAAAATTTGGGATGTGGTAGTTATGTACGAATGAGAAGGCTTGCGCAGGATAGGTTAGCATGGAGGGTTTCATCAGACCAGTAATAGTATGGAATACCACAACAAACAAACATGAATAAATACTATTAAAAATCTTATTTTTGTTTTTTATGAATTTTCGTCACAATCCTTATCGAAATAATGACTCATTTACATTTTAGTCACTGTTAAATCATCACTAATATCAATATATTAATATGCCTTTTGATGTGATTACAAATGTATTTGTGGACTTCAGTCACACTAATACCTAACGTACAGCTTTATAACAAAGCGTTTGAACACAGCTAAATATAAAACAATTTCAGGTAAATTTTATGTGGGAAGAGTTCTTGGGTTTCCAAACGGATGACGTATCTTCTTAGAAATATGTCGACGGTTTATGTCGACGAAACGTTATGGTTGTCAGGTCCTAGAACTCGTCCAACAACCTAAAATAGATTATTCGTAGTATTTTCCTGAAAGGGGAATAAAGGTATTTCGTTTGGGGAAATCGGGAAGTCATACTCCACCACACTTACTAAACCCCATACAGAAGCACGTTCCACCATTCAGGTCAACTATATTTGTTTACGTGAAACATGAGTAGAACAGTTCATAACATCAGCAACTTTAAGATGTTAGAAACAGTTCCTTATTTGCAAAAACATTATCGAGCTGTAAATGGAAATTTAGATATAATGAAAATGCATCGGCAGAACCAATTAAGATTCAGACGTACATAAATATTTACATTTCTAATTTAAGTCCTAAAATTAGCCTGTGAAGAATGTGATTCAATAAATATTAGACGATCCTGTGTTCGGGTCTACTCAAAATATTTGGAAAGCTCGTATTGTGGCCGCGAGGTATAGTTCATTGGCTAGAGCACTCGCAGGATTAGTAGAGGCTCAGGTTCTAAGTTGCCAGTGATAGTTTACATAAAGTAACTACAATCTGATATGTAAAATCACAGTATTCAGCCTTACAAACTGTTACTTCTTGAAAAAATTCGCATACGAAAAATGGACGAGTCATCTGCAACCAATAAAATTGTGTAACACAGGATACATCAGAAATAATAGTAGCTTATACTTGTAGGGCATGATGTACCTAACAAAATGCAGTTTATTTGAAAATAATAGGGCAACCTAGTCCTGAGTAATTAAGAATACCATAGATACCTGCAAACGTAAACAAAGACAGGACGCATTATAGAACAAAAAGCCCACCATTTTTAAACCAGAGTCAAAATATTTAGATTTTAACTACCTAAAAAAATCAAGAAAATATGATTTCTTTCTTTCGGTTCCACTCGGCATGAACTGACCCCAATGTGCAAAGAAGTCAACCCAAGATGATAAAAAATAGGAACCTTCTACAAACCATCGCTTATTTAATAAATAAATAACTGGATACTAATTAAATATTTGTTCATCAGAGATAATTGAATTTATATCCGCTTGCTAAGTTACCATACCCGATGAATATATTCATAAATAGTAAATTAGTATTGAAATTACATTGATAATAATTTCTTCACTTACTGATATCCATAACTTCATAAAATACCGAATCGCAATTTGGTCAAACGATCGTGAGAACTATAAAGTATTTTATTGTGAATCATACCTAAACGGTATATCTGAAATGCCTCTGGACGCAGATAGACGAGTATACAAAAAGAAAATGGTAAGTAATAATTAAAAATGATATTACACTCGAATGAGTAAAAATATGTCTGACTAAATAATTCTGTTCATGTATTGTGGTTCACTTTGTCATAAATTGAAAAATTACGATACTGTTTCTTGTTCAAGAATAAATATAATAATATGAGGTGCTTAATTTTTGGCTACAAACCTTGGCTTTTCGTAACAGAAGAATTCCTGTTAGCAACAGTATTACTCTACAGTCACAACTTTCAGTTAGACGGTATCAAATAACGGAAATAATTCAAGCGCTTGTGTGAGTCATACTTAGATAAGAGAAACAGGCGTTGGTTATCATATTCCTTTCTGTAACCCTAGATGATTGCAATGATGACTTCTCATTTCTGTTAGTGATGCGTGAGCTAGAATTTTTTGCAAACTATATTTTTAACGCAGTATATTCCTGTATTGTGTAACATTTAAATTCACCAAGTTTTGTGAATCTTAACTGATTTTTCCTAAAATCATAAGCTCGGTTGCTGCGCTGATCTAAAAAAAATTCTCATTGAAATCTTCCTCATCTAAGGTTTAAAGAATTTCCAATCTGATTCTAAATTAACACGTTCCTTAGTTCTTTTAATATATATATATATATATATATAATATATTATACGCAGGGTCGAGTAAGGTTATATTTCGGTCTTAGGTTATAGTC
Source organism: Eucriotettix oculatus (assembly GCA_034510155.1). Taxonomy (NCBI): domain Eukaryota; kingdom Metazoa; phylum Arthropoda; class Insecta; order Orthoptera; family Tetrigidae; genus Eucriotettix; species Eucriotettix oculatus. The sequence goes on along the minus strand of CM067376.1, from coordinate 223,823,816 downwards.
GATAATGTAAACTGGAACACTACTAAGGATTTTGAAGACGACAGCTAAAAAAATCGGGAAAGAAAAGTTATCCATAACCTCTACAAAAGGTGGTCAGCAGTAATTAGAATTGAAGGGCAAGAAAATAAAGCAGAAATCAAGAAAGGCGTAAGACAAAGATGCAGTCTGTAGCCCGTGCTCTTTAACTTGTATATAGAACAGGCGATGAGGAAAGTTAAAAAGGAATATGGAAAGGGAAAAATACTGCAAAGAGAAGAAATAAAAACCCTAAGGTTTCCTGATGATATTGTGGTATTAACGGAGTCAGAAGAAGACATCCTGGAGAAAGAGTACAAAATAAGGACTAATAGAGGGAAAACCAAGGTAAATGAATGTAGTATGGGAGACAGAGCAATAAAAAAGGGTGTTAGATTGGGAAAAGATTTTTGAAGGGAGTTAAGGAATTCTCCTACTTGGGCAGCATAATAACTAGGGATTGTAGAAGTATAGTAGATATAAGCAGTAGAAAGAAAGGCTTTCGCAAGGAAGACGAATTGACTTAATACGATTACTTAAGGCTGATAAAAGTAAAAATATTAAGGAATCATTACTAAAAATGTTGTTGTGAAGTATGCCGTTATATGGGTGTGAAACGTGGAAGGTAGGAGTTGCAGAAAGGATAAGAATAGAATCTTTTTAAATGTGGTGCTATAGAAGTTTGCTGAAATAAAATGTGTGGATAGGGTAACTAATGAGGAAGCTTAAGGAGGCTAGAGGAAGAGAGAACAATTTGGAAAACTTTGACCAGGATAAGGGATAGATTAATAAACCACTTTTGGAGCATTAGAGGGTAGTGTGTGGGGTAAGAACAGAAGAGGGAGGACAAGGATGGAATACGCTGAGTAGATCACGGAAGTTATTGGATGAGGTAGTTATGTGGAAATGAAAAGGTTTGCACAGAATATGATAGCATCAGGCCAGTTTAAGTATTGAATACTACAACTAGTTAAGATCAGGTTGATTTCACTTAAATGTATACATAATACTGTAACACTGGGGACAAGATGGATTGACAATATAACTAAGTATTACAGATAATTGTATTCTGTGTAGAGTAAATTGTATTTAACCGCAAAATATTTTCGCTTCTCTACTGTAATAATTATTAACTGCTACTTTATATTTTTTTACTATTCCTATTAAAACTGAAATAAATAATTTTTTTGGAATAATTTTGAAGGTTATGAGCTGATTGTCAGACGTATTGGAACTGCAGATGAAAAGCCGTGATTTTAAAGCGAAACTCTTGCCTGGAAGCAGAATGAAATACCAACGCGGTGTAAGACGATGTTAACTCCTTCCCACCCTTTTGCTTGAAGCCCGACTTCGTTTCCAACTTTTACTAAGATCAACTCATTTCATGACCTACTTAGTATTCCACATCTTCCGCTTTTCAATCGTTTTCCATGTCACCGCTTAACTCGTTTCCCATATTTCATTACAATTTTCGACGTACTGAACGATTGTGGAAAACCAACTCATTTCCTGTAATTAGTAAGATGAATAACAGGATGTGGCTGTTTTCTAAGACAAAGGGTTTTCCGCATAAAAATATCCACCGCAGTTTACATATTTCACTTAAATTTTTCTTATTGTACGATATGAATCGTCTTCAACGTAACTAATAAAATCATGAAACTGACTAAATAAGGAACGAAGAAGCTTGTATTGGTGAAGTGCTTTGAGAGGAAGACAAGTTAGTGTGACGTCTATCGAGGTTACATTTTCCATCGAACTGACAAACAACACTATATAGTTAAGGGAATGTAATAGGAAATTGTAGGCAAAATAAGCGTATAATGTCATAGAAAAAGCTACGTCATCAACTAATGTGACCTAACACTAGTTAGAGTGGTCATTATGCTTAGTGAATTTTGAGAAAATAATTAAGTTAAAAAATTGACAGCTCTGGAGTTCAGATAGCATATAATTAAATATATATATATATATATATATTCTTCACAGTTATAATCAAATGATTTGTTTGAAATTGAAGTATAATAATTTTAATTACTACTTAAATAATTATACCACTTTCATTCTCAATTTTGTTGTATACCATTCAGTGCATACGTCAAATGCCGTTTAACATTGGATCGGCAGTACTTCATTCTGAAGTCTCAGTTTTTTGTTATTAAATTAGTTTTCTCCTGTTTGGAGTTTGATTGTTGGCAACAGGACCTCGTGTGTTGTTTACAGCTCATTTTGGCCATTTTCAATTACGGAATATCAAGATGAGGCATTGGACTCTTCGGCGCATTGTACTCTTCGTGTTTAATCGAGGATGTAGTCCAGTAGAAGCCGCGAGAAGAATTTTTGGTGAGAACGGAATCGAATTATTTGCTGAGAGGACGGCAAGGAAAAGGTTTGTGAAGTTTCCAAGATGTAAAATTCTAATTGTGTGATGAACCACTTTCTTCAAAAAACATTTCTCCTTCATGGAAACTCCATAAACCAGTTGGTTACAACAATCCTCGCCAACCAACACTGGAATTGGTAAGAGGCAAAAATTGGGTTCATGAGTACCACGTGTGTCAAGCGGCATCAACAAAAATCTTCGAAACTCATCATTTAGCTTGTCGTTGTGTAAATCACAACTTGGGAACATTGTTACGGGTGACGAGAAATGCTGCTTGTATACAAACTTAAAGCAGAATTCAGCCCATCGAAATAAAGCAACACCCCGTACGAAGGACGGAGCACACACTAAAAAAAATCATGTTTTGCGTTTAGAGCAACTCGTATTTTCACTAGAGATGGGCAAAACCGTTTTTTTCAGTGATCGGATCGGAACCACTCGCTCAGCACTTTTTGATGATTCACCGCTCATTTTACATATATTTTATATATATTCGGATTAGTCACCGCAACCAATTTACTGATATGGCTCTTACCTTGTTTCCATGAATGTACACATGATTTTATACTGAATATATGAGTATAATTTTTTGACAGAAATTATATACACTTTTCGTTATTAATAAAGAAATAAATTTCCAACGATTGGTTATTTACTGCAGCAATAGATGGAGTGAGAATACTCGCCCTCACCTCTCTCTCATGCTGTCAAAATTACGCTTATAATAGCACAGTAAGTGGGATGAATTGTATAGTAACGTCTAAGAGGACTTATAACTCGCAGGTAGTTTTCACGCTACCTTTCACGGGCATTTCAATGGATTTATAAATATTTACAACAATATCTTATGAACTTTGCAAGATGTCGAAATGAGACATACACGAACATTGAAGTCAGAATTCCTGTTTATTTCCTGAAATTTTCATTGTAATCCGTTGAGCCGTTTCGGAGGCTATTCGAGGCAAGCATACAGACAGACACTTCAATTTTATTTATTGGTATAGATAGTGTGTCAACTAGGGATGTTTTTAAAAGAAGAAAAGTATCGATTCTTATTCAATACTAGTATCCAATCCACGTTGTACGTATTTATTAATATTACGGCGGTACAATATTGAATCATCAGAAACTTCCATAACCCTGGTATAAATACAAATCTCGATTGCTTTCGTGTTATTGTCTTTCACACACTACCCATCCCTCCTTCTCGGACTAAAGTTTAACTTATGTTGAATCCCGGTAGTTTACTATTGTAAAAAATACTGCGGATATATTAAACAAAAAAACTGCCGGTTCTAAAAGACAGTAAAAAATATTTCTAGTACCCGAAGTTAGTGTAAGATACTCCCGATCTAAAGTCCTGTAGGTACAAGATTTGTTTTACCAAATCCAGTGCTCGACCTGCATTGTAAGTAATACATAGTTTGATTGAAGTTGCTCCAATTGTACGCAGAGCTTAGTTTCATCGCCTTCCACCCCTTTACCCCTACTATGATCTAAACTACAACTTAACCAGCATGTCGAATGTGAAGATCATTGTCTTATACAATCCCGAATGAGACACTAGTCACATTTTATGCTCTCAGACTTTGTCCCTTATGATTTCATATCGATTGCCATGAAATTTTGAAGTTTTGTAGTTGCTCTACCAAGTGAAATTTTTTTTTATCTTTTAAATATTTACGCTCCTTTCTTCCTCCATTTCAGGCCAAAAATGGCCCTACACTAAAGACATATAGAACTTTCAAATGGATAGATATAGCCCAGCCAAACGAAATAATTAAATTGCTGTTAAGCGTGAAAGAATTCTAAAGTTTAAATAACCTTTTATTTAAAAATAATACTTTTTATTTATTTTATAACATTGCAAAATGTTTTATGAGACGCAATGCAAATTTTTGAGGAATACGACTCTGGTTCTCGAGACGGATTTTTCTGTAACTAAAAGTTATGTATCCCATGAAACATTCGCGAAATATAATTGAAAAGTATTCTTACAAACTAAAAGGAACTTAAAGTATTCAAAGTAAAATCGTAAACGATTCCGTCCTTTTGAAATGAGTGCCCGTGCTTTAGAAAATAGGCATTCACTTCGATCTATGCGGAAATAATAAAATATTTTCTTGGCAGTTGATAATTGCTAGGATAATTTTTTTGCCATATTTTTCCCAAAAGATCACGGGAACTGTGTTCAAATGGATTTTACCTGGTCTTCTTTAAACTTCATGGGCCAGGTTGTTGTGATTGTTACAGTTTTAACTGCACTCACTCGCTTCACCGGAGTTCTTTGCGTTTTTATAGATCGTTTTTGTAAATTAGTACACACTTAAGATCTTTTAAATAAATTGCTCTGAATCTAGGATCAAGAATGCAAAAGAGATAGCCCTACATGGCCGATACGAATACTAATTTGTTTTAAAAATGAAGCGGCCATCGTCGTTATCTACTGATGATTTTATTGTGTTTTGACAATGTTAATCAAAGAAACGACTTTGTTTAGAGTAGTATATTTTTACACTCACATATCTTTAGTAATATACTCAAACGATTGCAGTACGCTAACATATTTTTATCGTTTCGCACTCTACTGCAGTGAAATCTTTGGGAAGGACGGAGGCGGATCACCAGGGTTTTTTAATAGAATGGAATTTAGGTTTTCAAATAGAATGGAATTTATCTCTGATTATAAAGATATATACTGACTGAAAGATTTGGTTGGCGTAAGAGACGGTTACTTTTATCAAAAAAATAAATGTGTTTACAATATTTTTATATATTTCAAACAGATACTGTAAGTCTGATGATCAAGATATATATATACATCCAGGATGTATTAAGACATCACGTTTAAAAAATTAAAAATATAATCATTTCCTATATTTATTGTAAGTAATAAGCTGTCATTACTCCATACATTTCTGATGTTACAGTATTGGCAATCATTAACACACCACGTGTTACCACGTAAGCTTCTGTTCTTCGCTCATTGCTCTTTGTAGTGATATATATTTGTTGAGAGTGGTCGTATTTGATAATTAATTCCGTAAATTTATTGTCCCAATATTGTCTTGAACTATTCTTGTGCTGATGAGTAGTTAATGATAAATCAGTCTGAATATCCGAATCATCCGTGGTGGGTGTTTGATGATTCTTCTCTTTTCTATTTTCATATGTTTGATAATGACAGTCATGAAAGTAATCATGCAAGTAAATTTTAAAAGTTTATCATATTATCTAATTGCCGTACTGCAATACATAACATCTATAACAGGAAAATCAACATGGAAATGATCAATGCCATACATGAGTTAACGACCGTACTGTGGTATTGGCGTGGGTCCCAGGAAGCATTAGCACCACTCAAAACCCCATAAACGAATATAGCACACAAAGGAATATGCAACTCCGCGCTTATAAGATCTCATATCCCGAACGATTTGTTGAAATATACCTGTAACAAGATGGTAAAGAAATGTCACAATATATGGAAAACTTTAAAATTTAGCGATATTCACAAAAACGTCAGAGACTTCTATAATCTAAGTAACAACACAGATTTTGGAAGAAAGGAACCGGTTGCCATTACCAAAATAAGAACTGGACACTGCAAATTAAGCCACACTTATCTACTGGATAGATCCATCCCACGTTCAGTCTTGTGATCTGTGTATATACTATTTTCTCCATCTCCGCACCGTGCTCTAATTAAAACATCCTTATAAAAATTACATTAATTTTTTTCTTTGATATATATGCATACAAAAAAATTCTTCATTTACAATTAAGCATTGAACCTAAAATTTTATAAGTAATGAATATTTTTATAAAATACAATATACAGGCAACAGATCGTCGTTCTTTGACCATCACACAAAAAAAGTAAATATCCGACAAGCTAGCAATCGACGCAAATTCTACTACTTTAAAAATATTTGATTTATTATATCAGAGCAGCGGGGCACGAAACATTTCCATGGTCCGGCTCCGCTTCTGCTCGGAGTAAAATCCATTCTCCGCCTGCTCCATGCTTCCGTTCCAGCTCCACTCCAAAGGACTAATAATTAGCAGAATTTTTATTTTCCAAATTATATGGTGAAAAATTCCGTCTTATAACTAGAAGACTATGTTCTTCTTCTTCTTAGAAAAATAATACTGATCAGCGTTGCTTATACGAGTCCGTTCACTCCTTAAAGGAATGAACCTTCTAAATTCACTCTATTCCATAGAAACGCATGGATATAGAGGCCATTGCATCTGATTCACGGTTTGCTATATATATATATATATATATATATATATATATAATTTCTTTGAGGAATCGTTGACATCCGGTTAGGTTTGTGAATGAATGTGATATGAATTACAATTTTCTGGGAGACTTTGTGAAACGCTGCTGGAAGATATTCCGTATATGAAATATTTATTTTAGTTTCCGTAGTTTTGTGATACTATGCAGATTTAATCACAGGAAAACCAAATACTGTAATGCTCAGATAAGTAGTTTAATCTAAATAAACGTGATGCTGGTTTTGTAAGCTGACTGAAACTTACTTGGAAGTCTCACACGCGTAAGACAGTCCACACTCACACGAAATAGAATAGAGAACGTCAGATTCGTCTGATTAGTATTAGTGTATTCTGATGCGTGAAAATGTTTTTAATTTGAAATTTGTTTTTCATTTAGTTATGGAACGTGGGCAGAGATATAATGTTTATTTCCTCCTAGATGAATATGCCTCGGCACATGAGAACCTTGGGAGAAAAAACGGAGAGAGTACGAGGTATTCCCAACGGCTTCAGGTGAGCAGCAAAGTCAATCTGAGGAGAAATACTTGCAAGAGAAAACTCCCACAGGCATCTCTTCCTTGCAACTCACTCTAACGCAATCTAATTTTTTTTTGGATAACAGGCTACATGAGGGTGATCCTGAAACAGGCAACTCCCCTTTAATAGCATAGGAAGGGAATTGAAAAGGGGGGATGCGGAAGGTAGAGCAAGGTAGCCAAGGGTTAACTAGGGCCCCCGGGCTATGGTTTAAGGATCCTACCCGATGTTTCACCTAAAGAGATGCAGGGAAAACCCTAGAAAACCTGCATCAGGTAGGTCGGGCATTGGGTACTATTCTCACGCCCTTCCGAATGACGGGAGACGAGTCTGCTGTGGGGTCGCAGCATTCCCTTCTCCGTGTCTCCACCAGTTTCAGGAGGCAGTTGGCCGACTGATCCAATGGGATTAGCGGACAACTCTTGCCATATGCCCAAGGTCTTTGACCCCAGTACATATACCTCCTAAAATAGGTGAAGGTGTCTCGGCATATGTGAACTTAGATAAAAAAAATACCCAGAGAGAGATGCGAGGCATTCCCGATAATGAACCTAGTGGTTTTTAGTCGCCTAGGACATCAAATATCTGCGACAGCGACAAAAAATCGCGTATCCTAAAAGCGCCGTCGTCTATAAATAAAAATGACTTTTCATTAGTGTTTGCTAGATACAGATGTTCTGAACCGTCTTCATATTGGGAATAATACTGTTTAAAGATCCGATACCAAATGTATGTGTGAAAATTTAAGACGATTTTAAAGCCACTCTTTAGTCGGTGTGTTCCTTTTCCATTTTCACGACCCGTGCTCGCAGGTATTATCATTATTATTCGTAAAGAGATTTCTTCACTTCCCGATATGGTTGGTATTGTTCACCATATGCTTGTTCTCTGTCTACTGATATCTGTCAACCGTGTTAAACTTGTTTTTGTTGTGATCAACCATGGTTGCACAACAAAGGGAAATGTAATGTTCGCGCACACGAGACGAGTGAGTGACTATAAAACTAAGCTCATAGCACTCAATAAAAGTAAAATGGACAAAATAACGAAGCACTGAAAACTTAAAAAAAAAGTTTATTCAACTAATAATTGGAAGAAGAAACGATAATTTCACGGGGCCCAAGTGCCAACAGTTATAAACTGTGTCCTACAATTGGTTTCTCTCCTGACAAAATTATTTTAAAAATTATACATTAGGGCGGATAAAACATATATGCAACATACTCTACTTAATAAAAAATATTTAGTTTTAATAAGCGCGGAGACACAGACAATCAAATGGCGCCGACATCACAATTTTCTTACTACAAACATTTAAAATGAGAAAAACAACTTTTAATGCATAGAAGCTTAAAGAAAAGAAAGCTTTTAAGCAATATAAGTAGACGTGACAGAATATTGAATCATTATAGACAAATAAAGGCAGCAGTCGAAGTACAAGTGAATAAGATAATGAAGGATATATAAATACTGCGATAGGGAGGGGTTCACTAACATTATAATAATATTTATTCCTGCAATATATAACTGGTTGGTAACAGTAATTTATTAAACAATTTAGCGAATATGTAATTAAAAATTAATAATATGAACTTTCCAGTGAAGAAAAAAGTAATCTCGAAAGAGAACCACGCAGTTAAACTCAACTACATTACACTAACCATACTACAGTTAAACATTAATTTATTACTAATATGGAGGATTATTTAAACATTACGTTAACCTTCCTGTATGCCCGAACGTCTACCTAAATGATCAGATCATTTACCAGGAAGCTATTCTTATTCGCCTATTACGAAATTTTCATTTTTTTCTCACCTGTTAATCGCCCATCGTTTCTTTTTAAATCGAAGCCTTCTCAAAAGGGATAAGAAATACTAAATAGCCAATAATTTTTATATAATTCCAAACAATAAATGAATAAGCCAGCCAAATCAGTCAGAAATATATTTTAATAAAATAAAAATGAGAACTTATTAATAAAATATCAGCTACAGTGTGAGCATGAAGCAAAGAGTTTGTTAAATATTTCCACAAAATTTTAATTATGAATTTATATTTTAAGAAATAAATTATATACGAACTTGTATTTTCTTTTGGGTTTAAACATGAAGAGACTCAAAAAAGGAATGATATGTGGTGTCAATATTTAGTTTATTAATATGTTCCAAATAATAAATCAATTAACGTCTTTTATTACAATAATTAAATGCAGTAACTGCCAGATACAGAAAAGAAAATTATGTTCCAATGGTTTATTTCAGTAAAATGTATTTCTGTGAAACTTTGTGAGTATAGTCAGATAGTCAGGAGTAGATTAACAGAGAGAGAAAGAAACAATATAGAAGAGAAGTGGGCACTCTTAAAGGGAGAAATGACTAGAGCAGCAGAAGAAAAAATAGGAAGAATAGCTCAATACAATAGGAAAGCGTGGATAACACAAGAAATAATAAAAATGATTGACGAAAGGCGTAAATATAAAAACGCGAGAGATGAAAATGGTAAAGAACAGTACAGACGCTTGAAGAATGAGATAGATAGGAAGTGCAAATCAGCCAAAGAGGCTTGGCTACAAGAGAAATGCAAAACGGTTGAAGATTTCATGGTTCAAGGGAAAATAGACGCAGTTTATGCGAAAATCAAAGAATCATTTGGCGAGAGGAAAAATATTAGCAAGAACATCAGAAGAGCGGGTGGGAAGACAATACTGGACAAAGAAGAAAATGCAGAAAGATGGAATCAATATCTAGAAGAGTTGTATCATGATGGAAGTCTAGATCAGTCAATAATAGAAGAAGAAGAGGAGGTGGATGACGAAGAGTTGGGGGAGAAAATTTTAAGGTCAGAGTTTGATAGGACGCTGACAGACCTGAGTTATGGTAAAGCGCCAGGAATTGATAACATTCCAGCAGAGTTGATAAGAAGCAATAACATGGCTGTTGAGGATAGTTTGCGAAACATACGAAACAGGAAGAATCGCAGAAGATTTTAGTAAAAACATAATTATACCCATATCGAAGAATGCTGGGGCTGATAGATGCTAACAGCTCAGAACAATTAGTTCACTATCCCATGCATGCAAAATACTAACGAAAATAGTATATAGGAGAATGGAACGTCAAATAGAATGCGAGTTTGGTTTTAGGAAGAGTATAGGGACAAAAGAAGCTATACTGACTTTGCGATTAAATTTAGAAGACAGGATACGAAAAAACCGGCCTACGTTCACGGCATTTGTAGATTTAGAAAAAGCGTTTGGTAATGTGAACTAGAACACGCTATTAAGAATTTTGAAAACAACTAGAATAAAATATCGAGAAAGGAGGCTAATACATAACCTCTTCAGAAGACAGGCGGCAGTAGTTAGAATAGAAGACCAAGAAAAGAAAGTAGAAATCAAGAAAGGAGTAAGACAAGGATGCAGTCTGTCGCCCATGATGTTTAACTTATATATAGAACAGGCGATGATGAAAGTAAAAACGGAATATGGAAAATGAATCATACTGCAAGGAGAAAAAATAAAAACCTTACGCTTTGCCAACGTTATTGTAGTATTAGGGGAGTCAGAAGAAGACTTACAAACCATAATAAATGGCATGAACGTAGTCCTGGAGAAAGAGTTCAATATGAGGATTAATAGAGGTAAAACCAAGGTAATGGGGTGTAGTATGGGAAGGAGAGGAGTGGCAGAGGCTGTTGGATTGGAAGGGGATGTTTTGACGGAGGTTAAGGAATTACGCTACTTGGAAAGCGTAATAACTGGGGATTGTAGAAGTATAGCAGACATAAAGAGTAGGATAGCACAGGCAAGGAAGGCTTTCGGGAAAAAGAGGGATTTACTTACGGGTAATGTAAGTGTGAATTTTAGGAAATCGTTGCTAAAAATGTTTGTATGGCGATATATAGGTGCGAAACGTGGACGATAGGAGTTGGGGAAAGGAAAAGAATAGAAGCCTTTGAAATGTGGTGTTATAGGCGAATGCTGAAAATCAGATGGGTGGATAGAATCACAAACGAGGAAGTTCTAAACAGAATAGGGGAAAAACGAACAATATGGAGGACGTTGACTAAGAGAAGAGATAGATTAATAGGCCACGTTTTAAGACACGAGGGTCTTGTAAAATTAGCATTAGAGGGAAGTGTGTGGGGTAAGAACAGAAGAGGGAGGCAAAGTATGGAACACGCTAAGCAGATTAGGGAGGATGAGGGGGGTGCTAGTTATAAGGAAATAAAAATGTTTGCGCCAGATAGGTAGCATGGAGGGTTGCATCAAACCAGCCTGAATACTACAACAACAATAACAGTCAGTTGAACATAACTATTACAGACAATTTTTGTTCCCATGTATTTCAAGATTTATTCATTGTTAACGTATCATCTGTCTTTGATCCACCGTTGTAGTTCATTTTTTTCTGCTGGCCTAGTAATGGAAAATAATACTTACTATTCTTTTTTCACCACTCAGTTAATATGATGAATTCATTTTAGAGTAATTTAAAGTACTTTCCTCGTTCTCGTATCGGCAACTATTCTACACTTATTTTTCGGACTTCATGGAAGTAAAACTCATTATTGAACCAAATTTGTCATAAATATAATTTAAGAAAATAAAAAGAAATTGGCATATTAATAAAATAGCTAATGGCCTTACGGATCGTTCTAAATTTTTATTTTGTTAAAATACACTTCTGACAAATTTGCCTGGCTTATCAATGTTTATCAATCTTTTCTCGGCATACCATTATCATTTTGTTGTACACGATAGCTATTTCTATGCTGACTGCAGCCCCATTTTTTAAATTCATTTATTGGATGTGTCCATAATGGTTGATTTCTGTAAACTTCAAGCAATTGTAAGGATCTTTTCCATTCACCCCCTAACATTGGGAAGTACTGCACAATTCGGAATTTCGTCGGTTTATATTTCATATTAACTACAGAGGACATCGACTGATTGATCATTCAACGGCTGCGACAGCGTGAGTTATTTCTCAGATGACTCCCCCGCATGACCTTGGGCACCCTCGAAGCTCCTTGTGGCGCATGCGCGTGGCGAAGAAGAACAGACCGGGCGCTGGGAAGGCAGTTCGTGGTGAGACGCGCCAGAGTGAAGTGCCACGGGGACCAGGATACGGCGCTACGTCGGGAGAAGTGAGTCTCGTCTCGTCCCGAATCTCTTTATCATCAAATTCGTTCACAAAATAGAACGATAAATATAAATTAATTATTTTATTTCTTCCGCTTTTCTTTGACCTCATGACAAAGGGTGGAACATTCGGGTTCCCCCTCTGACTGTTGGTTCTGGCCTTGTCATTGTTGATATCACACGCATGTCACACACCCGGGAGCGCGTGTTCGCGGCGCCGTATTCCGCCAAACAGAGACCCGATTGTTCTCGCAAACTTTCCCTTTCGCTTCGAATTTAATCGGTAAGTAAACTCTTTTCCTCCGGTCGAGTAATAAATAATGGCGGAACCCGGTCCAGGAGGCCAACATGTAGTGTTGACTAGATGCTTTTAGTCTTTTACAGGCTTCCTCATTACGTACAGAACATTCAACATTCTCATTACTTACTTAAACTCATCTGCTTTTGACGTGTTTAGAAAACGGAACCGATTTGTCGCTTTTAAAAAATGGTAATTGCAGAAAAGTTATTCTTAGAACTAGTACAAACCTGATGCAATAAAACTCTCATTCAGCAGACTCATTGAGAAACTTACTCATTCAAAGTATGTCGTGCCGTTCTATAAATAAATAGGAAATTAACAGCTATGCAAATATTCCACTAATGATAATCGCCTTTTCTAATTCATCAACATTTTAGATTTTGTGCCTAAAATAGACAATGGAACTCCTGCTTGAAGAGCAGAAATTTTTGAGAGATTAGCAATGTAGCTTTATAGAAATATTTCAGGGGGTAAAGTTTGAGTGACGCCTGCAGATGCCATTTCACCTAGACTAGCCACAGGACTACGGAAAGTTTGTAAACATTAAATGGGACTGAGATCGCCTGGGGAAACCTGAAATGTGATGGCGTCTTCGAAGCATAGGAGTTAAATACACAATTATTTCGTTAGATTAAAATGTTATCAAGGCATTGTTCAATTAATTTGTGAGGATTATTAATTGTTTCTATAAAGGCATTGCCAGAGGTTAGAACGCAGATGGTTTGCGTGTAAAATTACTTTTTAAAAGTAAAATTTTGCATGGCATTGGAACAAAAGTGAAAAATCTCAGTAATTTTATATAACACTAGCCCACGCTTCAAGACTGTGTCACTGGATGGGGACTGTAGATAATTGATGGTACGAATTTTAAAGATCTAGGAAACGTGTACAGTAAATTAAGGGGCCGTGAGAGTTGTGGATGGTACATCAGGTAAGAAACGCAGTGGTACCAAAGTCCATAAGTTGGTGCGTTTAAATCACCCTTAGATCAGTATCTGATGATTATGATGATATACTTGTCGATAATTATATCGAAAACTGCGGCATGATGAATATTTAATACACACAATGGGATACTTATGTATACAATTTCATGTTTAGCCTTTCAGGATTTTTTATTTAAAATTATGGAGAAGACATTGAACAACCTCAATTAATGAATCTTTACTCCTTTATTCAGTCAGTTCATTAAAATAAATTAAATATGCATTGAACAACCTCAATTAATGAAGCTTTACTCCTTTATTCAGTCAGTTCATTAAAATAAATTAAATATGCATTGAACAACCTCAATTAATGAAGCTTTACTCCTTTATTCAGTCAGTTCATTAAAATAAATCAAATAAGCAGAGTGTTCGGGAATAAAATTTAGATTTTAATTTCGTCTGTATAACTGAAGAATTCTAAAGTAGTGATAGTTCCGGTAAGGAGAGTTGAAGCTTTCACTCTGCCAGTTTGGAAATTGAGACGAGGGTTCAAACTCTGATCGTATTATTACTTTTTCAGTATCGATACGTAGATTGTATAATTAGTTAGCCAAAATGTTTCTCTATGAGACAGGCAAAACGAACAATAAGATCCTTCCCCTAGAACAAATGTTAATTTAAATACACTATTTTCCTGTCCACGACGTTAATGTAATAAACAACAGGAAACCATATTTACTAACTAAAATACGTTTACTTGTTGAATTTGAGTCATGTTTTATGTAAATACCGATTTTGGTACCTACTTAAAGATTGTTCTGTCTACATGCATTGTTTGAGATTAAATTCCCTCTAGTGCTTCTGTCAGCCAATTAGCTTCCTTTTGAACGCCGATAAGACGTTTCACTCAGCGACGTGAAACATTAGCTTTGCTGAAGTCGCGATTTTTTCACTTCCGAGCGCGACGCGGAAGGTCAATGATTCAGAGCACTCCGTAATCGTTTATCTGCTTGTTATGTGAGTCAGAAGCCCGCAGGACTGCTTTTGCAAATAATGACTTTCCTACTACGGAAAGTTCTGAGTTTCTTCCGTAATTCTACAATTAATTCTCTAATAATACTACAAGGTCTAATTACGTCTCTACTGTAGGGAAAAACTGTTCAGTTGGGTTGCATCACATACGGAAGAAACGGCGCCACCACAAGATCATATGCCTTCCCTTTACAGGGTTCTGTTTTTTTTAACTGATTATGATGATAATCTCTCACGTCAAGTTCAATTTCGTTTCCATTGAAGTATAACTTTGGGTATCAGCGAAAGTCGCCCGTTTTTAGCGGTCAATATTATTATTCTGGAGATGAGTGCAAAACAACAACAGTGCAATGCTACTCGCAATTCATGTTACTTAGATAAAGTCAACTACTTTCTCCAGAACTATACAAACCAAATTACTATTTATTAATTTAAAAATTATTACTTTGAATTATACCTTCAGTTGCACGTATTCAACAATAGCTTTAACTTTTATAAACAAATTCCTCCAACTTAGTCCAAAGGTAGTGTTTCACGAGTGGTATGTTTAGACAGCACTTAACCACAAAATAAAGTATAGCTATATTTTTTTATTAATCATATAACAGACTTTATAGATATTTAATAGAGAAATAACTATGGCGTAAGTAGTAATTTCGACTGGGAAATAACATTTTATGTAACTTTTGACCTAAAAAATCATGTTTCATGCAATTTTGATGTGAAATCGTTGTTCGCTAATGCTCCCATTGAGTATTTCATGTCATTGAATTCTGATAAACCATGTTCTGGACATACGCTGACTACGACCTTCGGCATGAGTCATGGAAGATGAAAGTCTGGCAGCGTCCGGTGGGCAAAAACCCTAAATGGACTGTACGCCAAAGGGAAAGAAAGAAAACTCCTCTGAATAAAGTAATAAAAGACAAGTAAAACACATGTTGACGGTTAAATATTTGGAAGATATACTTGCGGTTGTTAAGGTTGATTAAGTTGAAATGGTTGAGGGAAAATTGGATACCATTCACCCTAGGGTTAGGTTCGCATGCGATGGAGAAATGAACAAACAAAATAATTTTCTTGGCTTTAAGATTTGTACGAGATGGACATAAGTTTTAATCACATAAATAATCAGGAAATTAAGATTTAATACTAAATTGTAGTACAAATAACACTTGTTATTATAAACATATAATTCTTAGAAATATGCTGTGAAAATAACAGATTCATCCTGTTTTAGTATGGTTTAATATATGTTTAAATTATAGCAATAAACGTGGTAATAATCATTAATAAACTGTTTTACGTTTAACGGAAACGTATGCTAATAATAATACTTAGTAGAAAGTGTATATATACAGAAGAGTCAATTTCAATATATAAGCATTTAAGTGGTGGTGATTGCGATGGAAAATTGACGACTGTAAGTAGGAATAATAATAGAGAACGTAGATTTTCCCGACGAAGATGCTGAATGAAGAGTTCTCGG
Organism: Eucriotettix oculatus; assembly: GCA_034510155.1. Lineage (NCBI taxonomy): Eukaryota > Metazoa > Arthropoda > Insecta > Orthoptera > Tetrigidae > Eucriotettix > Eucriotettix oculatus. The sequence continues at coordinate 223,807,700 of CM067376.1, read as the reverse complement.
GATTCCAATCGGGTGATGTCGTTTGTAATCCACAACGTTTCTACGGCTGACACCGCCATCTTCAGGTGTCAGCTATAGACTTCGCCCGACTGGAATCCCGAGAACCTTTCATCCAGGAATAATAATGTCAAAACTGATGATTACATATGTAGGATGTAATGACTTCACCGACAAACTGATACAGATAATAAACCACGCATAGAGGGCAATTTTTTGTGTAGGAACATATTTCTCCAAAACATGCAACCAACCCGTACGTTGTACATCTACGCCGCCGTGCCAAGTAGGTTTGTGAGGCGATAATCAACATGAATTCGAGTTATTTGAACATGTATAAATAGTTTTTGTACAAGTGTTTATATTCAGTAACACACAAACGATTTATTTGTGTGTACACACTGAGTAGCCAAATTATTACGACCACCTATCAGCGTCAGAGGGCGAGATAACTATACAATAGGAATAGTTGTGCCGTGTTGTTTACGAAGATGTGGGCAAAAGGCGTGATTTAACTGTTTGAACGCGGGATGATCGTAGGCGCTCGAAGCGTCGGAACCAGTATCGTCTAAACGGCTGCACTTGTGAATTGTTCGATGATAGCAGTTATTATGGTTCACTACAAAGCAAAAAACGGGTCTTAACATCAGGTTTATGGTCGTCATAGGGTACTCAATATTCGAGATTAAAGGAGATTTGCAGTTGTCCAGTGCAACAGAAGAGCAATAGTGCCTCAAATAGCTGAGAATCTTAATCAAGGACTAACTTGGAACGTCTCTGAACGAACTGTTCGCCTTACTTATTGAAGCCGATGACGTGTTCGAAAGCCTGTACTATTTGCCTTGAACAGGAGCAGACGTCTTCAGTTCGCAAATGGGCACAAGGATTGAACAGTAGATGACAATAAATGGCTCATGTGGCCTGATGAATCCCAAATGCACCATTCAGATAGTGGAGTTCGAAAATGGAGAAAGCAACTGGAAAGGATGGACCCCAACTGCATTACCACAACACTTTAAAATGTTGTCGGCAATGTTATGGTTTAGGTGGTGTTTTCTTGTTACGGTATATATCCTTGGCTTCCTGTAAATCGTATGAATACCCAACGGTATTTAAGTATTATCGTAGATCAAGTATATCCTGTTATGTGAATGGTGCACTCTGTCAGGGATGGAAATTTCCAGCAAGACAATGCTCCTGGTTATAAAGCTGGCATTGTCCTCGGATAGTTCAAAGAGCATGACGCAGACGCATTGGCAGCTGATTCCAGTACCATCAAATCTTAAGTAATTGGAAAATCAATTCATCTAATATGGCCTCAAATTCCTCCTACCATCTGCCAACATCTCGTAGAATCCGTGTCCAGAAGAATTCAAGCAGTATTAAGAGCAACAGGCTGTCCAACATTGTATTTATCATCTCTATACCTTGACAAAAAAATAAAATGGTTTCAATGAGTCAATATTCTCAAATAGATTTGATAATAAAATTAATAAGTTTACGATTACAGACAAACATTTTATTAAATTTATGAATCTGTTTTAGAAGGTCAACAATTTTATAAGGAATACCATTCCTATTCGGTGTTGTTGTGGTATTCAGTCCTAAGACTGGTCTGATGCAACATTCCATGCTAACATATTTTGCGCAAGCCTTTACATTACCGCACATTCCTACACCTTCATAATCTGCTAAGCGTATTCCATCATTGGCCTCCCTCCTCTGTTCTTACCCCCACACACTTCCCTCCAATGCTAATTTTACAAGGCCCTTATGTAATATTCCGTATATATATATATATACATAAAATTCATTTGGAACTGAATATAGACAGAGGATAACCTCATTTAATTGATAGTAGATGTCGCTAAACTTGGAAGCAGTAGAATGTCAAATTTTCGAGATCCTGAGTCAAGACAGAGTATCGAAGACGTTGCAGTCAGTTGCTTAGTCTATATATATTTATATATAATTTTATAGGTGATTATGAACTGTTGTTCTAATGTTTATATAAATTTGTTGTTTTTGTAAAACGGCTTTAGTATTTATCATGACTTAATAAGAAAAATATACATGGCATTCAAGACGATAAAGGTGTAGCATATAAGGTTTAATGAAAACACTGGAGTAATTAGTACATACGGTATAGATGTATGATTATAAAATATATACCATCATAATAACAATTTAATAATACTTCACATATCAAAGACTGCTCTGTACGACCGCATCAGAATAAATAAGCATAATTTGAATTTTCATAGAGAAATAGAAAGAAATTGAAAGATATTTCATTGAAGCATATATATCTATTCGAAATGAAGTAGGAATAGTTGGTAAGTTCTATGCGAATACGTTGAATTAAATTTGGATTCTTTCTAAGAATACATTGATGGTAGGTATTTTAGTAGGCCTGTGTTGCGAACAGATCAGTTCTTGGATTTTCCCCTTTAATAGCATAGGAAGGGAATATTAAACGGGAGATACAGAAGGGATGTGAAGGATTAATAAGGACTCCTGTACAATAGTTTTCCGCTGCTACCCGATATTTGCCTAACAGCGGTGCAGGGAAAACCCTAGAAACCCGGTAACAGGTAGGTCGGGCTCTTGGTGCTTGTCCCACGTCCTTCGGATGACGAGAGAGGAGTTTTCCGCAGGGACACGCCTTGAATAAACAGAGCTCCTTTATTTTGACTCCCTGAACTAATCTAGCGTGCTAACTTAAACTGGTATATTCTCACTTTGACTAATAGAGTATTTGAAATAAAGTTGTTTAAATCTTTACAATTTTTAATTAATCAGGCCGTAAATCATTACTTTTATTTCCAATTATTTGGAAATTTAATTATTGGACTTCACCTCTGTGAAAAAATTACATATAAAGTCTTATAGAGTATATATGATGCGTTGAAGTGATGGAATATGGCATCACATCATTGGCCACGAATAAGTTAACCCAGTCTATGTTGAATACATGATATCTCATCAAAGATATATTTTTTTCATTAAGGAATGTCGCTACACAGGTATGTCGTCCATTACGGCTTGGACTCGACCAACTTTGCTGCCTCCTTCTCCAAACTGTCGTTTTAAAAGTTATTTTTGGTCAATTCACCGTCTTGAAATGTCCTCCCACGTAACACGTCCTCGTCAAGATATGTCGAGCGCTGAGATATTTTTTCCGTAAGGAATGTTCTATTTATGTCTTTCATCAAGACATGTCGCCAAATAATGCTCTTTGGTATCGTTCCATCTGCACTCATGACATCAGAATATATAGTCCATAACGCAATGCTACGAACATGCAGCAAATTTGTATGATTATTGTGGATTCGTTAGATATCTATTTGTGCACTATTTGCGCGAAGGTGGCTTTTATGGAGACTAACCACGACACAATCGGTTTCTGAACGGACGCAACTGCAAGTTTATGGGTGTATTACAACCAACTTTCACTTAAACTACTACATGTATCTGATGCTTTCTTCTCTTATGCTTATAACTATTAGATCTGGCTGGCTGAAAATTAGGTCTCTTCCGACACCCAATACAGCAGGGTAAATTGTTTTCTTATTATTTTACTTATATTGCAATTAACACCCTCTGAAATTAATTCATTATTGCTGCAAGTAGAGGCAAATATTTAGATTCAGCAAGAGATAGGCAAGGGGCTGTGGAATTTAAAATACTAAATCCGTGGCTGGAAACAAAGCATTGGGGATTAAGGGATCCCGCGATCCTGTAAAATTCGCCACTATTGGGGTAGACACGTCACGTGAAGTAGTTGTGGGGTAATGGTAAGCTGATGTGGGAAGACGCAATAGGACAAAAATGGCGGTTGGCTACACAACTTTAAAGGGAAGAAGTTAAAAGAGGAGAAGGAAGGTGTTGAGATAGAGCAGTTCGATTAAAACGTGTCGTTATTCACTATCCCTTCCCCTGTTGTCGTCCCTCGTTGTTTCAAATGCTGCTAACCAAATTCAGCGCTAAGAAACGGCAGTCGTTGGCGACTGAAAACACTGGAGTGTTGAAGACTTAGAAAATGACGCTACAAAATCCAAAATACATCACACCCGTCCGTTGCTACCTCCTGCTTGCTAAGTAATCCACGTCGAATTCTTGGAAGTCGTCTTCGTATCTGGACAAGCCTCAGAGACGCCAAGCGGAGAAAAATACACAAGTTCGTTTAACGTTGCAACGTAATAAGCAATATCTTTCCACGCAGATGACCCTGTTAGTTTGAGTCCCATGTAAATTAATGTCCATCTTGAATATTTGAAATAGTTTTAGATTTTACACTTTCTTAGATTGTAGAGAACTCTAGTGAAAATTGTTTTCATTAATTTTAAAAAAACGCTAGTAAAGTAAACGGACAATTCTGTTAATTAAATATATTTTCACCACCACCACCACCCTCTTCTTTAAAGGGGCAGTTGGGGTTTTCAAAAAAATAATTTCGTCTGCATACTTGACTCAACTATATTGAAACATAGTTAATCCATTGCATTGAATTTTAAAACCTTAATTAACCACGTTTTATACAACATACTGTCGAGAATTTTGTTGTAACTTCTTAGTTGCCAACTTACCGATTTTAATATTCAAGTAACAATATTTACACAAAAAATTAGCAAATTTTCAGGTTGAACGTACCACCACCCATCCCCTTTCTTTCCAATTAGTAAACATTTTAATTCCAGTTGTCATTTATTTTAATCCATACATTATAATTATTTTCCTTTTTATGGCCTTTCTTCGTTTCTGTTAAATGTATTACGAAGAATTCTTTCCAACATTTTGCTTAAGTAATAAAGCATGAACACTTATGAACTTAGACAATCTAGCCCATTTCAATCAGCGGCCAAATCAATAGCATCACTTATAATTACGGAGACAGCTTTGAGGATCTAAATTAAATTGCTTTGGCTTTCAACGTCAGGTTGTCATATGACCTTTCGAATATTAGACTGGAGGTAAAGGAAATTAATTTATAAGACGCTATAAACGCAAACAGAGGTTAAATTTTTTATAAACAATACTTGAGAAACGTCATAGGTAAAACACCCCTAGGCCCATTACGTATGGGAGTCGCAATGTACAGCGTGTTCAATTTATCTCAAGACATTAAAATATCTTGAGAATTACACATCGGATCAAAAAAAAGTGCGTAATAAAAAATGTTCGTCTCAAAAGAAGACATCTAATGATACGAAACTCGACCCCACCACCCCAACCCCTGCGGGAAGAGTAAAAAATCTTAAATTAGAACCCCCATTTTTATTTCAGATTCAGATTTTACAGAAAAAAATACTCCAATTTGACCTACGGTTTGATGCATTTCGGCCATTGATGGCGTTGTTTTACGAGTCCCCTTGCCTCTGCCTTTAAATTACCTCTAGGCGGTCGGTGTGAAATCTGCAGTCATTCATTCAACTGTATAATGTCCATAAAATATTTAGATGTTGATATTTATATGTGGTGATGGCACACTTTGGTATCTCAGCTTGGCTAGAAATTAATTTCACTTCTTGTTGTGATTTTGATTCTTTTAAAAAAATGAATACGACAGCCAAATTAGTCATAAATTTTAATGAAATTTTAAGAAAATAAAAATAGGTACATGCATCGTTCCTTTCTATTCGTTTGCAAATATGAATTTTTATCAATATAAAAATTCTAATAAAATACGATTTTACCAACATTTTCTATATAAATAAAAATGAATGTATGTCACGTATGCTTTCCTCCGTTCATCCGATTGGGATTAATCTTTCGTCGTGAGATGTAGTGCGAACGCCCGTGAAGGTTACTGTCGGTAATATAAAACCCGGTTCGGTAGAAAAAACATTGGAGAGATAAAACATATACTTATGGGAGTCGCAATATTATTCTTTGTCTTAGAATATCGGGGCTGTTTTTAACTCTTAAGATACAGGCACAGCTGAAAGCAAGGGAAAACTATAACTTTGTCTTTAATTTCCGCGGTGATGCAACGCTAAATGCATGACAATTTGATGTCAGCCCTCTGGTAAAGGATGCCGGAGGTAAAATAGTCCTCCATTCGGATCTTCGGGCGGAGACTACTCGGTACTATATCATCAGAAAGTAAAAGAAAGACGTTCTTCAAATCGTTGAGACAGTAATAAAAGTATACATTCCCAAAAGTGCCACAGAAGAAAAGAGATTGAGAAAATCTAGAAAAATTGAAGAAACCCTGACGTATATGAAAGGAAAAGTGAATTAGAAGTGACAAATACCTGGTTCAAGCATCATGAAAGAAGACTACGCGTGTAAAAAAACCGGGGAACACAGAAAGGTACTAATTGGGCTAAATAATGGTGAGACAGACATAGAAGTCAGGAGCTGGACTGCAAAACCTATCCAGTAGCACGTGTAAACTCCGACCATAATCTATTGATTAAGAAATGCAGGTGAAAATGAAGAAACTAAAGAAAGGAATTGAAACAAAGAGATGTGAATTAGAAAAACAAACAACAGAAGGGCTTGGGAGTTTCAAAGGAAAAATCAAGAGTAGGATAATGGAGAAATGAAACAATATAGAAGAGAATTGACTATAGCAGCCGACGAAACAGTAGAAAAATAGCTCAGACTAATAGGAAAGCACGGATAACACATGAAATAATAAAACTTATTCATGAAAGGCGTAAATATAAAATCGCAAGTGATAAAAATGGTAACTAGTACAAATGTCTGAAGGCTTGGTTCCAAAAGAAATGCAAAGCCGTTGAAGATTTCATGGCGAAAGAGAAAATAAGCGCAGCTTATAGGAAAAGTCAAAGAAAAATTCGAAGAGAGGAAAAATATAGGTATTAACATCATGAGAGGAATGAGAAGCCAATTCAAGGTACAAAAGAAAAGGAAGAAAAATGGAAGGAATACCTAGAAAAACTGAATCACGATGGAAATCTAGATCAGTCAGTAATAGAAGAAGAAAAAGAATAGTAGGTGGATGACGAAGAGTTGAGGGACAAAATTTTAAGGTTGAGTTTGATATGGCTATGACATATCTATGTAATTGTAAAGCGCCATGAATTTATAACATTCCAGCGGAGTTGACAATATTATCGGGCGAAGAAGCAAAATCAGGATATTTTGCGAAATCTACGAAACGGGTTGAATACCAGAAGAATTAAGGAGCAATATACCTATACCCAAGAAGATAGGCGCTGACATATGCGAACAGCTCAGTTTAGTATCCTATGCGTCCAAACTATTAACGATAACGAGGATGGAACGTGAAATAGAATGCGAGTTAGGAGAAGATCATTTTGGTTTTAGGGAGAATGAGGACAAGAGAGGTAATATTGACTGTGCCTCTAATTTTAGAGGCAGGATACGGCAAAAACAGGCCTACATTCATAGCTTTTGTGCATTTAGAAAAAACCTTTGATAATGTAAACTGGAACACACTCCTAACGATTTTGCAGATGAAATGAGTAAATATCGAGAAAGAAGATTTATCCACAGCATCTACAGAAGGCAGTCAGCAGAAATTAGAATTGAAGGGCAAGAAAAGGAAGCAGAAAATAAGAAAGAAGTTAGACAGGGATGCTCTTTAACTTATATATAGAACATGTGATTAATAAAGTTTAAAAGAAATATGAAACACGCCCTAAGATTTGCTGATGATATTATAGTATTAGGGCAGTCAGAAAATTATTTGTAAACTATAATAAATGGCTTGAACGTAGCCCTGGAGGAACATGAGGACAAATAGAGGGAAAAAACAAGGTAATGGAGTGCATATGGGAAGCAGAGGAATAATAAAGGATGTTAAATTTGGAAGGGATATTTTGAAGGTAGTTAAGGAGTTCTGCTACTTAGGAAGCATAGTAACTATGGATGATAGAAATATAGTAAATATAAATAATAAAAAAGCACATGCAAGAAAGGATTTCGGAAAAAAAAATTTACTTATGGCTAATATAAGTATGAATCATAGGGAATCATTACTAAAAATGTTCATTAAGGTACGGGTAGTATTTCTTACCTAACATACAGGTAACCTTTAGACTCAAGGATTCTCTTAGGACACTAGGAAAATTTTTGCATCTCTTTATGCACCGGTATTTTTTTAAGTTACTGTGTTTATTTGACTAGCAAGTCTAGATTTATTGCTCGATTAAGATACGATGAGTCACCACGGTGGCTATGATGAAATTAACAATCTGTCAGCTTACATGTTGACATAGTCTGACACCCAGCTAGTTTCTAATAAGAATATTTAGTTATATAAAGTCCTTAATTTTTTTTGAAACCATACAATATCAAGTTGATAAATTCTTAAGAATTATTCAAATTAAATCTTCCAACAATTTAAACCTGGTCAAAATATAAAAAAATAATGCTAACATTTAAGGCTAACATAATGTTAGCTCTTAAATCGGCCAAACAAAATTCTTTACATTAACTGGAATTAATTAACATAAAATCAATTTGAAATTCAATGCTCAAAATTATTCTACCGCGTCGAAACCTTTTTATGTAAATAACCATTTTAAAATATAGATGAAAATATAAATAATATTAATTATTGATAAGCGCAATATTTCACATAATTCGGCTAGGAATGTGAGGGATGGTTCTAATAATTCAAATATAATTTATTTTTCCATACTGTAAACTAGTTTATCGGTTAATATAGAAAATCGATTGTTAATTTTAACTATCACCACCATCTGCAATGATATTAGTAAGAAAGTTTCTATTACAAATATCATTAAATACGTATGAAAGACGTATGCGATTTTTAAAAATATTGCTAGCATTTTATAATAACATAGTTTTTCATATTTTTGATATTAGCATATTGAAATATTATTTACATGATAAACATCGATTTTCAGCTCTTACTTTAGTTTGTCACAACAGTGCTCGTAATTCTCTCTCAAAGCTCGTGATCTTCAAGCCTCACAAGCCATGTAGCCTCCGAATGGAATTGGAAATTGCAATACGAAAATAAAGTTAATATATGTAGACGGAAGTAAGCACAGTTATTTTTAATCCAGAGAAAGTTGTAGCTGCAGTTTGTAATCAGCAAATGAGTACATGCAATAAAGTGAAAACTTTTGACTGTCCTTGTTGGCCGCCGAGGGAGAAAGCTTTGTGCTCCAAGAACTGTTTGCTGTAGGAACAGAGATAACATACCCGCTTGAAGAGCCGTAAAGAACGCGAAGGACCTCTCGCAGACACTGAGATAGTAGACAATGGGATGACATTCAGTCACTCGTTGACCGTAATGTAATAAACAGACACAATTTTTTAACGGCAGTAATATTATTAATGTTAAATACAACCATTGACAGACAAACGCTGAAAAGTGGACATTACTAAAATAATTTAAACATGTCATCCGTTTCGATGCGAATCGTTTTCGGACGTCTACAACATGACTGTAATATGAGTACGGGAAAGTCAGAGACAAACAGTAAGGGACCAGAGAACTTTAAAATAAAACAGCGAACAACTTACGAAGGTTATCATTGTCTTACAGAGCAATTATTCACAGTGTATATATAAACGAATCGCCGAAATGTATGTACGAGCATAACTACTGAAAAACCGCACCAAATTGGATAATTCTTTTTTTGTTCTGTACGTCAATGTCAGGACATGATGAGTATAGAAGAAAATTAAGTACTGCTGTAACGACAGTTTATTTTATAAGTTGAAATAAAGAATGGATACCCAATTGCAGTCTTCGTTTATTGGCATAATATTATAGAATTTAATGCTTTCGACTCAATAAGCCATATTCGTCTGCAATATTTCATTAAAGAAACAGGATTTATATTTACATACAAACAAATATTTTAAAAAATCGAACGGAAAGCTTTTCAAATTCGAATAATATAAAAAAAATTACGGAAAAGCTGCCTAATATTCGCGCGTTTGAATCTCCAGCGTGAATGTGGGTTGCCTATACTCTTGATCTGTTTATGCTCCGAAACGGCTCAACGGATTTCAACGAAATTCAAACAAGAATTTTTACTTAGTTTCGTGTGTGTTTCATCTTGCAAAGTTCAGAAGATGTTAATGAAATATTTATAAATGCATTGAATTTCTGTGCGAAAAGGGGCGTAAAAAACAACTGCGAGTTAAATATCCTACTATGCATTCCTATACCATTCATCCCACATACTGTGTTGTTATAAGTGTAATTAAGGCAGCATGCGAAGAAAGAGAGAGATGGGGCGGCGAGCATTCTCATAATCTATTGTTGTAAACATGAGAAAGCGGGACCTGTTCAAAACCAACTGTGACTTATAAGGATTGCCGTGAAGCTATCATATCATAAGCTCAACCATTGGATTGGACGGACGTGTTTATACAGTATTGATAGATTGACATTCATTCTTATTGAATTACAGTTTCTTTCACAACAGCAAACCTTAGTGTGTTTCGTGTGTTTTGATGTGAGGCATCAAAATTTCGGTTGGCGTACGTGTAACTCAAATCGAGTTCATAATCTTCGAGACAATGAGACTGAAGAAGTGCATAGGCAGCGTTTGGAGGCAAACAGAACGGTAATTTCTCAAGCGATATCTAACACTTCTGCAGAAGAATCCATACCGTCGGGTTCGCGTGAAAGGCGACAAAACAGACGGTCAAACGTAACAATTACCTATAAAGGTTTGGAGTATAACTTCCGAACAATTCTCCTACGGGGAAGGAAACAAGTCATAAAAAAAACAAGGATATTATCGACTTTGGTGTCGAAACCGGTGTAAATGGGGTTCTCTGTGTAGTATGACCTTTAATATGCAATTTAAGTAAAAATTCATCCCTTAAGTGAGGGAGAAATTTTATTCTGTTAGAATACTGAACATGTTAATAGTCCTGTTAGTGTAACAAGCAGTATTTTTGCCTCTGTCGAGATACTGGGTGTATATTTGAGGTTCATATTGTGACGTTTTCGATGCCAGTTTAGTCATGTGAAAATGATGTCCCTGCCTAAAACAGAAGTGTTGCATCATACCAGTCTAAGGGCTTATAACAACAACAACACATACGATCAATTTTATTATGCTCTATCAGGGTGCCTGGCGTTGCACGGGTATTTATTTATATTAACCCCGTGCAGTATTTAATTTCACGAGAATCTCTTGATCAACGCGGGGTTAAACCATCATCGACTGCTTCACTTTATGAACGTTTACATTGTCTAAGCTGACGTTATGCTAATTTAATCACAACCGGCGTGTTGGCTCACAGTACCCTAATCCAGTGAAGAAACCTACTAGTAACCAATTATTCCTAGTAAATTAGTCTAATTTATCGGTTAATTTAATTATCGGTATGTTAAATGAGGCGAAATTTTCCCGATATCCTAATAGATTTATACTCGATAGTACACAATAACTCCCAGTGCAATAAGACAGTCAAAAATACTATCTATACCCTAATATAGTAAAAAAACACTCCCAGAGCTTAACGGTAAATATGTATATATATTTTTTTTGGGGGGTTAACAGGCTACATGAGGGTGATCCTGAAACAGGCAACTCCCCTTTAATAACATAGGAAGGGAATTTAAAAGGGGGGATGCGGAAGGTAGAGCAACTAGGGCCCCCGGGCTATGGTTTAAGGATCCTACCCGGTGTTTCACTTAAAGAGATGCAGGGAAAACCCTTGAAAACCTGCATCAGGTAGGTCACGCATTGGATACTATTCTCCCGCCCTTCCGAATGACGGGAGACGAGTTTGCTGTGGGGTCGCAGCATTCCCTTCTCCATGCCTCCATCAGTTTCAGGAGGAAGTTGGACGACTGATACAATGAGATCAACGACATCTCTTGCCATATGCCCAAGGACTTCGACCCCAGTACATAAACCCCCTAAAATAGGTGCAAGTGTCTCGGCATGTGATAATCTTGAAAAACCCTGAGAGAATGCGAGGACATCCTTAAAATAAAGCCCCGCAATCAATCTGGGTAGAAATACGTGCGAGAGGAAGCTCCTACAACCCATACCCACACTACTAGTTTTGTAGTAACAGACTACTTGAGGGTGATCCTGAAATAGGAAACTACTCTTTAATCGTATAAGAAGTGAATTGAAAAGGGGGGGTTATTGAAGGGTTGTGTGCATCCCGAGTGAGACAGGTAACGGCCAGTCGATATTCAATCCCCCCCCCCATGTGTTTTTTTATTTATTTAATTTTTGGATAACTTGCTACATGAGGGTGATCCAGTTACTCTGGGGTGAAGCGTCTGCGAAAAAACTCCCGCAGCCTTGATGTATGAGAGTTGACTAGTTTTTTTTGTTTTTTGGGGGGTAAACAGGCTACATGAGGGTGATCCTGAAACAGGCAATTCCCCTTTAATAGGTGGGGTTTGGAAGGTAGAGCAAGGGTTGACTTGGGTCTGGTGTTTCACCTAAAGAGATGCAGGTCAAAATCTGCATCAGGTCTGTCGGCTGTTGGGTACTATTCTCCCGCCCTTCCGAATGACGGGAGACGAGCTTGCTGTGGGTTCGCAGCATTCCCTTCTTCGTGTCTCCACAATTTTTATTAGGCAGTTGGCCGACTGATGCAATGGGATCTGCGGTCAATTCTTACCGTATACCTAAGGTATTTCATTAGGAGGTTGAAGTACGGTTGGAATTTTTTTTGCGAATAAGAGCATTGGACTTGGAAACCTAAATATTATTTATGTTTCTTTGGAATTTAGAGTTTAGCACATCGTCTTCAATTTACTCATAAATGACATTAATCGCTATTGATTTCGTCGATTTTCACATCATTCCACCCCACCCTTTCCCCAACCATGCGCCTGAAGAATAATTTAAAAAGCATTTGTTGTCAGAATTGAATTCGGGGAACTTAAATAACCCCTGACTAGGTACGACTTATTGAACTCCGTGCCGAAGTGAATTTATTCCTGAAATATTCGTCAATCTTTACATATGCAACTTTCCGATGTTGTTTTAAAAATTTGAACGAACTGAACGTAGCGATACGGACAAAATATTATTACAGTAGTAGATGAAGTTTTATCTTTTCATTCAAGAATATAGTTGTGAATGAATCCGGTCGTAAATGTTGCTTTGAAGTGTCTCTAGTAGACACAAGGTAAACGCAGAAAGTTATTTACTAGTGAAGAAGTTCGGAATTTGTATCATATTGCTTGTTGTCAGGAAACCCTGGATCACATCAGCCTTTCATATGGAAAACATATTGAGTGCCGATCCTGCCATCCAGCAGCAAGTCATTTGTAGAGATGGCGAATACTCAGCAGCATCAATACATATTCAAGAAAATATCAGGAATAGAATTGTTTAATTAACTGAGAAAAGAACGTGACAGTCGGACAAAACCAAAAAAGTGTTTCTATCTGGAATAAGACTATTTTTTTTACGTAAATTGATGGCTTCACTAATCTAGAACTTGGAGCGGAACGAGTGACTAAACCTTACAAATGAGGTTGTAATTTGCATGTGAACAGAGAGATTAACATTATGCTCGTAAGTGTGAATCAGCCGTCAAATAATCGCGCATGTGACGTTTCGGTCTTTTTCCTGCTTTTTAAAAACAATTCCTTAATGAGTGTCATTGTAGTGATTAGAGTTACTTTTCCTTCAAATAAAACACGTACGTAAATGAAATGATTCATTGAAAGTGGTACTTAAGTTTACTGGTCTTCGCGGAATCGTACTTCAAAAAAATTTTCAAAAGACCTGTGACACTATCAACTCTAAGACCAAGATTGTCCAACATCTGTTAGGAACGTTACTGCTTGCGGCTTAAAACAGATACATTCTTATTCACCTTGAAATTTATTTGTTGTTTGTTCAGACTCCAATCAAAAATGTACGAATGTAATTGGCGTGATGCAATCACCTGGAATATCACAGTCTGAAGCAAAACATGGACATGAATACATGATTTGATTATCTATGACTATATTTTTGTATTTGTGTGCTTGAGCGCCGTCGAGCAAATAGTGTGTGACGTCACTGAGTTGCAAATCAAATGATAAAGTACTGCGAAATATAAAATAATGAAATATGACCAACTAAGACACATTTAATAGTTGAAATTGTAGTTTACAATAATGTTTCTTCCGTATATTTAGGAGTTTCCCAGATGTTATATTTAGTAAAGAATCACATTCAAAATTATTAAAAATATCTTAGGATTGATGGATTTACGTATATTGTATAATTTAGTGTTAAACTACTTCTGTGGCTTAATGCGGGGTATACGATCCAATAAGGACGAGTGATAAACGAAATAACATTAAACGAGATCGTAATACCATGTAAATATTGGGGATAAGTGAAACAGATCAGCACATTAATTACGGTCCATTGTTATTAAGTCGAGCAAATGCGTCGAGTTGCTTTGGAATTTTTCAATCATAAATAAATCTTTCGGTTTGAGTTTTTTTTTATTTCGCAGCAGCGGTAACTGAAGGGTAAAAGAGTTCGCTTAACAGATTTTGGAAAATTATAGTGATACAAGATTTTTATTCTTCTTCTCCAGTACTATAACCAGTTACACACCAAGACTGTCTCTCCAAACCTCCTTCTTCTGTCTCTATGCAGTACAACTGAGGTTCGTCGGTTGACTTTTAATATCCGTGGATCTTTCTCAACTTCATCAAACCATCTGGTTCGTGGTCCTCGTCTTATTCCATGTCCCAAATTTCAAGTCCGATTTCAGTTTAAGTCGTCGGAAATGCGTCACTCCGAAGAATTCTTTTCGAAATTTCTGAATCAGGAGAGTCTTTAGAGGTAGGGTGATTCTCCCTGCGCTAAAACCCCAACCTGTAGGACCAGGGTGATCTGCTTCTGGTGTTATCCCTCCTACCTGTCTGTTTTGAGTGACTGCCAGTAAAGCTATGGTTTCCTAGGAAAGCGTTGTAGTAATGCTGCAAGCTTGACGGAAACGGACAATCCGGAGATGTAAATTTAGAACAACGTCAACGCTGTCGTCCTGTTTGCGGTCTAACAGCAGGTGTAAATGTTGACCCTTTCAGCAGGTAGTAAGACGATTAATTACATAGTGGACTTATATCGATGATACTTCGAAATATTTTATGACATTTTACTTTAAAATATTTTTTAGATATCAATTGTACGCACCATTACAAGAAAAATGATATCAAACAATATATACTTTAATGAATTTAGACGCAACATATTTGATACAGAGCTAACGTATATATATTATATAGGGAAGCTTTTAAATGTTTGTTACTTTTATTACTGTTCTCGTAACTTATAATTTTTTAATTAAATTATATTAGGAATACAGAACGTGAACTTAAGTTAGCTGTTACTACGACATTGGTCATTTCATTAACAAAACTATATTTATCCCTTTTATTTATACAGATATGTTCATTTCACACAAAATTGGAAAAAATTTCGAAAGTTTCATTATTATTACAAAAAATATCGAGCCTTGAAAGGTGGAGTAAATATCACTAGTATAATTCTAGGATATTTTAAACAAAACTTTTAAATGCAAATATTATATATTTTACTAAACTTCTAAAAAATTTTACATTATTAACGTTAGTTTTAGCTTTTGCATTGCCCATTTCATTAACAAAAAGATATGTTTTCGTTTTATTTACATAGTTAAGTTCACTTGAGGTGGGAAAAACTACCAAGTATACGCTTGCCCAAAGACCTGAAAAGTTACCTATTGGTATTAGTTACACAGGTTCAATTCTTCTGCTTAAAAAATTGTTCTCGCCATTTTCATTGAAATTTCTTGACTTAATGGCATATTGTGTTCAACTTCACTGTTAATTCAGTTCGGTAAGTGTAGTAAATTGTGAAAAAGCGGGAAATTTTCACTTTTGAGTCATTGTTGCAAACCTGATCCTTAAGTTTTAAACATATGCCAGTCGCAGTTTATCAACCTTCTGTAGTCAGGCAAAAATAAAATTTCGAACTGTCATTAAACAATTCCACTTGAAGGGTTGGACAACTGCGCAAATCAAAATCGAACTAGATGAAGTTCTGCACCAAAAGTGATGACCCTTTACTTCTGGATTAATAAGTTTAAACGAGGTCGCAGATGCAGAGAAGAAGAAACTCAATCCGGTTGCCCAATTGAGGTCACCACTCAGGAAAACATCCAAAACGTTTACTGTATCGTAATGGAAGATCGCACTAGAAGTACGTGAGGTAGCTGATGCCGTAGACTAATCAACAGGACGAGTTCATTTCATCCTCCATGAAAAAGCTTTGTGCGTGATGAGTTCCGCGGCTGTTTACATTGGACGAAAAACGGATTCGGGAAAACATTCCAACGCAAAAAGTAGCAATGTTTAGGGGTAACCAACAAGACATTTTGCGCAGATTGTTAGAGGAACTTGGATCCATCACTACACTCCAGAAACTAGAAAATAATGTACAAAAGCTTGCGAATGTGCACCGAAAAAGACCGTTTTGGTAGCTGGAAAGGTGATGGTCACTGTCTTTTGGGATTCTCAGGGTTTAATATTCGTAGATTTCTTAGATAACTGAAAAACCATTATTTGGCTCTGTTATGCTGCTCTGTTGGATCGTTTTAGACGGGTGCTGATTGAGAAACTACCAAGATTGGCGAGCTAGAAAGCGCTGTTTCACCAGAGCAATGCGCCAGCGCGCACACAAGCGAAAGTCTACGAATTGGGATTACAATTATTTCTCATCCACCCTATTCCCGGACCTAGCACCAAGTAACTTGGCTTGGTGGGAAGAAAATTTCATCAAATGATGTGTTTGAGGCCGTGTTGCAGAGTTTGACAAAATCTATTTTTGCTATAGGTTGAAAAATTGGAAACTCGCTGGGTCAAGTGTACAGTCAGGAAAAGTGACTATGTTAAGAAGTAATTAGACTTTTCTAATAAAATTCCTTTTGTTATATTTTTAGCGGACATTTCAAACAAACCTCGTAGTTGCGACAAGATTTTTCTATATTATTTAAAAATTATCTGTATTGTTAAAGTTGACAATTAAAATGCACTCCCGGTATCGGATCATCTGAGGACCTACATTCTAAGTATCTAGTGAAAACTACTTCTTGACCCTTCTCTTTCTTTCACTTTGCTGTCACCCATTGTAAAAACCAAAAATTTTCGTTTATATCTCTACACACAATAACGTTGTTAACCGGTCACAAGTCAACTGTGACTCAGCAAACATGCGTTCGTACTGCTATGACACTTGCAGTGATATTGCATGCGTCTAGCAACAACATGGCGCGACATTTCGCGGAATAATCGTGAAAATACCGCGTAATACTGAAACTTGCCAGAATGCCTACGCTTTAAAACGAACGGAAATGGATTATCTGAACGATCAAATTCAATTCTCGGAATTAGTACTGCATTACTTCATATAGGAAGTTGGTTGTAGTCTATATCGCGTGGTTTCGTAACTCTGTAATCTTGTACTGTTTCACATTTTACACTTACAAACATTCAAGAATGTCACGTATCTTCAATAGTACCAGAAGCCTACCCGAATCCGCAATTATTTATGCAAACAGCGTACTGTATTATAGATTCCTGGTATTTTCATATTTAATTAAACAAGAGGAGATTCCCCGTAAATCTATCAAACTATTGCAATTGTAATAAATTACCAGTTTTTCTTTTTCCACAGTTTCTATTTTTCCAAAAATTATATTCTCTTGAGAGCACAACAAATTATTAGACATGAAACATTACGGACCTGTATCCCAAGGCTCTCGGATTAAAAATAATCGCAACATAAACTGATGATCAATGCTGGTTAACTGCCTATGTTGTAATACAAATTCAATCTGGCAACGATTCAACTTGTAGAAACGGAAATATTGTAACAGAAATTGAAGTATTATTATGGGAAATCATTTTAACATAAACCTTAAAATTTACTTTATCTGTGATTTTTAAATAAAAAATTATATTCATAAAGCTTTTAGGTTTACACACTAATTGGTAATAAACTTATCTTTGACAAAATATTTGGTTTCACAACATAATATATTCTGACAGTTTACGTATGGACATGTGAATATGAGGAATATTAATGTTTTTAAAAAGTCTTATCTCGGAAGTCAAATACGTTGAGATGGAAGATAAATATTATTTTTAAAAAGCCATACTACGTTTCACAATGGGGAAAAAATATTTCAGTACGGCAAGGCGTATGTATTTGGTTTCAGGAAATTTTAATAGGAAAAATACGTCGTTTGGGCCACTACTGGAGACTCCGTAAACGAGTGCTGGGAAAAAAAATCTATCATTCTCCAAGGCATACAAAAACACGTTCAGGTTAAGCAATTGAAGCAGAATACTCCAAAGTTAGGAAATTACATAGCATCAAAGGTAAAACATAAATAAATAATAGTTAATAAATAAATAAAGAATTGCGGAAAAAATTTCAAAAGAAAAGTATTTAAAAAATTTTCTTATAATTTAAAGTTAGATCCTTATTTTGTAAAAATAAAAAATTAACGTGAAATATTTTTAAATTGTGTTTTTATTTTTTTCTGTAATTTATCTATAATAATTTTCTAGAAATACATAAGGAGGCGCAAAGGAGAAGGACACGGTAAAAACAAATTAAAACAAGATAAAGAAAAGGAAGACATTTAAAAATACGTTGGAACAGTTTTAGCCAAAAGCGTCTCAATACACAATCTCAAATAACACGCCCATATTTAAAATTAAAACTAGCATACTAAGACGGAATATTCAGAATATTAAGTCTCACAAATGAGTAGGACCAGATGGTATTTCCGAAGGAGTGATTAAGTTAGGGGGAGAATGCATGGTTACGTACCTAATACATCTATCTGAATCTTCGGACAACAATACTGATGTTCCATACGATTTGAAAATCTAGAAAGCAGTGCCAATATACAAATCGGAGGCGGAAACTTGTAACTATAGGCCGGTAGTGTGAAAACCATTAGAACGCTTGATAGTTGAACATTTGAGGGAACATTGGGAAGAGAGGGGATGGATACATCCTGAACAACATGGACATAGACCGGAATATTTCTACGGCAGCCAATTAACAACGGTCTGACAGGATCTTGCGGACATTGTCGATGATGGAGAGAGGATAGACGCCGTAGTTATGGATTTTCGATGTAGTACAGCACAATATTTTGTTAGCTAAACTTAAAGAATCGGGAATAGATAATCGCTTAATTGAATGGATTATGGAATTTTTGAACAATCGCGTACTTAGAGTCCCGGTAAATGAAGAATTATACGATCCTATAGAAATTACATCCGGTGTGCCACAGGGAAGAGTAATCGGTCCAATAATGTTCTTGGCTTTTACGAATGACCTGACGACGGGAATAGATTCTAAAATTAAATTGTTCGCGAACGACCTCACCATATACAAAATAATAGAGAATATTGATTAAGAAGTCGTTCTTCAAGCAGATTGAAATGAGACAGAAATTAATAAGATGAAAATAAAATCAGCTAGGAGTAAAATAATTATTTTTACTAAAAAGAAAATGGAATTTAAAATAAGAAACGAAAAAGTGCCTCTTTTTGAAACTTTTTGAAACGCAACGTTTAATAAGAAATTAAATTGAGGAGAGCACATAAACACGGTAGTGTGGAAGGGATGAAGGTAGTTACATTTCATGAACAGGATTTTTAAGAAAGGTACAAGACAGGCTAAGGCAGCCGCTTACACTTCTCTAGTTAGACCAGCAAGTTTAAGAGCAGAACACGTCAATACCCTGGGTAAAATTCAGAAACTGGCTAAAGTTTAGTGTGGGAACCACTCGGTGGCTTGAGGAAAAAGGCTAGATGGGCACTCTACAAACTTACACGGACGAACCGGCCTGGACAGAAATAAGGAACGGCTTATTATACCTAAATTTTTCTCTAAAAACGACCATAATTATAAAATAAGGGAAAGTAACCAAAGAACAGATGTGGGCAAGCATTCCTTCGTAAATAGGGCAATAAAGGACTTTCCTTAAGAATACAAATGTTTTCTAAAAGAAGTTAGAAACACTGAAAGGTTAGGTACTTATTTTGTAAAAATAAAAAATAAAGTGAAACATTTTTTAATTTTTTCTATAATTTATCTTTGTAATTTTATTTTATCATAACTGCCACCTTTAATAATAGAATCAATAAATACATCTGAGCTGGAGAGATCGATCATGGAGTTACTATGAATTTCATAAAATAGTCGTATTTAATGCAGATTTTGTTAATAAAATGAAATTAATCAAAGGCAATTAATTATTCTTCAGCAACCAATAACGATAATGTTATTTAAACTGACCACTAAAATTAATTCTCTTTGCCATTCCCCGATTACACTTAACATTATATACCACTTATGTTACGCAAAGATGACATCAACGTGTATTGCAATGTGTTTTTCATCGACTTCCATGCCTCTGGATGTTTTATCATTGTTTGTAATGTTGTTTTGTCTAACCTCCAGCTCCGTTGTAAACACGTGGGTACAGTCCATAAGAAAATATGACCGCATTCGTTATCGGTTCCTCGGAGTAAGAGTGACTTTTTAAATACGGACACTAAGAGTATATAGAGTTACGCTATGCATTCCCGGTCTTGTCCGTCGTTTGTTTCTGGTAGTTCCTGTGTAACTGATAAATGCTGAGAGATAGGTCGCGGACCTAGACGCTATGTTGGTCCTCAGGCAATCAATGTCTTTCATTGTAGATTCTCACACTTCCAATTAAACTTTGTATTCTCTTTACAACTAATTTAAAGTAAATTAAACATGGTAAATAATTTATCCTATTTTCCCATTGCTTGTATATGCCCTATAAGGTTCTACCGCGGCGATGGGGAAGCTCTTTGCATTTCTATGAAAATTGTGCCATATTTTATAACGTTCCTCTAGGTGTGTGTGTTCAATTATGCGCGATTCCCATCAGTTCGTTCCGTATTAACTGAATCGATGAGTTATAAAGTGCTACGATACGATTAAGCGTTCTACAAAATTTATTTAGTGCCACATTCACGTACAACAGTATATCAGTATTGACAACATTGCAAACACAAGAGTAGCTGTTGAACGTTACTACTGGTACACTCACATTACCATCCGAAATTATTAAATAGCTAACTGGAATAAACCGCGTATGCTGACAATGAAGCCTGGTCAAAACCGGTATAGTTGACCATCTGGACGATTACGTTGGGACAAGATCTTCTGTCCTGTATCATACAAGGATAACGGACGAGGGCAGTCGACGTAATATATCTTGCCTATATTCCCCTACTAGTGAGCTTCCACAGCTCTAGAGCTAGGAAATGCGATTCATTATTTAAAAAGCATCTCGAAAGAAAAAGAGCAGTCAACCAAATTTTTCGTAAAACCAATGGAGAACTATACACGAGGAATTGAGGCATGGCCGTAATTCTCTAAATTGTCTCTTGCCTTATGAAATGAAGTGATCATGTCTAAATAAGCAAATCAGCAACGTAATACCGCATTAAGTAATGAATATAAAATCCTTTTATTTGCTGCATAGATAAAGAAGTTCCTACTTTAGACAAAGGCGGTGTAATTAAATGTGTAATGTGTGTTGATCCGAAAAGAAAGGATTTGCTTCTATTATGATTTATTTATAGAGATTACAAGGAAAAGCTGTCCATAAAGTGACCATATACAGAATAAATCAAAATGATTCCCGGATTTCACAAATTTAGTCTGTGAAATCTAATTAATGTATCGTAATGTGAGATATGTGCAAAGAAAGGCAGCCTATCAAAGTTTAGTTTCCCTGAGGCATGGTTTCATTTTTTTCCGCTACGAGTGCGCAGGAAGCCGTTAAAGAAAATGGCGATGACTGGAGAAGTCAGCCTACCCGGCAGCGATGGAACTTGGACTTCCACAGAAAACTGTATGGCGTATTCTGAGAAAACGTTTAGAAATGAAACCCTACCACTTACAACTGGTACAGGCCTTAAAAGACACTGATTATGATGTACGGGCGTCCTTCTGTGCTGATTTTCTCGCATTAATGGAAGAGGATGGGAGTTCCAAAGGGTTTAATTTTCAGCGAATTTTCACCTTTCCGGGAAAGTGAATAGACACAACGTAAGGATTTGGGGAACTACCAATCCCAATAAAGTTGTGGAACACCAACGCGATTCTCTGTGTGTCGTGCTCATATACAACACTAGTGGTATGACTGAAAAAAACTGAGTGTTTGCCTATCTTGTCTCACCTTATGAGATCTTATTAGATTTCACAGAATAATGTTATGAAATCGGGTCCATGATTTAGACGTATAAACCGGTAAGTATCCAGCGAGTCCTTAAGGATAATTCGACAAGTTCTAAACTCATGAAAACCAGTACATAAGATATGAACAGTTGACCAGCTGGTGGTTGAACACTGTTGAAGTCTCGCTTAGGATCATCGACGGAATTATATAATATACTAGCTGGGTGTCTGGCGTTGCCCGCGTATTCAATTTTAATATCCCGGTACTCAACACTAATATTTTTGTCAGGGACTGATTAAACCGACATCAAGAACATCGCGTTGTTGAACTCTCACTTTTTCACACCCGTTAACTCTATTTAGCTGATAATCATAACCGGCGAGTGGATGAAATAATGAAAAAACCGGAACATTTAATTGCCCGGTACAATGAAGGAGCCGGAAATATTTCGAGTGAATCCTTTTCACACATTTCCACCGCCTTCTGAACTGGACTTACCGATCGATTGCCCCACATTTAACATCAATCTAGGTTGACTTAGTGTTTGCGTTTTCACCCGTTGCCTCCCCCCCCCCCCAACCTTGGACTGAGTTGCATGTTGAATGGCTGAATTAAACTTGGCGACTTCCATAACCAAGCAATTGCCCATAGTATTCATTGTTTTCAGGTTACTTTTATGTACAGCGCTCGATCCTCCTCCCCTATGGACTCTCCACGCCTATGTCGAATGCGGTAGAAATTATACGCAAACATTAACGGGCATAAACCCTATTAAATTAAAATATTACTCGTAACCCGCTTTCGTCTCCCTCTTAGGAGCTGAATTGCAGCTTAACCAGCTTGTTGAATGTCAGAAGCTAAACTCAGCGAATCGCATAACACCAGTTTCGATCGTTTCCTTGTTATCTTCATGTAACGCCCATCCACGCCTACCCTCAAAGATGCTACCCTCCTATGTTGGTTGGGTTGAAATTCTACACAATTAGTATCGGGTGAAACACATTTTTATTGACCCAGAAAAAGAATGCAAAAATCGGTCGTTTTTTGCACGTTTCAAAATTTCTACCGCAGTGTATGTTTCCGGGTCGTCGGTAACATGCGTACAAGACTTGGTTATAATTGTTCCACGTGTTTATTTTTTATGCGGACCATACATACGAAATTTAAGTCTTTCGTACATGCAACGACTGAATGGTATTTGTAAGGAGGACATGGTTGATCTGAATATTCGGTTTATTAACGTTAAATAATGTGAAAATTTAACGATCGTTTTATTTAAGTAATAGTACATTCAAAGTTTTTAATACGAGCATCCATAAAATCAGGAAGACCGAGCCCGCTTACAGTCATCATTTACTTTATTTAGAGTCGCATTAGCTGCTATGGTTATTAGCGACTAAGATAGGGGAACTCATTTATTTGTTAACTGTAACAGTTCAGTCAATTTTATTCTTTAGATACTTATCTTATAAATAACCGTGAAATATATGACAACGTAATAGGACCATTCTCGTCGCAGTTCCTATGTAGCCTACATTACACAGTCGTAAAAGGTTGTAATGATCTGTTACACAACATGCACTAAGTGCAAAATAAAATACATATGTCTGGATTCCCGTTCGCGTCTCTGGAGAACAAGTTCCACCTTTCCTCGGCAGATGTAGCGTCAAAAGCATAATCTTTTCGGGTATATTGCCAGTTCTTTTTTAGATTAAAAAACATTCATCTTGTAAAGTTTCATTCTTAAGAAACGGAAGGGCAAAGCGGGTAATGGTGATGAAAACAGAATCGAGCAGTTGAACAGTCATAGAATGAATGGAGAAGTTAATAGTTAATAATGTATTAAACGAAACTAGTGAGTCAACAGGAAGGGGCAGTGGAGACAGTTTAAATACGCCATAAAATCAAGAATAAAATTAACTACTTCGTATTAAAGCAGAAATGCTGACCAATGCTTGACATATTTTCCTACAATGAATTTTCTCTTTGAGTCGTCATTGCTGACGGATAGTAACTCTGTGAATAAAAGCATTTAACTATCTGCGGGTAGGTAGAGAAAGACTATAAACTGGTGCCAAAGAAACTTGAATAACTTCCAGGTCGGGCTTTCGCGTCGCTTTGTAAGCGTCAATAATTACTAAAGAGCAGCTATTACACGGCGTTGCATTGCTAATTTATTACTATTGTATGAATTCACTTATTTAGTTGTAAATTAACTGCTGTTTAATAGGCTAGTAGCAAAAAATTGCACGACGTTACTTCTGTTACTTATACGTATACATAAAATTTTCATGAGCCACACCAATCACTGTAAATAAATAGAAGAAAGCGAGTGAGAACAAAAATCGAAATATGCATGACAGCTATTCTCGTTATAGATAATTGAAAATTTGTGTACAAATATTTAAAAAATTCAGGAGACTACTAAGAATCGAACGATATGTATAAAATAGCTGAAATGAGAATGGAGACGCTAGAGAATGTGCACACATTCAGTAATTGGATCATCGTATAGGTAGCGACATTAATAATGGTAAGTATAAAAAATTATTATAAGAAATAAAATTTCCTGTCCAAAGGCTCCTAATAGCCAGACGAGGTCTAAGTAGTTTCTTAGCTACTTGTCAGAAGTGAAACAATTAAAGGAAAACTGTTAATAGCCGAAAACAATTGTAACCCGGATAGGGATTTGAAAAAACGTATTTTCTTTTTTTATGTTTAGCAAAAGTATTATTCATAAGTAAATAATGCCTCAACCTATTCGTTAGAAAAACTTTTAATAAACAGCTATAAAATTTGTAAAGGTTTTCAATTGGGAGGGTTAAGGTTAAATTTAGTTAATGATAATTAAATTAACTTAGAGGGTTTGATTTATTACAGTAATTACATAATTATTTTTGTAGGGCCATGAAATAGGGCGGGAAGCTCGTCTTTGAATTTGCAAGAGACTCAAATTTAATTATTTACTCAAAGTGTGGGTGATGTTGAGCAGCACGAATAGCATCACATACATCCGGATGCAAAAAATATTTACATACCAGATTGTTATTTTTGTAGGCAGTAGCATCCTCGTGGTCAACGGTACCTGAACTCTGGCTTTCCAGGAATTTGCGTCTTCGTTGTCGTTCCTTCCTTTCTTCCTGTCTGGCTGCACACAATAACGAGGGCGGTTAATAAGTCCGCGTCCCTGGTTAAAACTCTTCTCCATATCGGGTACATAGTATTCCTACTTTATCATGCATTGGGATAGCACGATTTTTCCTTTTGGGCCAAGTGTTAAGATTTGTGCTGGCAACTTGCACAATCCTGATCTAAGTTCGCCTCTACGTTGAACTTAACCGGCTCCCATCCGGATGCTATTTATAAACCTTCTCCTCAATGTATCGAATCAACGACTGCATTCTCTGATAGTCTTTCTGACCGATTTCTCTGGTCTGATCCACGACTGATTTCCTTCCCCTCGCGCGATTTTCCCTGAGTTCAACTTACTAAATGCCCGACCTCGTCACCTGACTACTCCCCTTCAACCAAATTCAAATACTTCTTTCGTGGGGCGTCAGAATTCCCCGGAGTGAGACTGGTCAAGTATTCCTTCACAAGTCGTTAATCCTTCACGGCTACAATTTCTCATGTCTCTGGCCTTTTGCTACGCCTGGACGCCGCCATTTGTTTTTAATCAGAGATTCTTCCGACTCACTGGTATGACTTCCGTCCTTCAATTTAAATTTTTAATTGAAAATTTAATTGTTTAACAACACCCTAATTTATTACACACGACGGTGCGTTTCTTAAAGTTGGAACTTCATCAGGTGTGATTTTCAATCTGAAAGTACAAAAGGAATTGTTATATCATGACATTAAAGTGGAATACTCATCGCGGTCATTTGTGAATAGACTGATGTTTTAATTTATTTCAAAATACTTGGATCGCGTAACTATTGATATAGTTCTCGTTTCATAACTTATTGCTTAACTGGTGTATTGTGTAAACCGATGCAGTTAACTGTCCACGGTATTGATAGTTTCACACTTAAAAATTATTAATTACATGTTTGACAGACTCTCAATTGTTCTCGCTCTTGAGTTTTTCAATCCACCATAAAGAGAACCAGTCTAAACATTTAATAATAATTTAATCTCCCCATATTATAAACATAATAATTGTAGGAAATATCCACTTAGGATTTCATTCCAAGTATCTGGCTGTATACAAGCCTCGAATATACGGCTGACACAACAGAATGGAATAAATATGTGAACGAAAGTTTCATAGTACACATTTTCCTTTATGCTGACTTTATTTGTGCGTCGTGTGATACTGAATTGTTCTACTATTCATAAATATATTCTATTCCATCTTGATTCCGTGGCGTGAGTTTTTGAATATGATTTCGATACCTCTTCCCCCCCCCCTCCTTTCTGTACAAATAATTGAACTACGTAATATTTCCCGGGAGTCTGGGACCTCGTTTTGTCATCCAAGGGCTTCAAACATAATACCCGGAAACTAAGTCTGAAGTAGCGGTTCGTCGCACCAGTCGCGTGTCCCCCTTTATTCGATATGTGCTAATGCAGTTGGTGACCCAGCAGTCGTCTTCAAGAGCCAGTAATGCTTAAGCATATTTAATGCATCCACTGAAAGGTACGAATGCCGATCTTCTGAGGGATTTTCGAGGCAGAGAAGCAGCGCTGGTAAATGACAGTATTAAGTGAACTTCTGTAAATTGGATTTCGTAAGTTACTTTTCATTTGAAATACAAATTTGATATTTGTGATCCATTTCTCTCATCTGATATCGAAGTTTAATTAAGTATTCTATTTGAATATTTATATTAATAATTAATAAATTTACTACTTTTTAAACTATAAAAAGTCAATGCGTAGTAAAACAGACTATAAGTTAAAATAATATAAACTTTTTTAAAGTAATTTGTACGCGACGTTTCCATCAGAAATTGTAACCTCATCTGAAGTGAAATGTAGGAAACAAGAAATTACTAAGGATGTAAATTTAGACGTTCATATCGTACAAACGAAGGGATTGCTTTTATCCTTCGTAATTTTTCTTTAATTCACACGTGATGAGGCTCCAAATTAATACGAAACTTCATGCAAAAATTCCACTTTTAATGTTTATATTAAATATTTTGAGTTATATCCTATTTAACTGTGTACAGTCAGATATTAAATGTATTAAATGAAGGTCATATCCATATTTAATTTAGAATCTGAAGAATAGTCTCATAAAATGTCTAGTGTATTTACAACATTTAAAGTAGTTTTCGACCTTGTGCCATATTCAACTTTAGCTTAATTTTATTTATCAGACACACATTGAGACATTTCTAACAATATTTCTAAAACTATTTTTTGTGTTGTCAAATCGTGATTCAATTTATAGTAAGGCTTGGTAATCGGATTGTGTTTAATGGCTAAAGTTTAAAATTGCACTTACGATCTTTAATCCTTAATTTTTATACATTAACCGAATTAATTTAATAAACTGCCCGTTATTGTTCCTAAAATACATTTCATTTTAAATTTTTACACGTTTCAAGCGTTTTTAGTTTGGAGTTACTTCAGAACTTTATACAATACGAAGTTTCGTTTCATAAACTGGCTTCGCACAAGCAAACGTTCTGTAGGAGCTACGCGATTGAAGCACATCTGCCATCTTAATGGCTCTAACATATGTCTGCTTTGAATATAATTAGTACAGTCATCTTTAATCTCCTGTTATCAGATCGGTACTTATAATTTCGCGTACGTCACCTTCGGTCGTACTTTACCATTTTCTACTGTAGACTGGGCCAGATTAATAAAATAAATTTACATAAATGATTTCACATTTACGCTATTCGGACGTAACTCGATGTAACATTGATTTGAAAAAGTAAGTCTCGTTTTTACAGCTGGATAGATTATAATAATCACGACGTCCCTTGTCACCATCTTCCATTGAAACCGAAGAATGATGATCCATTAAAAGTCTCTGCAATGCTTTCACCTGGAGAATTGTTGCAATTTAACCAATTGACCTATTAAATGGCTGCTATTTCATGTGACGTGTAAGGGAGACCTTAGTGTGGGATTGAGGGAATGTATAAATATACTTTAAATATTGCGTTAAAATAGTATTAAAATGAGAGCATTTGTACAGTGAACGTTACAGGATCGTAAGAGAAACATTAAAGTAAGTAATAAATGTGAAATAATGTTATTTATTTTCCAACGTGGACGGGTAAATTTGATGACGCAAACTTAGGTATTGAATTGAATTATACGTTAGGTCTCGCTGCGACCTTGATGAATATTGATTGTCGCATTTGCAAGATGTAGTTGTATGATTAGATGTTATGCTGCAGCAACTTCCTTAATCCGTTGATGCTTGTCATATTAGGGCACTTATACGCAGGTTTGAAGCCCATTTTTATTAAATTACTATATATATGGACATTTCTAATAACCGGACATCTCTAATTATATATTTTTAACATTTAATTGAAAAATATGCTGATATAACTTCGCATCCATCTCGGAATACTGATTTCGAAACATGATCACTTTTTTTAAAACTCCCATTTGTATTATTATTTGTATCTTGCATATTTGAAAATATATTTTGGTGTAAATAAATAATCCACTTTAATTTGTCTTTTTCTGCTTTAAGAAGGATTTTATCGGACTCAAAAAGCGTTTCTTTTGGGTTAACAGGCTACATGAGGGTGATCCTGAAACAGGCAACTCCCCTTTAATAGTATAGGAAGGGAATTGAAAAGGGGGGATGCGGAATGTAGAGCAAGGTAGCCAAGGGTTAACTAGGGCCCCCGGGCTATGGTTTAAGGATCCTACCCGGTGTTTCACCTAAAGAGATGCAGGGAAAACCCTAGAAAACCTGCATCAGGTAGGTCGGGCATTGGGTACTATTCTCACGCCCTTCCGAATGACGGGAGACGAGTTTGCTGTGGGGACGCAGCATTCCCTTCTCCGTGTCTCCACCAATTTCAGGAGGCAATTGGCCGACTGATCCAATGGGATCAGCGGACAACTCTTGCCATATGCCCAAGGTCTTTGACCCCAGTACATATACCTCCTAAAATAGGTGAAGGTGTCTCGGCATATGAGAACTTTGATAAAAAATACCCAAAGAGAGTGCGAGGCATCCCCGACATGATCAGGTAAGCCCCACAGTCACTCTGGGCTGAAGCGTCTACGAGAAACTCCCGCAGCGCCTCCCTCATGTCCAAGAGAAATGATTTCTTTTTTGGGGGGGTAACAGGCTACATGAGGGTGATCCTGAAGCAGGCAACTCCCCTTTAATAGCATAGGAAGGGAGTAGAAAAGGGAGGATTTGGAAGGTAGAGCAAGGTAGCCCAGGGTTGACTAGGGCCCCCAGTCTATAGTGTAAGGATCCTACCCAGTGTTTCACCTAAAGGCGATGCAGGGAAAAACCCTAGAAAACCTGCATCAGGTAGGTCGGGCTAGTGGGTACTACTCCTGCGCCCTTCTGATGACGGGAGACTGGATTGCTGTGGGAACGCAACAAACCCGCCTCCGAGCCTTGTTCAGTATTGAGAGGCAGTTGGCCGACTGGTCCAATAGGATCAGCGAACAACTCTTACCGTATGCCGAAGGTCTTCGACCCCCGTACATACACCTCTCAAACTGCCCAAGGTCGTCTCAGCCTGCAGGAGTCTTAAATTAGCTACCTTGGCCATGGACCAAGGGGGGAGGGAAAGAGGAAAACCAGGAAGGAGGAAGTCAACCTCCACCTGGCTCTCACTCATTTCCGAGCAGGATATCCTCCTGCATCAACCAGCATCCTATATGCCCAAGAGAAATGATGGTCTCCAAGTCCTTATATACCCGATATGTCTCAAACAACCTACGAGCTATAACGTTTGCTATACGGTTTACCCTTAGGCTTTCGTTCCTATACCATTCATCCGCAAAAAAATTGTTTTTTTAACGCTCATCATCCCAAACAAAAGGTTTGTGTCGATCTTTTGAAGATTTAGGTTCCTTCCTTCCCCCTTTCTTTTAGGTTAAGAAAAGGTCCCACGTCAATTTCTGCTCTAAGACCTTGTTTGTCCCTTATGATTTCCTAAACAAGTCAAAGGCATATAGAACTTAGAAAGATGTTTATTCTTTGCATGCGTGAGGCGGCGGCGGCGACGACGACGGTGCATTTGTGAAAAATAATTATAAAGTATCATAAGTTTTATTTAAGCATTATTTCACTTTTACCTAGCTACGTCAGGGTTAACACATTATTTCAAGCTATTCAGACAGAAGAGAATATTTCTGTCAAGTCTGATATAGTCCTTACATTTAACTAGCATTTCACGTAAGTAATAATCATCATTTTAATTATTAATTAAATATGCAAAATGTTTTATAAGTCAGTGGGTAGATCATTATATAAAGACAAGGACCGCACACTCCCAATTTTATTTTTTGAAGATATATTTGTGTAGCGGTCTTTTGCCAATGCTATAGCGCAGTAGAGAGTTGACGCATGGCAGTTGAAAGGCTTATCGTTTGTTGCCATGACCATTATTATGATACATTTTACACGGTTTGAGTGTTTTGGACTCCGTCGTTCTGCCTTCAACGCTACAAGCTGTTGACTAAGTTCCGCCTTTTTTGGTGTTCTAATCCCGCCAAGTGGTTTTTGGTGCTGGAAGTCGCATTCGACTTGAGACGAGTTACTTTGGATGTCTCCAAATTTAATTCTGTTTTTGTCCATTTGGACGAGAATACTTGCGATGGGTAGGAGACCTGATTTATAGCCCACCAGCTGCTCTGAAGCATAGAATAATAGAAGTCTACGATGAGACTGGCGAGAAGAAATTACCCAGTCTGCTCATAGGTCATGCAACTCTTGAAGGCAGACCCTTTCTGATCCTCCGTAAGATGAAGGTGCTCGCCATTAGACAATGCAGTGATCAGGTACTCAGAATATTATTCTTTTAGCATCTCCCAGAGCGGATCCAACACAGGATTTAGATACTCTAGCGAATATTGCAGACCGGGTTTACGAGTTGGTCCATTCTCAGTTAGATGTACGTAAATTAATTTCAGTTCTTCTTCTTTCTATGGCATTCTGGTCTGCATTCGGGCCTTTGCCTACCAGAACGACCATGGACTGTCATACATGACACATTCCGAATTTGGAGTGACACGTGGTCAGCGTATCGACTCTCCATCAATCTTAACCCCAGTCTCCGTGACCATGACAACACAAACATCCAAGCCCATACCAGGATTTGAATCCGGGACCTCTGGGTTGTGAGGCGGCAACGCTAGCCACTACACCACTGGAGGTCGGCTAATAGGAGTTCTGCTACGTCAAAATCCTTGTCATTTATATTTCTTTGCAGGTAGATTTACGAGTTCTCAGACCATGACAGCGTCGTCAGTCGAGGCGGATGCAATCACGTTCCTGAGAATCACACAAACAATCGAATTCTAACATTACGACGAAATTGTGTTGGTACCATGCAAAGTATGGTTCAACTGCTTTAAAATTCATTGCTTCTTGCTTTCAAGTTTCTCAGGAATCCTAGAAAAATCGCCTCCATTCCTTAGTTGAGACGGGAGCAAATGTTTCTGTAGTCCCATGGAATATGTTTGAACATGAGGCAAACGAATCAGATTTGGTATTATATGCACTTATGGTAACGTGCTATTGTTTCTTAAACTTGGCCTTCCCAAGACCTTGTCTTAGCGCTTAATTATTGCTGATGTTTCTAAACCTATTATAGGAACAGACTTGCAGCATTTTTATAACCACCTGGTGGACATTCCCGGTCGTAAAGTGATAAGTTATTATTGTGGTCCATATCGGCCAGAGGATTCAGGTTGCCGCACCATCTCAGAAAAAATTGATATTTTGTTTGAGCATTTCTTTACGTTTTGGCAGTTCAGAACTAATTGTCTTTCATTTATATTGTGTCCGGTTCAAAAATGGCCTCCGCTTTTGTTGTAGCGCGCACGCTGTTTTTCGCGTTTCCAGGTATATACGAATTTCTAAATTATCCACGACTGTTTTGACGTATCCTTTTCAAATAAACTGCATCGTGTTCAGAACATTCAGACCTACAACTTAAACTCGTACTTACTAACCTAATATTAGTTTTTCATGTACTCTGTGTACCACGAAGTTGTCGATTCCAAATGAAGAAAATTCCATTTTCGTAGGGTTATTTCTCCAAGAAGAAGCAGTTTGCGAACCTTAATAATTTAAACATAATAGTGTAGTTACTCCATACAAATTATCAATGGTATCTGACTTCCCTTTATAAATTACATCCCTTTAAAAAATGGATTTTTCAAATTTTTTCAACATTTGAGACGCTATATCTCCGTTGAGCATATAGATAAAAAACTGAAACTTGTTCGCATAATAGGTCTTTATAGTAGCAAACTAGGTTATAAATTAGAACTTTGAGATTTAACTCGAAGGTAGTATAAAAATAAGTACCCTGATATTAAAATTGGAAGAAAGTGGTGTGTTGTTGTGGGGGTGTCTGCTACTCATATAGGATGTGTGTTTACATCACCAGAATGCAAAGTTGATGATTAATGTTACTAATCTTTAAAATTTGATTATAATGATCTAGGACGTTATGGTATGCGCTACACATTATTATAATATATGGGAAAACGTCAGGAATGTCCAGGTAACATGCCTTGGTTAAAATGTTTGAAGAGACTCAAGAAGACTCAATGCCAGACAATATGGAATACAAGCATATCGACTACTGCAACTTCCCCTGTTTCAACTAGCCGTACGATTCCCACCGGACAAACTTCGTGAGATAAAAGCAGAGATTAATCACATGATTATTCAAGGCATATGTCAACCATACTCAAGTCCGTGGGCCTGGAGGTTATGCGGGGATTATTGCAGATTGAGAGACCGTATCCACGCCAGATCGATATCCGTTTCCTCTTATTCACGAATGTATTCACAGACTGCATGGTTGTATAATCTTTTCGACTGTAAATCTCATCAGGGCATATCGCCTATATTCATGATCTTCTAAGGTTTCATCATTGATAATTTTCCAAGACCCGAAACTGTGACTGACTTGAGAAAATATTTGGGAATACTAGTTATGCAGGATCTTTATCAGTAAAGGCTAGGATTGTGAATTTATGGCTGGAGACTGAAATAAAAGTTTCATATGCCCAATCTACACAAAAAAGGCGATAAATTTAAATGTACCTATTATCGTGGAATTTCCTTGCTGAGCTACTCTTGTAAAATATTTGCAAACATCTAAGAAGAAGAAGAATTTAACCACATTCTAAGATAAGATAAGATTTATTGGATCCATTCTGAAAGAGTACTTAGAGAATACCAGGCAGGGTTCCGGAAATGAAGATCGACAGTGGACCAGCTGTTAAGTCAAGAAAATCGACATAAAATATTTATAGGCCATAGGCAAGCATATGATTAAATTTATAGAAACAAACTTGCCTACATACTGACCAGTCCAGAAATATCAATGAAATTGGTAAGACTGGTCGAAGTAACTCTAAACAATACTTTTACATACGTTAAGGTACTAAATGATGTTGGTGACCCGTTTTTGAGTGACACGAGGACTTAAACAATACGATGGTCTACAGTAGCTCCCCTATTATTATTTAATCTTACACTGGAATATGTGATACGAAAATACAAAGCCCAGACCGGGTGGACATTATAACAAAGATGGTACAATTCATAATGATATCAATATAGTTAGTAGACGTCTAAATGAGGCAGTGGATATGGTGAACGAATTGGATAAAGATGGAAGGAAGAGTATGGTACATACAAGGGAATATAAACTGGAAAAGGTGGAAAGATTCCGCTACCTGGGGACGATTGTAACAGAGAATGATCAAGAAAAACGGAAATCCAGAATCAACTTCAGACATCCAACAAAGTATATTATTCCTTCACTATTGATATGTCGTGATGTCAGTAAGAACGCCAAATTTGTACTGGACAAAACTCTCGTGCGTCTAGTGTTAGTATATTGTTGCGAAACATGGACACTTCCAAGGAGCTCAGCTAGAACTCTGAATATGTTCGATACAAAAATTCTGCGCCGTATAATCTGTCCAGTACAAGATTGAGGCCGATGGAGAATAAGATATAATGAACAGCCATACTGTCAGTTTAATGAAGTCCCACTATCAAACTGGGTAACATTGAAAAGACTGGAATAGGTAGGCCATGTAATTAGAATTGTAGAGTACAGAGTACCAAAAAAAATTATTAAGTAATAGATTTGAAGGAGGACGAAGAGGAGGAAGACCTCGAGTGAGATGGGAAGATATGGTGTAAGAAAGTACAAGGTTTATTCTGAGGATACGAAGATGGAGAAGAAAGTCCGCTGATAGTAAGGCATGGAGAACACTAATAGAGGAGGCTAGGGCCCGATATGGGCTGAGTAGACATAGGAAGAATAAGAAGATAATATTGATGATATTTTAGTTGCGTCTAAGGATGAAGAGGAGCATGTAAGATATTTACATGCAGTTTTTGGACGATTACGAGATTACGGTTTAATAATAAATCAAATTAATTGACCTGCCCGATGTTTAATTTTGGGGCTATGAAGTACATTCTGCAGTAATTAAATTGTTGCCTTCCAAGGTTTCAATCAATGTGATTTTCCAAACTGTGGCTGACTCAAGAAAATATTTGGGAATACTAAATTTTTATAGGAGAGGTTTAATGAATGTTTCAAACACTTAACACATGGTCACAGATATTTTTTCGGGGATAAGAAAGAAGGATACAGCATTTCTCTATTGGACTGAACTACCAAGGTCAGCTTTCGTTGCGTCTTTAAGGCTACTCAGCAGAGCTTCCCCTCCATCACCCAATTCCTAATTCGCCTTTAATCCTACATACAGACGCATCTATGACGTATCCTATTTATTCAACCGAGGACAAATGGAAACAATAATAAATCAAAATATAATTATGGGAAGGGAGTCGTTTTGCAGCAGCAAACGTCTGGCATTTGGGTTTCTGTAGTCGTAATCTTACTGATGCTTAACGTAACTATTCATCTTATAATCGTGAACTAGTTAAATACTTTCGTGGAACTTCAGACGGTCAACAATGAACGGTTATGACTAATCACAAATGCTTTGTATATGCTTTGCAGCAGAAGGAAGAAAATTTATCGCCTATTCGAATATGCCAGTTGGATTTCATCAGCCAATTTAACACAGAAATGGTGCATGTTTTGATAATTATAATGTCCCTGAAGCATTGTCACGTGTTAACAATCCTCAGTTGACGCCTAACGTCAGCGCTGAGCCACAGGGCATAGAATAGAATGTTCTGTGCTCTGAACAAATTGCCACTGCTCACAGCTGAGAGACTGTCTGCGAGGGACTACTTCCGTGCGTTTAAAACCTTTATCTCTAGTGGGATCTAGCGACAAGGTTTGCTGTGATACACAATACATCCGTTTGTTCCACAAGCTTTACGTAGAATAATTTTTGATTCCATTCATCAACTTCGCATTCGAGCGCGGGGGTTACGATGCGACTGATACAAAGTAAGTTTTATGTGGCCCGTATTAATGAAGGATGTTTAGGAATGCATTCAGGAGAACAAGTAACGCATCATTCTAGAGCAACACCTGGCATTTTCCCTCTACTCATAGAAATATTTTCCCGTGTTCACCTTGATATTTTTGGTCCTTTTTACCCCGTAGAACACTGCCGTTATCTTTCACAATAATGGCCCGGACGAACCAAGGAGCACAATTTAAGTCAGCCATTTTTGGAGAAAATGTACCTCTTCCTACCATCCGGAAGAAAACTGATTTGAACGTGAATGGAATTTTCTACGAAATTTTACAATAATAATTAATGTTGTTTTGTTTGGTTGGTAAAGACTTTAATATAACAAAAATTTGCAGAATTTAACAAATAGTATATCTGATACCTCAG
Organism: Eucriotettix oculatus; assembly: GCA_034510155.1. Classification (NCBI taxonomy): domain Eukaryota; kingdom Metazoa; phylum Arthropoda; class Insecta; order Orthoptera; family Tetrigidae; genus Eucriotettix; species Eucriotettix oculatus. The sequence goes on along the minus strand of CM067376.1, from coordinate 223,771,532 downwards.
GAAGGTATGCATCTTGACGGTTGTACTTAACAGAACTGATCAGAGTAATACAGTTCAATATTTCTACATTCGTTGAAAATTGCACCATGGGCGCAATGCCGCAGGACAAATGGAGCACAACACGGTATTATGTAAAAGGTGACCGAATGTAGTGTGTTAGTTAGATTCATGCTTATTGTAAATTAGAATTTACGAATACCGCAAAAACAGAGAGAAATCGAGGTTTTTCGGTGACGACCTTAGAGACAGCTTTAGAATATGAGGAGGTGGAATGGGAGCTTTTTCTCGCAGGTATTTCCCCCAAGATTGATCCCTTGGGCACTCTTCCTGTTTTTTTAGCTTCTTGCATATTTAAGCACCTTCATCTATTTTAGGAGGTGTGTGTACTGGGGTCGACCACCTTGGGCATATGATAAGAGTTGTCCTCTAATCCTATTTGATCAGTCGGCCAACTGCAACCCCACAGCAAACTCGTCTCCCGTCAATCGGAAGGGCGTGAGAATAGTATCCAATAGCCCGACCTAATACAGATTTTCTAATTTTCCCTGCATATCTTTCAGGTGACTCTTTCCTGTGCTATTAAAAGGGAGTACTTGACTACGTTGGGAAAGCATCGCATTTTCTCTGAATTTTTCAAGGTTTCACACGTGCTGAGGCACCTTCATTTTAGGAGGTGTATGTACTGGGGTCGCAGACCTTGGGCATACGATAAGAGTTCTCCTCTGCTCCCATTGGATCAGTCGACCAACTGCCATTAAAAACTGCTGGAGACACGGGGATTATGGTGCAGTGCCCCCGGGCTATAGTTTAAGTATCCCACCCGGTGTTTCAGAGATGTTTAAGAGATGCAGGGAAACCCCTAGAAAACTTGCATCAAATAGGTCGGACTTTTGGGTTCTATTCTCATGCCCTTCCGAATGACGAAGATTAGTTTGATGTCGCAGCATTCTCTTCTGCTTGTCTCCACCAGTTTCAGGAGGTAGCTTAGCGGCTGATCCCAATTGGATTAGCGGACAACTCTTACCGTATTCCCAAGGTCTTCGACCCCAGTACATACACCTTCTAAAAATAGATGAAGGCGTATCGGCATGTGAGAACCGTGAAAACACCAGAGAGTATCATCCATACCCAAAAGTGAGCCCCGCTGTAAATCTGGCGAGAAATACTTGCTATAAAAAGCTCCAATAGGCATTCCTAGACAAGGATCATGAGGTGTACTCATTCTCCTGACGTAGATGGCTGGATACACCATACCTTGAGACCTGGAATCGTGAACTTGAATCTGGCCTCGGAAGGAACCAGTTGCACTGGACACGCGAAGATGATAGCTGTAGATGATAAAATGTATCTGTGAACTGGGAATCCCATGAATTTTTGTTGAGGAAACTGTTTTCAGAGGTGGCCTTTTTTTGGTCTGAAAGGAGGGAAAGGAAAGAATCTAAATCATTGAAAGATCAATAGAAACCTTCTCTGAGGACTGCAATATAATTCACCAAATCCCAGGAACGCACGCGGGACAAACATATAAACAAAGAAACGTGCATTAATTTTATTTCATTTATAATAAAATAGAGAATTTAGATTTTTCCCCGGTGAATCAATTAAATATGGAGTTCTCGGGTTTCTACCTGGGTTATATCGCTTGTAAAAGAGGTGACTAAGACTATGGCGGATATAGCTGTCGAAACGTTATGTTTTACAAGCGATATAACCCGGGTAGAAACTCAAGAACTCTATAGTAAGAAAGAAAATTGTTATTTGTCGGTAAACTAAAGTTTACAATTATTCCTCTAACAGAATTATTAATAATATGGTTAAATAAATAAATAAATAGTAATTATTTAACTAAAATATTTTTATGGACAGGAACGTATCATCATTTGTGCTATTTTGATAAATTCACCATATTTGGAAATCATGAACTTAATATATTTATGAAAATATATAATATGAATTGTAATATAATTAGACAAAAGAAATGGGCAACTACAGACAAAAACAAATACCAAATACGTTTCTGCTACCATTTTCACCTTCGTCAGGTGACTCACAAACGCAAGAGCCCTACATAACTTAATTTTGTCTTTAAATGTTTACTCTTTTTATCTAATTCTCACATTTATTTCCGTGAAAATTTTCGACAAACGGTTAGCGCACGCTCCTGTGACCTGTTCGTTAAATATTATTAAATTCCAGATTCATAAATGTTATGGAAAAGGGTCATTCTGATGTCCATTAGTGCAACGATTGACCTTCCGAAATGATTATTGTTCCGGCATTCGGTAACAATTTTTTGCCGTTTCTAAATCAAATTATTTCCGAGAGTCTGAAAGAAACAATCACAATAATTTTTTTATGCCGTTATGGTTCGAACGTAACTGTGAATCATGCATTAACGAAACGAAATCGTCCGGTAAGCGAATGTAAAACACATTTCCACGAATTACGTTTAACGTATCAATTTAATTAATCATCAAAGAATTAATCAAATATATAGTGAGAGCCGTTTGCCTGAATTGAAAATAATTTAATGTGATGATGTAATGTTACCGTATTATTTTGAGGTGCTGGGCACCGTTTTGAAATATATTTCTGAAAGATATTATTAACCAACAAATTTAACTCAGGAAATGTAGCTTGTGTGTGAACATAAAGTGCAGTAGAAAACGTCCCTCCATTTTTTGTCAACAAAAGTTGGTGGTGTAAAAGCAATTCTGAAAACACTGGCGCTAGAAAATGTGTTGTGTTCAGTTCATTATATGTTGTACGTCAAGAAACTAGTCCTTAAGAACCAAGAGATAATAATTATAGGTTATAGTTAAATCATGCAACGCAGTCTGTATAATCCGTTCGTAATAATATCATGAATGTTCGTAGCATTGCGCCAGTTGGCAGGAGATGAAGACAATTCACCTTCTTTACGGTGCTGATGACAAGCTATGACTCACGATCTGTACATTTCACAAACGGTGACTAGTGTTTCAGGTTTTACAGTAGTTAAAAGTCTGCATGTAAATTTTTACATTACTTTGTTAATACTTGGTATTCCTAACGACAGATTAGCAAAAACAGTATTAATATGTGATAGTATGAAATTTATTCCTTCCATTGAATACTGCAGCTTTCGAGTTGAATTATTTTTGATATGAAGACCATTATATAATAGTAAATAAAACTCCTGTAATGGATGTCAATCAAAGGTCGGTTCGAGATACTGCAATATCCTCAGAAATCCTACATGAGCTTTTTCTCCGATATTGTTGTGGGGTTCGATCGGAACTCACTTTAACTCCACTTTTTGTTAAGATAAGTTTGGTGTTAGGAAATATATTGTGTCCAGTTCACGATGTATTTTAATATAGGTTATAGTGCAATTTAATATTCCCACATTTGGACTGTAGTGAAATAAATATGATTCGCTAATCCAATTCAACATTTTATAATCCATTATCAGAAGTACAAAAGACTTCATAGATAAAATAACATAAACCGATACTAAGTTAGACCTGAATTTCACCATTTACAAATACCAATTTTAATATTTCTAGAATACTTAGAAAAAAAATGAAAATATAAAAAAATTGAATAAAAACTACTCAATCAAAGACATAAAGCACAGACTCAATTTCTTCATTGTTGGCAAATCTTTTACTGCCGAGTCATATTTTCAATTTTTCAATTGAACGCAAGAACGGTTCCCGCTTGAAAAAGGTTATAGGTACGTTGCGTTATACATACGTTATTCCATCCGAATTAAAGGATATAAAAGTAATGGCCCAAGCTAGGCCAGTGTAGGACAAGACCATGATGTCGATGGGATTTGGCTTGTATTGCGCGACATTGTTGTATTTTGGAAATTCAGTTGGTGAAGGTGGTTTTATCCACAAACAAATGTTGATCAACATGTGCAAGCAAACTGCGTAGTGGTAAAGCTGCGTATCCATTACCTTGAGCAATTATTGAAGGGTCAATTTTATACTCTGCCTGTTATATTGTTTATTTTAACTTCTTCTGTTTTATAAATATTAATTATCCTCTTTTGCTATATATTTAGAAGTAAATACTTTAAAATGACATCCTTCTGGATATCAGAGGAAACTTTCAACTTTATTGAAATATATCAAAATTAACCAAGTATTTGGAATCAGAAGGGTAGACTATAAAGACCAAAATAAAGTAAGTAACTTCTCAGATATTTTTATATGGAAATGCTTTATAAATATTAACAAAATTAAGTTAACCACAGCCAATGGTAGACTGTTCAGTACTTGCGTCCCTGTGCCAATTTAAAAATTTTCTCTTGACAACTGCCGACAGCAAAGTTGTCGATTTCTCATACGAACAGAGAACAGTGCGTTCAAAAATCTTTTTCCTGGACTCGGTAATATGATGTAGTGTTGTCCTTCAGTAGTATGCACAGAACTCGCTCGTTCAAACAGTTTTCCGCCATTTAACACTTCATCATATATGCACTAGAATATTTAACAAATGCAGCTGCTTCGCTAATATTCCCTCCACGGCGCTGAGTGTCATCAATCACTCCACGTTCAAAGGCTGTTAAAGCGCGACATTTGCCGATAACTTAAGAAACAAATCGCTTGTACTGTCGCGGATAACAACTTGCTCCCCATTTTTATCTAGGTTTGGCACTGTAGTGACATCAGCACCATATCACTGCTAATTTGTCTGAAGACGTCAATGGTCATAATAAACTAGGCAGTCAGTTAATACACAAGTCAGTATCAGAAAAATCTATTTTCTTTTTTAATTTTTGCATCGATTCGGAGCTTATAGCTATAGTTCCATTATGGCGAAAGTTAAAAATCGATAGGAAAACTAGTTTCATGAAACAGAATGATGCACTCTTAACGCTACCCCTGAAATAGAATGTGTAGAGCATATGCAGGAAAGAATGTGCTTAAGATAAACGATGAACAGTAAACAAATTGTTGGAAAATTAATATCTGGTAAAAATAGATGTTGTGAATCGGTTGTTGATATGGGAATGAAAGAAGCCAGGACGATCAGGAATAGCTTTATAATACATTAAATGGACAGAAATAATTCAAAAGAAGCATATTGCCACAACTCAAGACCTGCAGTGATGGCAGAGGGGTATAGAGCCGGGTTCGAGTCCCACAACCATTTGTATTTGTTTCCTTTATTTGTCTTGTTTGCCTTTACTTTCTAGTATTTTCTGTTTCGAGAATGTTATGCTTCTGCAATATTCCATGTATGTATAAATGGGACTGGATTCCAAATCGGGGTCAGTATTACGCAGTACGAGCTTCGTACAGCACTTCGCCGTTGAATAAACACATATAACCTCTACGTGTGTGTGTTATTGAATCTCACGATTCCTCAGAAACGTGACAATATGCATATGATTCTGGTGATTATTGTCATATCTGAGTGCCTGTAGTCATAGCTCAGGGGCTAAGAGATGGATTGCATAGCAATTTTTGTTTTATTCGTATATCTTCCGTTTCTAGAATTTTCTGTTTCAAGATTCCTCTGTTTCTTGAATAGTCCACGAATGTAATACATTGTACTGGACCTCGAAACGGAGGCAGTCTTTTGCAGTACGAGCATTTGTACAGAACTTCGTCTTAAATAAACGTCTATAACAGTGTGTTACTATATCTCACGATCCTTCAGAACCGTGACAATAGAATGTACAATTGACCAGAGGGAAGTATAGTAGCATGATCACAAATAAAGTTAAATTTCTCAAAGCATAAATTCTGCAAACCGTTTTAATGTTAACCTTGTTTATAACTCATTGATTCTCGTTTATATTTCAGATATCAGCAGCTACAGATCAGTAACGGATCCAGAAAATTCGATATTTTCGAGGGAGGTTGAACAGGTTTGGAAAAATTATAATTATTATATTAATTATTAATGAACTCTAAATCATTTAAGTCGATTTCATTTTATTATATTATATCTGTTACTTTGCACAGCATATTTAGTGAACGGTAATGGCTTTTGACTAACGATTTATTTTACAATAATTATTACATTATATAAAATTGAGATCGCGTGCACAATATCAACATTTCATTAACATCAACCTAATATTTATTAACTTTATTTTGTTTATTTCTGTTTTCTATCTGATTGATGTCAGAGTACAATTTTTTGATTTTCCATTTTGGAGAATCGTTCGATTAGATCTATTGAACTAATTTAGATGTTGTGGTGAAATCGATCTTTCAGCACTTTAATTGTATCTCGCAAGGTACTGAAAATCTTTAAAAGATTATAAATTTTACGGTAAATATATTTGTCGCTCGGTAATGGTGTTTTACGGAATTAAAATTAGAAGAATACTGAAGCCTCCATTTTTCTTGCCAAGATCGATTTTGCCTTTTAATTTTATAAGATGGGTGTTATTGTGGTTCAGTACATGGTACCAAAACTTCTGCTGAAACATTATTAAATTTCGTCTTTTTTGGATTATATTGAAACTGATGACTTGTTCAGGAAGTACTGAAGTCAATCTGCTAACATCCAGCTCGTCTGAAGGAAACTGTCTTTAAGTCTGTGCCATTTTCAAGAAGAGAAATGGAGACAGAAATCTTTTACAATTTTTGAGCGCGATTTCTGGGTCTCTGAATATTGATTGTAAACTTTTCTGTCATCTCTCTTGCTATGGTAAATACATCTCGGAAATACTCGTGCAGTTCTAGTTTGCGAATTTGGAGAGTTATAATCAACGAGGCTACAATTTGTTTTACTTTGGCCAGATCGATCTTTTCTTTTTTTAGGATTATACTAAGTGGTCGTGTGACGGATAGAATATTTTCAGTTTCAACTAATAATAAATATGACGAATTCATCACGAAATTACGAAAATTGTTAGTTTTCTGTTAATGCATTGTGGGACAATTGATATTAGATTGCTTTCATTGGCAGGTAAATATGGTGGAAATCCTTCCCATTTGTATACGCCAGTGTAAAGACCATACCAATATCATCATTATTACAGTGATCAGTAAGGGCATCAATAATATTAATGTATTCAAAAAAAATTAAGATTTAACAAAATGGAGTATTTTGTAAATGTTATTGAGAGTCAACTATATTATTGCTTTAGTTTGTTCCTAAGTACTTACACAGCGTACTAAAAATTGCTTTTCATTTGTTTAAGTAATGCAGCTCTTATTAAAATGGGCCACGCTACTATCTATGCAGTTTCAATATTTGATGATAAACAATTTTTTAAACAATATTTTAGATTACAAGACAATTTTATTATTATAAGGAACGAATGTTATGTTATTCTGTAAAATGAATAGTTCTGTAGTAAATAAATTTGTAAAAACATAAAATAAACTTTATATTTTGGAGTATCTGCGTTAACTATGGGATTTAGATATTCTTCGAATTTTTTCTGGAATAATTCTCCGCATTCATCAGCTGTTGCAGTTGTTTCGTTGACGGATGAGAGTAATGCTCTCGGCGAATCGATTCTGGACGCGTAGAGCGTGGGCGGTCTTGGCAGAAGCCACGAGACAGTCTAATCGCGATGGAGTTCAACTTGTACGAAGGCCGCAGTGAAAGGTCCCATTACGTATTTTTCGATACAATTCCGAGGCATATTAAGATGTGCCGAGGTGATGTCCCGTTTTACTTTTTGTAATGCATTTGGGGTTGGTCACGAAACAAAATAGAAATACTGCTAGTAATATAGCACTACTGTAGAACTAGAATAAATAAAAGTTAATGACACTATTAATGAGTCTTGTGCGAGATCCGATGAATAAACATTTTGTTTGAAATAATTTGTGAATAGGTTGCTCTAGGTAAGAAATGAAGTAAAGGAATTATGCTTACATGCGCATTATTTGAACGAAATAAACAGGAAAGTCCAAAATAATATGAATAAAACAGCAGTAGTACAGCAAAATATACCCTTTGCAAAATATCTTATTATATAACTATACAAAAATTCAGAATCAAGAGTCAATGGGCATCATAGAAAACAATCTCCGTTTGTTAAGTGTTAAGGAAGTGTAAATTAATATTAATCTAGAGCACATATTCTATAATTTTATAAACTATATAAGCCTTATATAATGTGTAGTCACTAGTGACCTAGATTCAACTGTCGGCGATCGACCTCTCAAAAAATGTTTGCGACAAGCGAACGGCCCAACAAAAGTAATATAAAGGGTCGGGGTTCTATAAGATTACATTCTAACATGAACACGTATTGCTGTTTTTTGTTACTTGCCAATCAAAAGCTGAATTTAGCTAAAATTATATTTTTACAGTACTCACAGTTTATGCATGCAAAATAATTAAAAATACCTGTCGCATTAATCTTTGGTTGTTGATAAATTATATATTATAGCTAGAAAATTGCTTTTATTTTTTATAATTAATTTAGCGCTACCGTACGGGTAAACGACGGTAAGTGGTTATTTTAGAGGAATGTGGACATAATTTCGGAATGGGCCGGTCGATTGCGATCGACTGTTTGAGCAAGCCTGACCTAGACATTAATGCGATTTCAAAATAAAATTTAAATAATAAAATCAAATCCTTAGGATTGGAGTACAAAAAATTTCAGTAACTAATATTTTTATCTAACATCCATAAATACGAACAAACAGAGACGTTTCTAAAATCGTGCGTATAATTCTAAACTCATTTGAATGACTTAAAGCATGTTAGAAATGCTTGAGCTGCGTTTGTATTATTCAGACATGGACTCCTGAAAGAAGCATTCGTGTACGTGATATTCTATAATGAACTAACCGCGAACTACAGATTTTAAAAAAAGTGATCACTGTTAAAGATAACTGTAGGATAAAACGATTTGTAACAAAGTTTTATAGTGGTAATTAATGTATTAATGAAAATTATCAAGCTACCAATAAATGTTTTCATAGTTAAAAAGAGAAATCCCTTCGTAAAAGAAAGCAGTAAATTGAAAAACCTAACTGAGACGATCCTGTGATACAAGTAAACAAGAACGTTTAGAGATTGCACCAGAACGTATACGTGTCGATTGAAATAGTGTTTCGAATAGAAGTTCAGAGACCTGAAAATTAGATAAACCTAATTAATGATCTCTGTGTAAGGCTTTTTACTACAGTAAAAAGGATCTAAAGAATTCTGGCGGAATAGCTGGGCGAAATTTGAAGAAGTAAAAATATCAGAAAGCAATAAGTCTGCTTTAGTGACGGATATGACTATAACCAGGTAATATGAAAAGGAAATAGCGCTATGAAAATTAGAGATATTACCTCGTTATGTTATTCTGTACTGAGAACAGGAAATATGCTCGTTTAGGCGTGTCGCCAATTTATGTGCGATTTGTCGAGCTTCAAGCTCAAGGACGGCCAATGCTAATATTTTTTATGTTAACATGCATATATCATTAAATAACTTAAGGAAATGACGCATAGCTCATTTCAACAATTCTACATCCTTAACTTTAATTGAATATATTAGTCAAATTTATTGAAATGACACTTTCATTATATGATTATGAAATGTAATAAAACAAACCGTGTGTGAGGTTTCAACAAATTCTTCATTTGAAAGGGTATACACGGGCCTTTCAAATAAAAACAGAATTTCGTTAATACCTAATACACAGCTTGGTTTATTCAAATTTAACATCGATCCGCTCTTATTGAAAACCCCTTAAGAATTATTTTTTTAAATAATAACAATGCGTACTATTATATTAAGGGGACACTAGAAACACATTTATCGTGAACTTCCTTTAAATGTTTACAATGTAAAAAAGTTTATTCTTTCCAACCTAGTTGGAGTGTTGAGAAGAGTGTGATTTTGACGTTCTTAATCTCTAATATAAAGGGTATCATAAAGGAAACCTTAGTTGATGCCAGTTGGACTATTTATGTTTTAATAGATGTGGTTATCCAAATAATAAATAATGAGACGGCCAATAAGACAGAATATAAATTTATTACTATTTAATTAACATAAATACGACGTTTCGTCTCCCTTTTGAGACTTCCTCAGGCATACTACAAACATAATATTACAAGAAATTAAAGATTGGTTCTATGTTACAATTTTTTAAAATATATTTGAAAACGTGGTTCAAAACTTACAAATTTATCAATTTATGTCATTTACTTCACGACTCCCTTAGCCGAAAAGATTATTAAATGTATTGAAGTATTTATATGTGAAGAATTTAGTGTCGCGGACCATCTCCAGCGACGGGTACGGCCTAAATGATATGGTATCAATGAGTGCTTTCAGCGCTCTATATCAAAAGTGTAGTAAATCTTGTTCAAATTATTCGTATCATTTTTAACGTTGAGTACATGAGGGTTGCACCTATATATAACATGTCCCTCATAATTCTAGAGAAGTAATAATTTTCTTCGTACTTATTGGCCGTCTTTTTATTTATTGTAAACTTAGCCTGAAAACTATGTTTAAATAAATCTTTTAATGCACATTACGATAAACTAGTGGAGATCGATTTTTGTATCCTTAATATTCAATGGGGACTTCAGTCATGCATTAATAACAAACAATATTATTACTGAATAAGTAATTCTTGGGTTTCCACCCGAGTTAAATGGAGTTGGCAGAGTACGCCATCGAAACGTCGTGGCTTAAACTCTATTTTACCCACGAATTGTTTATTCAGAATAAACACCGGGAAAACCTTCGATCTTTAATAATATTATTACTGTACAACCTGATTAGTTTAATCCACTCGGTCAGCAAACAATGAGGCCAGAGATAACTCGAAATAGGTAAACTTGCCAAAATAACGTTGTTGTTCAAATAGTTTAAAAGTGTACCCTGAAATTACTCCAATGAAATATGTTTACATAAACAGTATTATTATTTGATTTTGGGCCAGTATTTATCACGGACCCTGGTCAGCATACTCCTTCTCCTGTAAAAATAAATTTGCAAATATCGATCCCAAAATTTCATTAATATTTTTGTATTTTATCCCCCAGGGTCTTTTTTTTCATCTGCAATTACAATAATAAAACTAATTAATTTTGCAAATGTGGTTTTTGAAACCTTCCATGTATTTTTGTACTGAAATATTTCCGAAATTAATTTAAATAATTAGTTTTATTATTAAAATAGCGACCATTAAAATCATTGGGGATAGAATACAGAAATATCAATCATATCTCATAATAATTTAGAAATTCTTGAAGAAAAGTTTTGTTATCAAATTCAAAATAACTGTATATTATCAACGTCTTGTGTGTTTAGGCAAGTCATATTAGAGAAAAAATATTAATAGACGAGTAAGTTATTAAATTTTTAGCTGAACGTTAGAAATAAAGTCGTGATAATTAAGATCGAATAGGAGATGAAAAAGTATTGTTTTGTACGATAGTCATTTAGGGTATCTTTTAGTAGAACTACTGCAGGACGTCGTATTGAGAAAAAATGAGTCGTAGCAGATCGACTTGAGAACTGTTGTAAACTATTGACGATTTCAAAATTCTAAACTCTTGTTGGCTGTTAAATATTTACACATCTTATTGACTTACTATTTCTTACAATATTTTTAAATATGAAAGATTTGAAAAACCAGTAAGAGTAAGAACGCACTGAATTTGATTTTCCGTCATACACTCTTATGAAAATATATATCTGCTAAATATCGTTAGTTCCTCTTCACCAGTTCAATTTATTGAGTGTGTCCGAGAATGCCATTTGAATAGTCAATGGAAGGATCTGACGTACGTGTTAGGCGGTTTCCTCTTAGTTTCATCCAACCTTACAATAGTCGATTTCTTTAAGCGAAGCTGTCTCTGATTCGGGGTTTCGTCACCCTGGGCCATGGTCCAAATTGCTGCAATGTATAAATATGGCGCAAGGTTGCCGTGGCATGCCTCTATCATTCTATCTATAGCTATCGCCTAGGTGATTATTTCCGGATTTTTTATATTCCTTCACGCACAGGTATGGACTACAGTAATATCTCAAATCTACGCCGCTTTGGATTTTTCTTTTTAGGAACTCTCTTCACGTGAACCTTTCTATCTTTTTAAGTTTCCCAATTACTACTATCAAGACCCGAAGCTGGTATGCGAATGAAAACGCGGATTATATAGGGCTTCAGAAATTGGGTTGTCATGTTTTTGGACATTTAATAATAGTTTCCGTTTGTATTTTTAGCATGACTCCAAAAACTCCATTTCAGGATGTTTTTCAAAATTTGTAAAAGCTGGAAACATTCCAAAAATACGAGACTTCAAAATAGACTTAAAGTTTTTTCTTACAATTTATTAATATTTTTGGCTTACACTATGCGATATTAGACGAGAAGCAATTAAAAGGTCCCAAAAAGGAAGCCAGCTGAATTTCTAATGAAAATGCCACAAAATTAAGCGAAATTTTGACTTAATTGCATTTTACAATTTATTTGTTTTTATTTAATTAATTTTTTTATGAAGTATGTCATGCGTTCGGAAATCACTCCACCTCTGCAACCCCCCTTATGACGAAAGATATAAAATACCTAACAATTTTATTCCATTGGTTGTAGCTGATTCACCTCGGTGTGCCATCCAGCAATAGTTTAGCCATCACCTTAATACTCCATTTTCTTTTGTACCTCCTTTCAATTTCTTTGATGTCACCCATCTATTCTTTGAGAGGACCCAAATTTTCGGGTGAAACGGTCAAAAGAGAATATGGGAAGTGATACTTCAAGTTCATGGAAAAGCCTAAATTTATTGTAAAACTGTAGCATGCTCTCAGCGATTGATCTGTAGTTAGAATCCTTCTCAATGGCCAGAAACGTTTGACATAACGTCTTTGAAGGTTCCACAGGCTTCTCTTCTCCTGCCGTGTCGTCTACGTAGACTCTTAAAATTTAGCACCTTACTGACGTGAAATTCAATGTGAAGTAGGTAGAGAGTTTGGCTCATTTAAAGCGCACTTCATTAGAAATTAAAACTGTCAATGACGCCACAACACTCCTCTTCAGACCACTCTACTGTTTACTTGTACGAATGAATACAATAAGACAAAAATAATAAACTATGAGGAAGCCTATACTAAATACTCATATTTTCCCAATTTATCCATTTTTTATAAATTGTAAAAAAAAAGGTAATTTTCAGATTCGGCGTTAACAAATAATACAAAATCAATTATAAAGAATTAAGAAACGCCATCACAGGCTTTCGTTCGTCAGAATGGAAATCTGGAACTATGATAAATTATTGGTACCGTCAGATCAACGTAACTCTCAATCGCAATTACAAATTACTATACAAAGAATTTACCAGCCTTCTGTCTGTTTCGGGAGAGAGATCTGAACTCTAGATACATTTAAAACTACTTTTTACATTACCTGATTTCTTTCTTACCTATCTTTCCTTCAATGGCTGGCCTTAGAGGTCATTTCTGTGAATTTTGAAAAATATATTTAACTGAATTTTAAAAGATAGTTAATAAAAAGAACCTCGCTCCAATATTTACTATATGTCACACTATACTCTAACCAAATAAATAATTGCCATAATTTGTGGTGGGGGTTGGTAAAACGTTAATATTAGTAATTAATTATAAACAAGGAATTTTTTTAAAAATATCCAATTAAAATTAAAAATTATTGTAGAAAATATTTATATCAAATAAAAAATATAATTAATTCATTGTGAAATTGTGCCGCCTACTTGCTAAACTCAACGCAATACCTCAACTTTATCTAGGGGTATTGTGGGTATTAAAACAAAACTTAGCATCGAATTTTTAGATAACACTCAAAATAACCAGGGTCGATAAACGTGAATTCATACAACTACCGCTCAGCTTGCAGATCAGGATGTTGGGGATATGCGTTGCAACGAAACTGAAATATAGAATCTATATGTATTTTGATTCAGTTTTATTTGACGAAGGCAAAACTTGTACGAATTCATTTAGGGTTATCCTCTTTGGAGGTTCTCCCCTGTGTAATTCGCCTAAAAATGATGCATGATAAATTTTAGAGAACCCTGCATCAGGTAGGTCGGGCATTTTGTACTATTCCCACGGCCTTCCGATAGCGAGGAACTATGTTTTTGTTGTTGTGAGGACGCAAAAAATCTGACCACATGCCTCGACTAGATTTGGGGGACAGCTAGTCGACGGTCCAATAGGATCTGGGCAACTCTTACCGTATACACGACGTCAGTGAAACCAAAGCATGCTCCCTCAATACTGTCCAAAATCGCCTCAGCTAATGGAATACTTAATTTACAATCCTTGATCTGGAGCCAAGGGTGAAGGGAAACTCAGTAGAAAGAAGTCAGCCTTTACGGACTTCCCTGAACCCCTGCGGGGTTTCTTCTGTATGTCCTTTCCACCCCAACTAGTACTAAAGTCCCGTTCCTTATACATAGACATCCATAATCATTTACACTGCGACTTATATAACTTTTTGCATATTTATTAAAAAGTGTAAACACTTCAATATAGTGATTGTGAAATTTATCACGCTCAACAGGAATTTAGTCAACTCGTTTGACAGGTTACGTGTTGTTGTAGTTCTATACGTGTTTGTAGGAGGAACTGCTTTGAGCTGAAAGGGGGAAGGAAGGAACCTAAATCTCCGAAAGATCGATATAAACCTTCTCCCGGGCGATCACCGCTAAAAACAAAATTTCACGGCAATATATAGGAAAGCATAAGGGAAAATACGCCGCTCTGAGTTCGAACAACGCCTCGAGCACATCATACATAGCCTGTTTTTGATATGGAAGATGTATAAGTGGATGGAGTAATAGGGAAAATTGTAGATGATTTACAATACTCGTAGTTAGTGTGTAGCTTGTTTTTTGTTGAAATATTTTAATAATTAATTCATAATTTGGCAGTTTTGAAAATGTTCCTTGCGTTGCATACTTGAATATATTTAAGCGTTTTTGTATTATGTTGCTCTCACCATTGTTATCAAATGTCAGTATTTTTGATATGATTGAATAAAACTGTGGGGAGAAATAATTTTTTACTAAGAGCTTTATACGGTTACTTAAAAATTGACACTTCATCATTTTGAATTTTTTTTTACTTAAACTACTTGAAAAATTATCAAACTAGTTATTGAATTTGAATGTATTAGCATGTAGATTATGTACAGGAAAAATAAAGACAATATCTTAATATTGGTGACGTATAGAAGGTTTTTGGTAGCAGAAATCGTGAAGCTGAGAAAAACATTTTTCTGAAAAAAGTAATAATTTATTTATTTAGAATCAAATCCATTTAAATTCCTCCTGAGCCTTTAAAAATGACGGAATCGAATTAAAAGTTTTGCTTTATGACCCATAAGGCTTACAGACATATTATGAAAAAAATTAGAAAATTAATTTCTTTGCATATTTTGGCCGAAATTTTATTCCCCGTGTCCCTTAAGTATCTTACAGTAGAAATGACGTCCGTGACTATAGTTACAGTAAAGTGCAAGGCGCGCAGAGTAGCGCAGTGGCTTCTACCATTCGTCTTCTATGGCTTCCACATTATTTCCGCACGGGTTCACAGACAGTATATAAAATTTAACTGTTGCTTCAACTACATCTCTACATTACTTTTACTGCTGTGTATAACTTCGAACAGGTTATTCCTCAGATAGTACTTAAGTTGTTTCGTCAATATATCAGTCAGGAACTTCGACTCTGGTGAGATCAGAAATTGTAAAGGATTACTAGTGACTGGAATCAGTTTCCAATCGACTAATGTCGTTGTGCGGATTTTTTGAATACGTACGTCAAAACATAGGAGTATTTACTTATTCAGTTGTGATTTATTTGGAATTAATTATGCACTACGGCCTTCGAGGTAATCGTACAGTAAAATTTAATGTATGTACTCGTGAAGATAATGATCAAAACAGAAAGAAATAATAGTTCCAGACCTGGCATTGAATGGCACACGTGAACTGAAGCTGATGTTGTTGCCAAATGCAATGCACTCTTTTTGCATACAAGATCCGCGTTATTAAAAGTAGGGAAATCCTTAGTGAGTCACAAGACACTGTTTATTAATTGTCTGGCCTTGTGAAACTGGTTATTTATTATTCACCATGATGAGCGTTATACACGTTCATTTGACATATATACTTTGCATAGGTACTCGTGCAATAAATTACTGTTCTGAATCGTCATTTACATTAATTCAATTTCGAATTCATCATTCAATACGTTTGGAAAAAAAAATTAATTTGATGAAAATGTTTAAATTCAAAATTAACAGTATTATAATTGTTCTGCTGCAACAGTAAAATACTGTATCTTTTTTTATTAATTTATAACAAAATTATTGGAGCCTGTTTAGAAATAGTCTTATTAACTGACTATAGAAATGATATTTAAATTTAACATAATAAGAATTAACGACCCGTGTAGCAGGCCTGTACAATAAATTTTGAAAAAGTTTTGAACATTAAGTAGACGTTTCCACCATCCATTCTGATCCTTGTCAATAAACTAAATCAACGAAAGATAGAACACAAAGAGCATTGCCAAACAATAAAATTAACTAAGGAAATTTAAGAAACCATCATAAAATTTATTAAACTGTCATGTTTAATATTTTCAGTAAATTTGTTGCTTTTAATATGTAACAAATATTTTCTTAAAATTCACATCTTTATTTAAAGCCATAGTAGTATAAAAATTAAAAGAATTATAATTAATTTTATTCATGAGGCTAACATTCGGACGTCAATATATTACCTTCTAAGAAGTCTATTTTATATTATTTGCTAAGAAAATAGTACTTCCCAATTCAATGTTTTTGTTTACCATATAGGTTGCAATTAATAAAACGAATCTTCTAAAATTATCACAAAATAGTAAGACGCATTCTGTATATAGAAGATGAATTTCAGTCTCTAATATTTATACATTAAGTCTGTGAAACGTCATATAAAAATTCGAAAAACAGCAATACAGAAAACCAAAGAATAGCAAACTATTAGAAAATTAATGTAATTAAATGGTAATTTATAACTATAGTTTGATATGACGCCACGAATTTTGTCCCAGACAATAGAGATAGAGCATAATCGGCCGTTGGACTATCGCGTGTCTCCCTGTGCGTGTTCCCAGCGTCATTAATGACAGCCAAGTAGAGAGCAAACGCCAATTAACTCACCTCTAACAGCTGGAAATGCACAGACTAACACGTAGATTTAAGGTTATATTTAAACACGCTTTAGAGTTTTCTGCAGAATTTTTAATGTTGTCGTGCGGTTTCCTCAGTGATTTGTGTATGTCGAGAGTACACCTTGCTTATAATTTACGAATACTGTTGAGTGTAAAGTGATCATAATTTTATCTTATTCATTTAGATTAATGGATAATATAGGAGTCACACTCCAGCATTACATTAGTGGCAGCCGTTTTAGGTTTAAAAACATGTTTCAATTTTCCTACTATAACTGTCGTTCCTTTCTTCTGCTGTGCTCTGAATGTTTCCGTTGCTGCTGATAAAATTCATGGCTCGATCGCCGTAGTATTAAATATGCAGCATGAAATCTATTGTCACTGAAAATGAAACATTATGTAATTCAATTCCAGAGGAAAGACTATTAATAATTGGACAATAAACATTGTTAGTGGCATATTAATAGTCACACAACCTAGTAGTAAAGGAACTGAGTGGGCATGAATCAGAACTATTGCATCAGAATTTGTGACAGAGTATGGCAAATTTCATATCGAATAATTGGATGAATATACCTTAAAAGATTGGTTTATTTGTAGGTACTACACATACGTCAGCCTAATTACGTAGTACCATGCATGTTAAGAAGTATAAACGCTCGTATACAATAGCAACAGTGGACATTATATTAGATTACAACTTTTTCTTACATTAACGAGGCATTTAAAATTGAGGTTAGTTACAAATGTAAAAAATACGTTATTTTTATATATAGTAGACAATTAGGAATAGTAAAATAAAGAATTGAAAGAGTATCTATTTGAAAATAACTTGAATTGAGAAAATATTTTTTCTAATATGAAATATACTATGTGGATTAATAAAATAGACTTTTCTAGTGTTTGAGAGAAGGATCACTGTAAAAGTTATTTGTGTATTAGTATAAACTTCACAAAGGCCGTTAATGAAAGGATAACGTATAATATACACCTGATATTGTTTGTATATGATGAACACTGATTCAGCACTTTTGCAAAAATAGACTTTAATTACTTTCAGACCGATTGATAAATTCAGGAATAGAATAATAAACTCCTTCTACAGGAGATTCTTGCATGCTTTAGTGAACTGATAACTGTTTAAATTTCTTATGTTGTCCGAAAGGCTGTTGTAGAGTTTTATTCCGGAGCAGTGGATACTGTTCTCGTAAAGGTGAAGGCGATGTTTATCAGCTCTGAGGACTGATCGGTTTCTAGTACCGTGTTGATGATAATGACCGTTGCTTTGGAATAGGCTCAAATTACGTTTTACAAATTTTAGAATTTCTAGTATGTAGACGCACGGGAATGTTAGGATTCCTAAGCTTTTAAATAGAGGTTTACAATGTTCCCTACAATCTTTCGCGCATAGTATTCTTATAACTCTTTTTTGTAACTTGAAAACGTCAGAACTTCGAGGACAATTACCCCAACTCGTTATTACGAGATGGTATTTAAAATAAAAGTGTCTCCTGAAGAAATTCCCTGGCAGCTCTCCCCAGCGACTGGAAATCTCGTGCGATTCACGTGAAACAAACAATTGTGAAGTATCAGTTGGTCATATAAACAAAAGAGATATTTAAGTACTATTAGTTGGATTTTATTGGATAATAAGTAATATCTATGGAATTGGAATGAAAAATTTGGTGCATTGGAAATTTTGAGGCTGTTACTGATTTAATATTTGTGTTATAAAGTACGTTCATAGTTATGGTAGATCATATGTATGAATGAGAAGCATATCAAGGGATATGTGTGAAATATGCAAGTAAGGCATGCCTTAAAATGCTTTGACGTAAATTTGATTACCATAAAACTCCATAGCGTTTTCCCACCGTGATTAAACGTTTTATCTAGAGCTAGTTTATTTATATTTATCATCCCAATCATATATTAGACCTTAAAATGATAAAATTCTTCATTAATTAATTTTTTAGTCTCTCTCCCCTCACCCTGACTTTTCCGACACCTGGAGTGTGACCTCGGCTAAACCGAATACAATGTTGGATAATTCTTCCACTTCTGATCCCATCCACCACACCCACACATCCCGGTGTTAGAGGTGTCTTACTCCCACAGTACGTTTTGGAGATTTTTTTATTATTAATTATTTATTACACTAATAGCCTGTTTTCTTGAAAATCTATAACAGGCCTTTTTTCATATCTTACAAGATTTGTGTTACAGATTTCTATTTTTTTATAAAAAAATTTTAACAATAAAACTAATCAACTAAAACTAAAGACAGAAGGGTATAGGGTGAAGGGTGAATGGGAGTAGGATGAAGGGAAAATGCTGTGAGATCACAGCTGGCGAAATATGGAAGGGAAGAAAGAGCGGGCAAGAGCTTGTTATGTCATAACTACTTCCATCATTCTTTTACATTAAATACAATTTACAGACTGAGATTTTTTTACACATTTTTATAATACTTTTTTAAATATATACACACATCAAATTTGGAAGTTTTTTAATGCAGGGGGTCTGTAGAGCAGACTGTACTATGCAGATGCTCTCCCTGCATAAGTTCTACTAGTAAAGCTGCGTGGAGTCGCAGAAGGTCAGCCATTGCTCTAGTCTTGTCTCCTGGGCTTCCTTTTGGAGGCAGGAGACAGTCTTTCAATGTTTTCGCTTCCTCCTCCTTTCCTGCGTCTCCACTTCTCTAGCACAGGTTGTACCTCCAGCTCCGGAATTCCGGTTTCCCTCATTTTCAGGCGTCCAGTATATGAGGGTTTAAGCTGACTTCGTCATGTGTATTTCTTTTTTCCATTTCTACCACCAAATTGATACGAAAATATCTGGAATGTCTGTTCATATCTGTTTGTGAGTAGAGATGGGTTGGAACATCTCCATGGCAGGAGTAACCTCTTCGAACCACGGTCAATGGTTCACCACACGCGAGTAGGCCGCAGTCACGGTCATCCGCCACTGACCTGGACGTTAGCCGAAACTCGTAGTCCTGACCTGTCACTGGCCCATAGACGAAAGACAGGCCAGGATATGGGTTCCAGCCCGCGTCCAGATCCGTGGCGGATGACCGTGACTGTGGATTGTCAAAAAATCCGCTCGTGTGTGGTGACCTAATGAAAGAGTCATGACAAGAATCTCCTGTGCATACTCTCGCGTCGCCCTAATATGTACACTGTCCGTAGTATATAGAACTATGTCGATTATTTTAATGACCACTGAGTCGATTTTTAATTCACTCGCAAAAATATCATTTTAACTACATCCGTTGTTGAAGCTCATGGACGAAATTAGTAGAGAAAGACTAGTTACTGTCATGTCAGTCACTGATACATTGGTATGTCACACAGGAGCCACGGTGCATTTGTTCCGCGTGCCTCTTCCATGAAAACCACCGAGGAGTTGCAGCGCTGAGTCAGGAAGCCGTTCAGAGCGAAGCACTGCAGAGTCGTTCATACGTGTCCGACTCTTCGGATCAAGAGCCGTAAAAAGGGTCATTCGCTCCCTACTCCCGTGCGAGCGCTGGGATACTCGTTGGAGTTCATCGTTCGTTTGAAACTACTCGCTCGGGAAAGACTCGTCTCTAATAAGTAAATAAGCCCCAAGTTTGATGTAAATTACTCCATACGCTAAGCCTTTATGTGGAGCATACATATTAGTTTAATTACAATTATTCAGTAATATTCACCATTTCTGCGACTCTTCCCAAATGCTGGAGTAATTTCACATATCTTTGCTTTTAAATAAAGTCGTAAACCCCAGCTCGCTTGAACATAGTTCGAAGTCATATGGAAAAGATTAAAATCCGCAGGTGCAAAATCGGGAGAATATGGAAGGGATGGAGAGAAGTTGATTCGTTAAGGATAGAGGAGTTTGTATCGGGAGCATTTGGGTAGCCATCCAGTTTTTGTGAGTGTTGTCTTTGAATTCCATGAATTTATTTAAATGCATATCTATTGTATAAAAATTTCTTTCATTTCTTCAGTTAACTAAAACCCATAGTTGGACACTAAAATTGCAATGGATTTACTTTCTGCGTGAGGAGAATTATTTAAATTATAACACAATATGTAAAAGTTATGATTTAATAATTATTCATATGATATAATAAACGACTATAAAATTAATTAAACGGAAAACCAATTAACGTCTTTCTCTAAGGGTTCCTGCGGGTCGCTCATAAACACAACTTTACCAAAAAAATGTATTTTACACATTACCACAATTTACCTGAAATATTGCAGTACTATTAAAATGATATCATTTTTTCAAAATAAAACAGAATTTGACTACCAAAAAAGACTGACGACTTGGATGCTTCGACGTCTGGGACGTCTGCAGATATTGTGGCGACGCCACACACATGCGCAGGTTCATAGGGTTGTCTCTCATAGGGAGAGATTATAACTATACTGGCTGGTGCGAACATTAGCCATACATCCGTTCCTCGACTTTCAACGCTCTCCTCTCAACAAACTTTTCCCTGGTCGTCTCTTACCATTCTGTCTCTCCTGCTTCTCCTATGTCAACCGCTCTTCCTTGCGTTACGCCAAACACTACCCTTTGCTCGTTAGGGACATTCCTCTAGTCAGCGGGGCCACGTACGTCTCCAATATATTAATTTCACCCGCGTCATGCCAAACACTATCCATGTCTGTTATAAAGAAGTAAATTACTCAGGCCAGCGGGCCACGTGCTTCATATAATAAATAAATCCGGCGCCAACATCAATCTTAGCAGCCCTCGGTTTAACGGTTATAGAGTCACTTCACTATCGCTATCACAAAGATATTGTGTAACAAATTGGCAATTTATCATAGCTTTGTAATAAATATTGCCACAGTTATTAATAATTTTAATAAGTTAAACTTATCTAAACTATTGGAGCATATGGGTGTCTAAATTAACCCTTAATCAATTTGGAAACATCCAAAACATCTCTTAACCTAAATATAAAGCTACAATTAGGAGAAAATTATTAATAAGCAGTCAGTTTTCCTTGCGCCATAATCATAAACCTCAAAATAATGAAGTCTGATCACTTCGTTCCTCTGTCACAGCCGCCAAAGGCATTTTCTTCTCTAAATTATTCAAGAAAACAAAATTGGTGCATATTTTCCAGTTGACGAAACTATATCAAACTTTAATCAAATCAAACAAACTTCTTATAAGAAAATCAATCTGAATAACGATTAATCATTGGCAATCTCTGATCGGTGACCCATAAACGTATTGTTGTGATAACGAAATAAAACACTGGTAATTTCTGCTTGAACGTAATAAATATTTTTCAATTATTGCTGTAAATAGTTAATCTATATTTTTGCATGAGGTTTTATTGGAAATGATACAAACCTGAACGCTTTTGACGGTTTTGCAGAGCATGCAGGTGGCTTTTGCTGGACCGTTAGTCGCGTGAGAGCATTCTAGGTCAGAGACTATGTACCGGAAACCCACCATCGACGTTCTCTCAGTTACCAATTCGATTCTATTGTCTTGCAGCTTATAAAACTAGCTCACTTCGCTACATTAATGTGGTTAGCTTTAAAATTGATCTGTAGGACGCTATAATTTCATTATTTATTGAAATGAATACTTTTTACCCGTACGTATTTATAAAAATATTAAATTTTAAGAGCTATATTGCTTTCAAATTAACTGGCTGATTGAATGTTTTGAGAAATAGTGAAAATATTTTCTCAAGAAGAAATTGTCGTAAAATTCTTCGATCACACGCTTGTTAATACGTTATAGCACTCGAGAAACGACGCATAAATTCATCACATTTAACAGCGTAAACATTTAATTAATTTCAGGAATTATAGACAAAAACAGTATTCCTTAAAGCTTGAACTTAATGTTCATGTATTTTTGGGTACTTTATGTTTAAATCGTCTGCTCTTAACACTTTAGACATCATGACAAAACGTCATATGAATTAAAATTCAAATAATTTGTTTCCGTTTGTCTTAATTAGTTGATTAGCACTGTGCGTATCTCACATTTATGGATATAATTTTTTAACTTCCAGCATATTTCTCAATAAAGTGCCATCAAACCGACCAAAACAGGAAAAGCACGAGTAAAGCCTTATTTTTACTTGAATCGTATGCCTAAATCAATTGCATGGTCATTGTTACAATTACTACCTGATCGTTAGCTAAATGGAGGTGTGTGTTTAAAACTCTCACAAAATGTGTGTGTTAAGTAAAATTTCTCACAACTAGGTAGAAAGCCACTACAGTAGTTCGCGGCTTGATTGTGAATGTTAAATGTTACTGATGATGATGATAATTTGAAAACGTTGATTTTGTTACATTTTCCTTCCTTTTATTTCAGGGAATATTTTTACATGCCTTATGTTGACATTTGTGATTATAACAGGACAGCCAATAAATTTAGTGGCCAAACAATCACAAATAAGATTATTAATTTGCGTAACGAGAACAATATTTCACAACGTTTGGTACTTCATGTTGAGAGTTCATCAGGTAAAAATAAAAAGTTGAGACGTTTAATAATATATACTAAACATTTTCACAAGTTCCTTGAAAATTCAGATAAATTTGTGTTCAGTTCTAATGTCTCTATTGATTAGGTTAAAAAAATTAACATTATACAAACCTAACAGATTGCTACAAGCATGTAATAACGTTTTTAAAAATTATTAATATTATTTTATATTTATATAAACTTAATTGGGCATATGATCAAATTTATTAGCATACTCAATGTCTGCAAAGAAATTATAAGATTATAATATTAATTCTATATAAACTGATGAACCCACAAAATAGGGACGAAAATTGGTGTCATACTGTATTGTTCTAATTTCAGTAATTACATTGTTAACTAATATCTTTCGGATTGTTCGATCATTATTCTGTTTAATCTTTCGTTTCATTTTTCCAGATCATTCAGTTTTACACTGTTTGTGAAATTATAATACGTGTATTTGAATTAGATCGTTCTATTTTGTCCCATCGTCTTTTCAAGTACGTAAAATTAATGATAAATTTACAAATTACAATATTTTATAATTATTATTTATAAAAAACTGCAAATTATATTGAATTTTTTTAGTGTGACGATATTTTCAGGATGCTTCCTTTTTTATACACGACGAAGGTATCTGTCGATCGTTTGAACATACTAGTTCTTTCATTGCCAAATTTCAGGCCGAAAAATGTGACAATCATCTGCTCTGCGACTCCTTGTTTAGAATGTTATACATCACTCATTCGATTACCATGAAATATTTCTGTGGATATTTTGAACATTTAGGTTCCTTTCCCATCCCTTTACAAGCCAAAATAGGACCCACGTCAATTTCTGCTGAGTTTGTTTCCTATGTCATTCAAAGATCCTATCATAAAGAAATATAGAACATAAAACAGTATGCAATATACCCTCACAAAGCCTGCCAAGGGAGATGTTAATCCACTGCGTGCGTCCGTGCACGACGACATTTGCGTAAAAAATAAAAAGTATTATAACTTGATTAAATTTTCGGTTATATTTAAGCATAATATCACGTTGGACAGGCTACGTCAAGATAAATGCATCGTTTAAAGCTAATCAGGCCGTATCTTTTTCTTATAAATATAAGGAACTGTTTCTATGTATTTTTTCTGTATCTTGATTTTTTGGCGGGATTAAAATATTCGGTCATGGCTTATGTAGTCAATATAGGTCACGTACTGATAGTTTTTATATAAACGATGTTTTATAAAGTATTCTATTTGACAGTTGTATGTTTGGAAAAGTAATTAACGTGTTAACTTGGTGTTAATTACGTAATAAAGGATAATACAAAAAAATGTTTACGTGACAACCGAAAGAAGCTCCATGTTTTTAGTTACTCCTTCCACGACTGTTTTTATGCGGTTCCTTAGTTCCACGATTTTTGCTGTGAAGTGGAAGTGCATTAACTGATTTTGTTATTAACTTCCAGAAGATAAACTACATGCACTAAATTCCTATGACCTTCGAGGCCAGCGATATAAAGCTGAATTATTTTCCAAATACGGCCGATCCATCGTCGAGGGTCTTTGTTTAAGAACTCTCGAACGTAAAGAAATTCCACGTGTAATTTGAGAGTTCCCTCTTATTCAAAGTACGTTGATATATCATATTGGGTTAGAATCTAAATAGTTAATGAATCTTTGATCGTATATTTCTTTATGGAGTACCCTTTTCCTTCATTGCATATTTTATGATGTACAATAAATTTGATGTGTAATTATTTCATTTTCAGGACTATTAAATTTTGAAGTAAACAGCGTGCTATACACACTAGAAAACCAGTGTCAGAATGTGTTTGTTATTCCTCCCTCAATGGCGTTTCATCTCGTCTTGCACGTTCAAATCAAAGTTATATTTTGTGTCAACATTTCGTTTCTGTAGGAGAAGTGTACATTGAAATTTACTAACACTAAACGCAAACAGCAATTAACTCTCGAAGATCCGGGATCCAAACACTATTCACGGTTTCGATACTCCTTTTGCTCAAAAAGTGCAATAGCTGTGCGGGAATTGATTATTTTCTGTAATCGATCGTTTACCAAATTGCGATAATAACAATAGGTATACATCATAAAATTAATCTTTGGATATTTTCTTCAAATAAATTTGTTAAATCATGACTATAACTACAATTACATTTTCTTATGAGTTACAGAAAGTACGACTTAAATCGTAATGATATTAAACAAATAAATATTAATACAATAAAGAAAAGTGTTTTCAATAACAATATGAAATGGAATACAAATTTGTTCTTTTTGTAAAACAAATTTGAGGAAATAAATTACATTCAGAGATGCAATATATTTTTTATGATTGCAACTGAAGAAATTCCAGAAATAAATAGTCGTGCCAATGTTAAATGTTTTATTTTATTAAAATCTATTTTTGATAAATTTTACTTTTTTCACTTACATTACTCCTAAAATATAACGACAATAATTATTCTTTCCCAATGGCTCATTATTCCGAAATGTGCAAAGTTTTTACTAAATAAATCATAATTTTAATAGAACTTAATTTTATTGCAAATTAAGTTATAAATTTGTACGTGACATTTTCAAATAAAATTGATACACTCGTTACTTACAAAACCTGTGAATGTAGGACCACTCTGTTATCCATATGGTGGAAAGATATTTCATTTTTTAAATGCGAAAAAGTTGGTGCTGAGATGCATAGTGTCATTTTAGCATATAATATAGTTTTATAACGTCTTGCGTCTTCCGATTCCCAAACGCCACACCTCTGTCTTTCCATAATTTTTCTTCTATTCCTCTTTCTCGGACTTCTTCATTGATGCCACTAATCTAGCACTTTCTGGGTCTGCCTTGTTTCCTTCTTCCTTCCGGCTTCAATTGCAGAATTTGTTTCGGCAGTCTTGTTTCTGGCATCCTATGTACGTGTCCAAACCAGATCAGTTGTTTGTCTCTTATATCATCAATTATGTTGTGTTTGACATCCATAATTTATCTCATTTTTGATCTGCCTACCGCCCTCCTCCAGAAATCCATTTCGGTCGCTGTTAACTGTTTGGCCATTTGTTCCTTCCGCGCCATAAGTTATTATATTTTTTACAATTGTATGATATATTCTTTGTTTGTTCTGTTTCGTAATACTTTTGTCCCATGAAATACTATTTAGCATGGCAATCGCTTTCCTACCCTGTACATTTCTTTCTTGAATCGCCTCATCCAGTGTACCCTTTTGTGATATTTTTATTCCAAAATATTTATATTCATTGCATCGTTTTATTTGTTTTCCATTTTCAATTTCTAGGTCCTGTTGTTCTCCAAACACATGTATTCAGTCTTGTTCATATTTACTTCTAATCCCCATTTTTAATATTCTTCTATTAATTCGCGGGTCATGTAATTCATATCGTTATAGTCTTGGGCTATCAATATTTGGTCGTCTGCAAAACATAACGTGAATAAAGTGTTATCTTTTAAGGGTAGACCCATGTTTCGGCACTTTTTCTTCAATTCTTTTAGTGTGTGTTCGAGGTAGATTTTGAACACTGTGGGTGATAGGCAGCAGTCTTGTTTTAATCCTTTGGTTGTTGCCTATCTTAATTTTTGTCTTTGATTGTTTATACAGGGCCTTTGCTGTTTTTATTAGTTCGATGTTAATGTTAGTTTCTTCAAGGGCTTCCCATAGTTTTTTCAAAGGGACACTGTCATACGCCTTCTTTAAGTCAACAAAGAGTAATGCTCTTGGAACTAAGATACTGTTGATATTTCTTCCTTTGATATCCTGTTCTATCTCTTCATCCCACCAATATGGTTTACGTTTATGTTTATTTCCTTCGAATATAACCAAATGCCTCAAGTGCTGCTTCATGTATGCACTCCTTTATATGGTTGTATTGCTCTTCTATGTTGGAGGAGTTTTTTCCTCTAATTTTTTATCTAACCGGATGTTGTATAGTATTCTCGTCCTCTAGGCTTTGTAGATTATATCTTCTTTGTTGTAGTTTTTCACCTTTTTTATCTCTATACCTTGGCTCTTTCGTCCGGGGAAAAATACTGTAGTTGTGACAAAATCACTATCACTACCGCAGTTCGGTCCTCTGCAAACTCTAACATGTTGAATTTTTACAAAGGTTTTTTGTTTTATTATGACATAATCAATAATGGACTGCAGTCCTCGAGTTTCTTGTCTCCATGTATATTTATGTATGTCAATATGTTGGAAGTAACCATTCAGGATTTTAATATTATTTTGTTCACATGTCGTTATTAGTCTTTCTCCGTTATTATTTACAGTATCTTCTCCATATCTACCTATAGTATCGTCGTTATCCTTGCATCCTGTTCTGTTATTTAAATCTCCGAGTATAATAAACTCACTTGATGTTCCAACTTTCAGGATTGTTGAAAGAAGGCATCTTTTACACTTGCCTGTTCATCAACATTTATGGCATACACACCAATTATCGTCAATTTGTATCCGAATATGCCTATATTTATTTTTATAAGTCTTTCATTTCTAGCTTCCCATGTGATTATGTATTGTCTCCACCTTCTGTGTATTACGATTGATACTCCTGGCTCTTGTTGCTTTGGATACTTCGCTAAAGAAAAGGTCGTAAGTACCTAGATTTTCAGATCCTTTTCTTTTGTTTTGGTAATTACGGCCATATCAATTTTTAGTTCTTTTAGTTCCGTAACTATTTCACTTATTTTCCTGTTTATTCCTTGCACATTCCACGTACCTAATTTCAATGTCCTTTTCCGTCGCTTTGTCCGTATCCGATTTTCCGTCTTAATCCGGGGAGTGGTTTTGGTTTTTTAACAAGGTGTTTTTTACGGGAATGGGGTGTTGGTCCATTGCCCAACCCTCCTCCTTTATCCGGACTTGGGACCGGCACCTGGCTGATTGAGCTACTCAATCCACTCAACAGTCAAGAGGCGGAGTTGTGTCACTTTATCAACTTAATTTAAACCCCCTTATGGAATAAGGAGCAAATTGGTAGGGAGTGGAAAGGGTCTTCAAATATAATGCCAGAACGACCGAGATTCTTGTCGATTCTGGTATTACGGCAGTCGCTGATTTTAACTATGACATTAAAATCAAGGTTAAGATTATGTTTAGTCCCTAGGTGTGGTATGATAGTGGAAGGGACTGACGCTTAGCTAAGCATACTCTGTTAAACGTGTGGCGAAATTTCAACCTAACTTTGTATGTATAATTATAATTCGGAATCAAAAATATTGAAATGAAACACATCCATTATGCGGGTTTGGATGGAAATTGGAATGCACTTATAAATAATATGAAAACACCAATATTAATGTCGAATAAATAGTTTTCGGAATCGCTGAAGTTAATACTGTGTGGCTCGAAGTTCTTAAAATGAAAAAATGGTGAGGACATGAAAAACAGATAGTTTCACATTATTATTGATGTACAAGGATATTTTCGGTCTCTTATGTTACTTATAATTTATGCACACTTGGAAATTTTTGTGTTAACAATAGTACAGAAATCAAATTCTTTAAGTAGTTTTCTTACATCTCTACTTCGGAATGCGACTTTCTTTCCTGTTTACAGGTTATTTCTGTAAAGGTTTCGACATTCGATGTATTCACTTCTAAAATCCTACCTAACCAACGGAACCAATAGTATTAAATATCAAGAAGCATATTCATAAGTGTACCCAGTACGGTCAGGTTTTGCACAGGAAAGCATTCTGGATCTAACTTTAACTTTGTATTCAACTTACACTTCAGATTTACAAGAAACTGCTCGAACAATAGTCCCCACTTACGCTGATGATACAAAAATATTTTTATCACACTAATGTCCCATTGTAGCATCTAAAAATTCATTTAAATTAGCTTGAAGAATGGTTAGAGAACTGGAGATATAAATATCGAGAAAATACTATATTGCCAGAAGAGTAACTTCAGATTACACCGTAAAAGCCCTCAGCGAAAAATACAGGTAGACAGGAGTGAGCTGTAGCCCAGTTGTTGCTCTACTGGGTGGCAGCCCTGCTCACGATTGGGTTGGACTCTGTCGGGCAGTGGTATGCACTCAAAAACCAACGGTGGCGGTGCTAGCAAGTCGGTGCCTGGGTATGTGTAACCTAAGAGTAGGGGGCGGACCAGGCCCGGCAATTGAAGCCACTAGCCCTTGGGTAAGGCAGCGGCCGTTGCGGGCGGAGTGCTCTTCCAGCAGGTCAAAAAGTCGGGTGTGGGAGCCGTACGCAATCTTAACAACATAATCCGCAACTCGCGAGCCGGTCGGGTAGAGAAGTGCCTCGGTGCAATCCCTGGTTAACTCCACTCGGCCGGATTTCAACAGATGCTTGAGCACCTTCGGCGAGGGGCCCTCCGAGGCTCTGTACGCCATATATGCGCATTCGCCTCGTAAAGCCTCACGGCATACACGGGGTCAGGTGCTGGTCCTGTCCAGTATTTCCTGTATAACTACCATTTGTAAGACGAATATGGCTTTATCCTTACATTCAATGAATAAAAAGTCAAATATATATTTTATGATATAAAGAATTTCAATACTTAAAATAATGGGTATCAGAGAAGAGTCTTAGAATATTTGATAACATTGATACTATAATGAATATGAGAAATGACGTTAAATATTTTGGTAAATTATATGAAAATATATTAGCCAAATTAAATAAATTGTAGAAGAAACGTCTTGTTAACGGATGTACAATTGCTAAAG
Organism: Eucriotettix oculatus; assembly: GCA_034510155.1. Taxonomy (NCBI): domain Eukaryota; kingdom Metazoa; phylum Arthropoda; class Insecta; order Orthoptera; family Tetrigidae; genus Eucriotettix; species Eucriotettix oculatus. Next base: position 223,741,170 of record CM067376.1, on the reverse strand, counting down.
AAAACGTAAACACTGCTGTGAATATGCAGTTGAGATTTGTAATTCTAACTTTTCTCACGTTGACGCTGGTTGAATAATAGATGTATATTAAAAATTCTAAAATATTTAATATTGTAATATATACGTGGAGTTGGCATATATAGAGGTATAAGAAATAATGTGAATTTAATTCCGGAGACATGATATTCACTTAATGTTAAGAGAACAATTTGTGGTTGGTTAGTTCCTTTTAAGTTGCTGATATATACAGGGTATAAAAAAGCGTTAAATATTTTGCGGTGATGGTAGTAACCACAAAAGAAGAAAAAAGGTCCAATAAACATGGGTCCAACGGGTTTCGGAAACACATACTTTCTGAGATCTGTACACTTGTAATAGGAGGGATTCAACCTTGTCATGACACTTCTTAAATGAGATGCTCAACGTGGCAATGCACCCCTCTGCCCTTCGTCGTAAGGAATCACACACTCTTTGAAACATACCCGGTTGATGTTGTAAGTGCTGGCATGTATTTAAGACGTGATCTGTCAGGACATTGTTGACAGGGATGGCGTTGACCAATGCATTTAATTGTTCTTGTACAGAAAAATCCAGCTTGTTAATTGTCGGAAAATATTTCATGTGCGCCATCTAGAATAAACACCATCCTCCAACAAAATAGACAATACGCTAACAAGACATTGATGATAATGAAACCCATTCAAACTTTGTGGGAGGATGTATGGCCCTAGTAATTTCACCTGCTCGTACGTTGGTGTTCTTTTTACATAGGGTTTTTCATCAACTCACACATCCTGGTTATGACAATTCACAACGCCATCTCTTGTGAACCCTGCCTCGTTGGAAAAGAAAACGTTCGACAATAACAGTGAATCTGCAACGCACCTCAGCAATATCTATTGACAGAACTGAAGATTATATTATGTATTCAGTACACTCAGACAAGATGACTCACGCCATCTGCTGCTGCTGATAATCGCCGTGCACTGGTTCCAGGACTTTCGTCCAGTAAATGTAGCACGTGCTCCTCTATCTAAAGTATGTGGACTGACCGATGGCTTCGGGGGTTCTAGATCATCTGTGTCCTAAAGATATATTCGAAAACCAACGTCCTCATCCACTATGGACAAGCGTACAGATCTTTGAAAGAAATAGTGTCCGTACCCAGTTTATTAGATTATTTTTTGTTTTCCCAGTTACTACCACCTCTAAAATTATTAGACTTTTTTTAAAAACACCGTGTATAAACTTTACCGGTCCTGTTAGTTTTTCTTCAGAAATAGATAATGAATGTATTGCTATGTTCTTGTTTTTATGTTTCAATTATTGTACTTTAAAGATGACTTCGGTCATAGCGGCTAAAAGTTTCTTACAATATGGATGATGTGGTATAAAGAAATAAAAAAATCGTACAATTGTGGGCTTATTAGTCTTAATTATATCTCGGTTATTATACTTATTATTCTATCTGACACTTCAAGAGCTATATTCTATTTTTTTAATAAATCTGATGATTACTGAAAATGTGATCACATAATATATTTACAGTGCATATGTTAAAGGTGGTACGCATACATAAATAGAGTCGAGCATCAGAAGTCCTGATGAGTCAGCAGTATTAATTATTTAATTACGCATAAATTAATATTCTCAATTACAAATAATATTTGAGACATAAAATGGCTCATGTTTATTTTTTAACAATTAGCTTTGAATGTCATGCAATACAGATAAGAAATGGTTCCTTAATTACAGAAAATAAACCACACTTTTAAAAATTATAAACGCGGCCGTAAAAGAAGCTATTGCAAACATCTGCAGATAGGATAAATGTCATCCACAACTACATTTGTCTTTCACTACTGTACAATGCTTTCTAGTAATACACATGTTAATTCTTAGAAAAAACAACTTTTCGGACAATAGTTAAAATCACTACTGTCCGTCATCGATAGTTTAAGAAAATTTTAAGGATCCAAACCTTATCAAAGTGATGATTTATCAAGCTTCAATGTCTGTATTGTGAAACGTGCTTAGTAATATTTACGAGATAAAATGAAACAGAACAGTGTCCGTGTCATCTTTAACAATATTTCGCAGACAATTTTGAATTGAGTGATAACCACTGTGCCACCGTGTGTATGGCATGCGTGATAAATATTGCGTTAGTTAATTCTTCTGAATCCCAGCAAGGTTTTCTGTGTAAATTAGAGCGGGCATGTGTATACGACATGCTAAAAAGTTTCACCTCGGACCAGTGGACTCAGATTTTTAGTAAGTGACATATCCAAAACGTAGTATTCCTATCTCGGGTATATCTACGTATTTTAATGAATTACTTATAAGTCTTCTGAAATACTTCATTCCTACGGGAAATGGGCGATTTCAATATATTGTAATTGTGCTACTCCATTTAATTTGACTTATTATTCTTTATACTGTTATTAGCCACATATTATTAAAATTGAAAATATTAACCACAATGAGTTTTCTAGGAAATATTCTTCTTTTTCATCGCGTGCAGTTGTTAATCACAAACAGTTAAGCTAGTCTGTAACATGAAGTAAAAGGTGGACCCACAACAAACTTTGTTTACCATTGCGCCTCTCTTGGCTGTGCCAGATTACTGCCATGCCTCTGAAAATAAACTTACTTCTGATGAAGTTCAAGGTCACAGTATAATAAAACTTTATCGCTTTTATTGTTATATTTTTATAACCATATTTATATGATTATTTGTACTAAATGGACGCAATTAAGATACGTAGAAAATAAAAGCATGTCCCTACTATGCTTTTTCGCAAGTCGACGAAAGGAGCACTAAATTCTCTAGTTTTGCGTGTGCATTGTTTTTGAAAATTAATTTTACTTTACGAATCGTAACTTCTTGCTTCATTTGGCTGTAATAGTATAGAGTATAGTCCTGTTGTCTGTTATGTGATGCTCTACGTCGCGTCGTACGTCAGTGTCCAACCTTGCTCTTGGAAAATTGCCTCGATGTCTGGTGATGCCAGTTCCGACCTCGAGTGACTCGACATTCGTCATGTGTCTGTGGATTTACTATCCTTCTATCTGGCCTCATTTAACACCGTACGATCTATGATAAAAATGTTGTTTCTTTTTTTCATCGGAATCGTAACATGAAAATTACGCCACCTAGCCGGAAGTTGACTCACAAGTCGTGTGTTGGTTTTTCCAGGTGAATTCGAACTGTCAGGTTTACTTCCAATTTGAATAGTCGTTTTAATAATAGTAATTTTCCTTATGTTAGCATATACCTTAAATATTACTGCATAGAATTGTGTTATTGTCGCTTGTCGGTCAATTATACGAGTTTTAATGTGCCACTGAAGCTTCGGGACTAGTCATTGGCATTCTTGATATGGGTTTTCCCAGATTTCCCCAGATTCTTAACAATGCTAATACCATTCCACGGTCGACTTCTTTCGAATAGCAAAATTAAATGCTCACGTTTTCTTCAAGAGGTCCATAGGGCAATTTGAAACCGACGGTGATTCAGAATTAGGTTGATCTGACCGTGTGTAGATAAATGTTAAAGTACTTATAATGGTCATTGGTATAAAAAATAATTTATTTTACATGGAACGTTTGGCTTTATAGTTGGCCATATTTATTCCTTACCTAATACTAATACATGATACACATGTTTGGTGTAAATACAGTTCTATATTGGACTACGTGTCGTCAGCATGAAGCCAATTCTTTAATATAACGAATATTTAGTACTTAACAGTACACCTTAGTTTTATATTAGTAAGCATGTGTATGTATTATTAGAGATCGGATGAATATGGCCCGATTATTATGTCAATGACCGTTACAAGGTTATTTACTGACTCAAAAAGAATGTAGTCCTCGCCTGTAAAACAACAATTTATTGGTCTAAATTGCGAGCTTTCGACCTTAGTCATTTTCAGGCTGATATACAGTATCATCATATTTAGTACACGGATACAATACATCCGTCTAAAAACATAATTTTAAATACCAAGAAAGTGAATCTGAAAAAGAAGGGCGTTAAAAAATGCTGTCTAAACCAAACGTCAAGATACTTTAATTATACCTCACAGGCGTCGAAATGATTATACTAATGAATTACACATCAACATTCTTCCCATCCCCTACATTCGACCAATAAATTGTTTTTCAAACGTGAGGACTACATTGGTTTTCAATCATTTAATACAAGAAGGTTCAATACAACTTAAGTAAGGTTATTTACTTCAACTGGACATTTACTATTTCTTAGGACTTGTACGTCATGCAGTTTATACACAGCTGACTGAAACTGAATAAGTAGATATTTAAATTAAAAATGAGTGGTTGGAATACCGATTATGTCGTTACTTATATCGAAAGTTTAATGCAGTTTCAAAGCAACCATAATAGGTAAGATCTTTGTAATATTTTTAAATTCATTCCTTGCGGCTGAAAATGAACAAAAGTTTCTCGTGTAAGTGACCAGGTATCATCTTACGTACGGCTCTCTCTGCAAGACAGGAATGACTTCAAGACGCTGATCGTAAAAACAAGGAAAACATCGTTGTTGCATAATATAACCCGGGGTGGAAATTAGAGATAGGCAAAACCGTTCATTTGAGTGATCGGTGCTCAGTGTTGCATGACTCACCGCTCCTTCGATATATACATATATACTTCAGCTCTCACCCCCCCTCTCTCTATCTCTCCACTCCCAATTCAATTATAAGAATCTTACCTTGTTGCCACGAATTTCCATTCATTTCTCTAGTGAACATGGGATTCAAATAATTTAAAATTAACTTGTATACATTTTTCGTGATTTTCATTAAAAAACTGAGATAAATGACTATAGGGACTTTTTTTGTTATTAAAGGATATGAATAGAGTCTAATGGATTCCGGTTATTTTAAAGCATATTTCGTGGTTTTTAGCCATGTTATTTTCATAGAAATCAAAAGAAAATATTATTCATATTACCGGCCCTCGTTAGTTAAATCTCTTAGATGATTTCTGGATATCACGCCCCCAAAAATGTTTCTCTTTCGAACGACAAGCTCCCGCTCCGAGTCGCAGCGCTGCAGTCTCGTTCAGAGTTGTTCAGCGGAGTCATTTTACACTGTCCGACTCCTCGAGTGGGAACCATAAAAAAACGTCATCTACTCCGTAGTTCAGAGCAGGTGGGGAGCCGCTCCTCGGAGGGAATCGTGCGTTCAGAGCGCTTCAGATCAACTTCAATGTTGAATCATTTTCAAGAAGATGCAGCACCACCTCTCTGGAGTTCCGTGTTTCGGCCCAAGTTCATAGAAAATCCTGAAAGATAGTTTGTGAGGGATGAACCAACTCCGGCGCCTTCAGGATAGATTTTTTTTCTCTGAAACCCAAGTTCATGGTCTAAAAATACGAGCTTCCAAAGGGGAGGGGGCACTATGTAGTAAATGGTGATATTCTAAACTTACAGCAGTATTTACAATGTGTAGAAACAAATTGTGTCTAATTATAACAGTTTTTTCTCTGAAATATTGATATGGGATATGTTTATGCTGTATAGCTATGTGTAGTTTGTAACGTGTGCCTGCATGAAGGGAAAATTCTCGGCGTAGGATGCTGCCAGATACGTCATAGGTCCTGAAATTCGAGAGTAGTTCTGAATTAACTTATGTCTACCTAATCGTTAAATAGAAATCATCACACGTGGCGGACATATTGGCTCTGATTGTACCTAACAACAGGCAACCTAAGCAAAGTTGACCAACGCTTTTATCTATCGTTATCGGCTCGACGCTAAACTGTGTTCTCTATGTTTGGATAGAAGCAATGAAGAAAACAACTTATGCAGCAGGGCAAGACACCCCAGAGTATCACAGAAGCGTGCCGAGTGTATTTTTTCGCATTCAGAATTTTCTTTTAGGATGCCGCGTGAGTGATAGCAGGCATGAGACCAAGTATTTCGCAGTTAGAGGACCGAGCCAGAATTTACTGGTAAGGGCTGGACGGCCACCTACACGCCGCCGGCAGAGAAAAACGTAGCTCAGGCGAGATACTTCTGAAAATATGGATCTTGGTATATTCGAACCTAACAGAACTTTCACTCTGCAGAACCTTCTGACAGCCATTCCTCTTAGGAATCAAAGCAGCGGGTTAGTTAAAGGATCGTAATTTGATAATAATGTACTTCAATAGCGCAGTGGAAAATATGAAACAAACAACAAATTCTGGTTATAAAATAAAAGGAGTCCTTCAGTTTGAGCAAAGGAAATTATAAAACCACAAGTTTATTGACCGCAACACAATCTGATCAGACAGGAACACGGAAAGCACTGCCTGCTGCTAATTATACCGTCGTTCTGAATTGTTCTAAAAGAAAGAAAGAAAGGAGGGGCGAGCGAAAAATAAACAATACGGTTCAGCTTTTATTGTTATGATTAATCTACCAGCTGACACATTTTCCGATAATAACTGATGCCGGATGAACTTCCGTCGTTTTTTCGGCCTGTATAGTATTAGTTATGGTAGTATTAGTATTCAATCATTCCATTAATCCGACAGAGAAGTAAAACTTCAGGGATGTGGAACGAGTCAGAGATAGTACATAAATTGTTATGATTGTTTAATTACTATTTACGTTCATATGATTGTTTAACTTCCAATAAAATATGCTTCAGTATTACAGAGAAGCCAAGATATATAATTTTTACCTGATATATAATATTGATAAATGTTGCTAAAATCTTATACTTATAATTGTGTCTCAAAAATGTACTATGTCTATGATAAGGCCCATACTAAGGTACACTCAACTCCAGTAATTCTTCAACAGAGTAAACGGAGTGGCTAGTTCATGTTTGAACTAGTTTCTGATCATTTTTGGACTGTTTAAGTGAGGCGGGAAGCTTATTAAATATGCTAATAACATTATATTGAACACCCTTTTGTATTATAGTTACACTTCCCTACGTTGTGAAAATTATTTTTATTTCTGGTATCAAAGCTACGCATAAATGAGTCTGTTATGAATAGGTGACTGATTGATCACAATTGACATCAGTAGCCAGCCAAAGAATATGTATATGTAGCCAACAAACACGCGCAACGAGCCTTGAGCTCTTGCTATATTAAGTAGGTAAAGTGTGTAATATTAATTTTTTTTCGTTAAAGACACAATAAACAAAGAAACTCCATAATAATCCAAACACATTTTCATATATTTCAGGACAATACACTTAAAAACGTATCCAATAAAATTACCATAGTGTGTTGCATTCCATATTGCTCGGAGATAGCTTACCTCTAATAAATCCAAATTTCCGCTGAGAAAGTTCTCAACCAAGGAAAAAATTAATGAAATCAACGTTAAACTACGCATAATAGAACAGTCATAGATTTCTACTTATTACTTTTTATTGGAAATTGTTTGGAAAAGTCACTACGGAAGTTATTATGCATGATTTTAATATTTCACACAAAATACAATTCTGTAACCTCCATGAGCATAATGTGTCAATAAAAAATACTCCAGATATTTTTTATGGATAGTATTCTCACTCGTGGATTTCATCATGCTGATGCAGAAAGTGGCTGTAAATTTCTCTGTCTGCAATGAAATAGGCCCACGCAGACGAAAGTCTGTTATTATTTATTTATTATAACTTTTTCACATTCTTTACACCATAATTTCTGTTTAGTAAATTGTACGTGAGCCTAGTTTAGGTTTACAGGAATGGAGGGTTGTTGGATCGCTCCTTGGTCGTAGACTCGGATTAGCTCAGCGGTAGAGTACCCGCCCGGAAAACGGGAGGTCCGGGTCCGGTCAACATTTTTCCATTCCTGTCTTTCTTCCAAATTAGCTATACGCTCATACCTGATCTTCAATTGAAGCATTTCTACTTCCTTTGACTGGTCATAGAGCTTAAATTTGATTGAACATGCTCCAGCACTAACAACTAACGAATCATTATGGGACACCAAAGGACGTTTGTATGCCACAAGACTTGCGGGAAGGTGAGATGTACACTATTGGCTGTGCTTTGTGAGTTCGTCCTGGCATTCCGAATCCCACCGGCTTGCTTGCCCAGTATGCTATGCGTTAGTATTAATATCCTGGGCCACGTACCACAATGCTTCCACAGAACGACATATCACCCTTACCCAACGTTTTCTCATGGATCCTTTAACTTTGCAGAAAACACTGTGGCTCTTGACAAATTCAGAATCGGACTACTTTTTTGTGTTGACCTTCTCGAATACGCGTTAACGCGACCGCGTGGGAAACTCGCAGAAAGGAGGAAAAATGATAGGCTAATACGATCTATATGGCGTATACGAGAGATTTTTGAGGTGAAAATATGAACCTTCGTTTTTGTCCAAAAACGACCGTAGTCATAAAATGAAGTAAAGGGAACTTCGAATGAACGTAGGTAAACGCATCAATAAGGAACTGGAATGCCTTGCCTACAATAGTATGGAGCAATTTATTTAATTATTTGTAAAAAAAATCTTCCATATATCACAGTGACGTGAATGTGGGAGGACTGAAAAATTTTCTTGAACTTATTATTACTGCGAATTTCTTACAATTATCTCACATCTCACAAATTTTCCAGTTTTTAATAACTCGCAGAATTTAAAAGAAAATAGCATCAAAACATGCAGTTTCTCAATCATGCTTGAACCATCCTGATTTACTTATAATTTTACTATTACCAATCCCACGAAACCCTTAACAAATTACATTACTATACCATTCCACCAACCTTTAAACATGTCTCTGAAAAACTTTTTCCACTCCCACAACATCCAGCTCGTAGCTAAATTATCCAATAATTTTCCCACCATTGTAAAACATTTGAAAGACCCAGTTGATAAAAACAAACTTCACATTGTTGTTTATAAATTAAATTGCAATGAATGTTCCCGTGTATACATAGGCCCAGTATGCCATCTGAACCAGAACCAAGAAACACATCTAATGTTAAGTTATCACAAGACAAGTTATCCGTTATTTCAAAATACATTTTAGATTCTAACGACATTATTGGCTGGGACTATTTCCAAATGTTACACTAAGACAGTAACTACAAATCCGGATTGGTTTCAGAAATGCTTCACATAAAACACAACATTAATACTCTGAATGTAAAAACTGTTACTTATTTGCTCAACAGCATATATAATATCTTAATTTAAGAAATGTAATGTATCAAATGTATAATTATATTTTTGTCTTTTGGTTCCTTATTTACTCTATTCGTTGTCTCTACAGCAATATCTTTGGAATGTTATAATTTCGTGCATTGTAATTCAGTTCAACCTGAAGAGGGTCCATATCAGGACCGAAACATGTAGTTGCTTTTAAATTATATTTTATGTTTCACTAATTTTTGTCTGTTTTTGGCCTTATTTAAACTTATATTAAACGTACAGAAATTAATAACTATTATTCCTATTTCTATTTTACTTTTTGTGGTATTGGGGTAGGAGGGTAGTTAAGTGTCCATAATAATTTAATCTGAGTGTTGGAGCATCGTCATAAACTTGTAAGATATCAAAGAGATTCCCAAAAATTAAACGTTATCTGCACTGTGTCCCAACTTTACAGACAATTTTTTTCGCCACCGTAACTCCTCTGGCTTATGTGGATATTTTACGAGAAATTGCTCTTTCCCAAATTAGAAGATAAACCTGAAAACAATATAGAGCCTAGCCACACTGACATTTTTTTGTACGAGAGTGGTTGAACGTCGAAGTCCCTGATTGTTGAATTGGTCGTAATGGTCAAAACGACAGACGGAGCTCCTTTCCGGTGTCTTCCACGTTCTCATCACGCCACGCGATTTTTTCCTTCTCTTCCGCCACTACCTAATAATTTTCCAAAGTTGAGAGACGATTTGAAGAAGTTATAGCTTTCATTATTCCGGACTTGTTAACCAAAGTTTTGGAAGAACTGAATTTTAGGATTCGTGCCCTATAACTAAAGGATTTATAAAGAAAACTGCTTTAGTTTACCTATTAATTAAACTGTTACAATATACCAATTATCCAAGACATTCTTTTATGGACACCCTGTATTAAGTCCAGAGTACGTTATTGTAAATGAATATTCACATTTATAGATTCTTTTATTGTATCAAACTTCGTATTAGTATGTAACAACGGCACAGTTTAACATTCATTTAAATATTGTAACAAATACGAGATAACTTCATAATTTGACTGAAGTCTGTACTATCTAGAAAAACAATAAAGTTAACTGTTCTCAACTGCCTCCCGCACACGTGTATGCATTTGTGCATACTTTTAGGCGCTATCACTGGTGCCCATGTGCATATTGACGGAGATGCGCGCGCAGCGGAGCACGTCACTGCGTTGCGTGGGAGTCTAGAATATCTCCCGCTGGCTTGTCTCAGGATCAGTCAGCAGCCGCACTGCGCAGGGTTAACATCCAACACACACTACTTTCCCACGTGCATTCATACCACAGGTAACTTATAATAATTGTATGTGAATTTCTTTCTCTGAATAGAACTATTTTTTATATTATTGATTTTACTATTAATGTCATTGGCAATAATATGCCTCCCAGCGAATAATAGAGATGAATTATTATACATACAAACGCGTTTATAAATAAAGAACACATTCAATGTCTTCATGTCGAGCCAATTTTGACAATAATCAAACACACGTAAATAAGTTAGAACATAATTATAATATTGACTGCGTGGGGTTATAAGTTGAATTAATCTATTGCTTGTCAACGCACATGTCATCGTCAGATTTCATACTTGAAAGATAAAATAAATTATATTGATTTGATTTAAATGTTTTAAGACCATGATACAATTTTCAAACTTCAGCTCAATTCAGAAATATAATTTTCCACGTTTTTGACAATTGTAGCAAGTCATTTGATAGGAGGATCAGTGGATAGTAATGGGACGTATAAAAACGACAAGAGAATCTAGGAATGTTTGACGAATGATTACTTCTGGATAGCAGAAGATTAAAAACTCAACATAACCAGTTTCAGAACTTCAATATAATTAAATTAGCTGTCAATTCACAGAAGAAGATAAAAACAAGGTTTATTTTATTCATACGACTTTCGTCCACAAATTGTAAATTCTTCAGGTACAGACTTGACGTCAGGTGACCGTCATGTCTACAAGTGTTACCCGCACATGTGTCGCAGTTCGGGATGCAAGCTTTCCTCTCTTAGACCTCTAATGTTTATTTAACTGTGTTTACATCCATTAGAAATTTAATATCCGAAGGAATTTGATTATGTATGTATGGCAGCTGAAGAAACCCCAAAATTATGGACGAAATTTCAAATGAATAAAACAAAATACAAATTATTTGTTTGTGAATTTCATTCTATTTAATTTTTTTGAAAAAAACAAATGTTAACTGAACTATTATCTTGATTAAAAATTATTTCTGTAATAATATGTAAAGGTTTTAATTATCTACGCCATACTCTTTAACATTGTCTACGTGTACAAGTGCTGACATCTTTATAGACGTTATTAATGATGTTATGGATTCGAAGAAATCGAGAACACTTTTCGATATTATCAATCAAATGTCATAAACTTATGTTGTTAGTTTATTAGGTAAAATTCACAGACGGTGGTATTTTTCTTTCTTTCTTTCTGAACTGGTATCGATTCCTCTCATGTCTTTCACATAATAGTTATTTACAAAGTTACTATACTTTTTACGAATGGTAGACGGCCTAGCTCCCCATAATCATTATTTACCATTTTCTACGTCAGAACTAAAATTAATGCGTAATACTCACATAACCAATGTTAACAATTAAAGAACATACAATATCAATCGGAACCTTAAACCACAAGTGTTTAAACTTCATTCAAAACTATCTGGCGTTGAATAACTTTCTTAGTCAACACGTTATTTAACTGTCTTCCAGACTTTTGCGTATCATTAATTAGTTGATGGGTGTCTTAGGGTTAGCTTCAAACTAATCGGAATGATGATTGTTTTTACCTTAGTTTAGTCAATAATTTTCCGTGTATATTAAATTAGCAGACTACCTTACGGGATCTTAAAAAAATTCTCGATGAATTAAGAGAATTAACATTATTTCCGGTACTTGAAAGGAGTTAATAATTCTCCAGGTACCCTACGAGAGATGACAATACACGTGCTACATTAAAAAGTAAAAAAAGGCCCTGCACATAAATAGAGCTAAAAATAATCTCAGTACTTAAAGATACTCGAAAATCACTATTTTAACACTGAAAAATAGGGTATATTACCGAATATTACCGGTACCTTAAAGATTTGAAAAATATTCCTCCCTTTAGCCTCCGATGGCAAACTCTTTGAATTATTTCGTAAACCACAGCGGCGACTATGTTCATACTCTTCAAAACTGTTTCGTTGATGCAGCTTTTTGACATTATGGGGGAGTAATGAGACCTAAATCTTCGAAATAAACACAACCCTTCAGTGGGATGAGTACTCGCCGAAGTTTCAGGGCAATCGGATTAACGCAGAAAGGACAAAAGCAAATGTATTCATTTTATATAAGTAATTCTACACTTGAATACAAATTATAAATATATGTTAATAGAACTTAAAAGGTTGATCCAATGAAAGAAAATGTACGAAATCTTATAGAAAGTTGCTATTTAAGGCAACAGTAGTGCTGTTTTATAAAAATTAAAATACCTACCTAAATTATTTTATTATTTTGATTATAACCTTTTACCTGTTACATGTAACGCTATAAAAATATTTTAACTATGTAATTTTTATGAATTTTCTCTTGAATATACAGAATTTATTGCGACACACGGGATTGCAGTATTAATTGAAATACCGGAAACCTTAAAAAATGTAGCGGTTAGTCACAAAATCGTACAAATCTTGTATAGATATACAGTGTATTATGGTTTCAAATTTATGATTCCTTTAGGAATCCCTATAACTAATTAAAAAAAAATTCTCGGAATTAGAAGATCTAATGAAAAATAATTATTTGGAATATGAGAACACAGCACGCATTGTATTCAAACATTGACGTTCTGACAATTATTAACGATGACGTCTTTCTTAAGAGAATTATAAAATGAATGAACTCTAAGAAATCAGAGTGTCTCCACCGTGTTTGTCATTCCTTACGTAACACACAAAACTAGTTTGTAACTTGGGATAATTTCTCAGAAAATTTTCCGTCTTATGAACCGTCGCTCATCTAAGTAGGAATTTTTATCCTCTATTGGGGTGTAATCACAAACATTATTTGTTTGTTACATGAAGACAATACGCAATTTCATAAGAAAATGTCTTACAACCCGTTTGGGGTTACACCAATTTCTTGTGAAATGAAAATTAATATAATTTCAATTATTTTTGTATTCCCATAAAAATGTATGCATCGTACCATATCTTATATTAATTAAAAATAAAATTAATGTTTTGGTTCTGTGTGTTATAATTAGAAGTAAATTGTACTGTTGTTTTGTTGTTTATCTTAAAAAACTTAAAATGTCTACTCAATAAATGACTAATAAGCCCTAAGTCCAATTTTTATCCATTTTATAGAGCAGTCTCTTTCAAATTTATATTCTTCTATATTTAAAGTGTGGACGACCATTGACGTGTTTTTCCCGTCCGTGCGTGTGATATCGGACTTTTGTATTAATTAATTAATTGTCGACCTTCCCTTTAATTTACTTCTTCTATTTCTAAGTGTCAAACAATATTCCGATGCTTTCCTGCCCCTTACATAACGATTTCACGTGGGAACAGACTTGTATTACGGGCAGCATAACGCACATGGAAATACAAAGATTACCGATCAAGAAATAGCTTTGATACTCTCGCCTGTCAGATACTCTGCTTTTAGCCAATCATTTAAAATATCACACACCTACTTTGATAGCCTTAAAATATTAAGTGGTCTAAAATATTAAACCTGATGTATAAAACGAGGGACATTGTAAACGATTTTCTTCACTATGTAATAAAATAAACTTATTTAAAATTCTATTTTGTCTGAAAAATTGCGTACAGTTTAATCTTCTAGTGCGTTTTTAATTATTTCAGGTACAATTAGAATCTAAAATGGTTAACACGATTTGTGAAAATGGAAGAAATTAATGGATCCGTCATAAACTTTTTTAATATACACGTTCTATATTTTGAAATAAATTTGATAGTTTCCGGGAAAAGTATTGTTTTATTTGCCTTTCTCGTCATTGATCTCACAGGAGTGGTTTAAACTGCTTTAACAGAATTTGTGTAGTTTCCCATCCTGTCACCTTTATTCTCGTGGTAACAGTTTGTCAATTCTTTTTTGTTTCTGTTCGATCGTGTATTTCGTTTTAAGAATCAAATGGCAAGCTAACAAACATTCTCTTTCTCAGTATTTTGTAATTTGAAACACGGTGTTCTATGACATCTTCAAGATACGATATTTTGGCAATAATTCGTGCAGTACATATATTACTACCGCAATTTAAATATATTTTATAAGTGGAACGTTCCCTCTTCTCCAAAGTTATTATCTAGTTACAACGCCTTGCAAAATAGGTATAATTTCATAACATGTAACTATTCCTTTCGTATTCGTGGCCAACAGCTGAGAGGCCATTGACCACCTGAGGATCTAAATATAGACAGAATTTTGGACATGACGTCTCTGTGTAGGTTGCTCGCTCATACTGCATCAAGATGTAAGATTTTATCTACAATTTATGGCATAGTAAAATAGACACAATCTTAAAGTTTATTAAAATTTAATTGTAACAGTATTTATTTATTTGTTGCGAACAATTGTTGCCTAAAATTAAATCTTAAAAATCATAATTTCATTTATCATATATATATATTGATATAGATAAATACCCACACTTGTAACGTTATAATAAATGTGTAATAATAAGATGCGATAATCATTTTTCGGCAAGAGTCTTCTTCTCGTGTAGGTACAAGGATCAGTTGATTTTAGGAAAGTAATATAATGGTGGAATAAATTATTAAATTTCGTATGAATAACTAGTCTGATTACCATAATAGTTAACAGGTTTTATTTTTTAAATTATGCAGTTTGGAGCATAGAGCGTAAGGTAGTTCATAACTAAATTGAGGTCGGAAATCAAGCAGTGATAAGAAATAATTTTAGGTATCTAGCTCGAATTTAAATTTTACTTTGAAACCAATTAAACTTTTAGAATTAAATTTTCTTAGCTTACAGTTGTCTGTGCATTCAAGAGAATGTCTGGAAGATCACGGTCTCTCCTTGCGTTCAGGTTCCAGACTAGCAATAATAATGAGTCCCACTACTCTTGTAGTATCTGTTATGTTCTGAATGTATGCCGGGCAGATATGTCGATGTCCGATAGTCTCTGATGTTATATCCGCAGTCGAAACTATGTAGCCAGAAAGATGATTTTTGAAATACTGAATTAAATTTTTAAATTGAAAGAAGAAACGTGCTGGTACTTAGTGTTGAGACATGTCCGTTCGTGGTGAACTCAATAAATCAAGCGTCACTCTCCCATCCGTTTACTGTGATTTCCAGAGGACACTGTATAATATACCAATAAAAGCAACAATCTCTTTTAGCAGCGAATCAAATCAATCCCCGCAGAAAATTCCAGCCGTGACACTATTAAATTAACAATTGAAATCGTTCAACACTTCATCATCGCAATTAAAATGTTTCTAGTTAAAATAAACTTAATTAATTTTTTTAGTACACTATGAACACATAAGATATTATAATAAATTTTGTCATTGTAAAATGTTGGTAATTGAAATAACGTTCCACATAAATGATATTGCAGTATAGTCAATTTTTGTCCTGTATATAATCACACGTAAACCAACCTTTTATTCTTAAATAAGTCCTAAAATTTTTAGTTAATTAAATCAATATCCAAAGCATTAACCAAATTCGACAATTTCAATTTGGGATTCTTTAAAGTGTAATTTCCTCTACAATGCTTTACCGCAAATACAATTTTTGAATTTAGATCATCTTGAAGGAACTCCAAAAACAAATTTGCCAATAAAATCAGAGCTCTAAACTAATTTAAAGATTAATTTTAAAACTTTAAAACAATCTAGAGATGAGAAATTGTTAATGCTTGAGCAATTCTTTTATAATCACAGTTAGTAAATGGGCCCAGCAAATGCATTCTATAAGACGTGAATAATATTATTGAAACGAAGTTAATTTAATTTTGTTATACAAGCATAAAAAAGAACTTTGTTGCTCCTTATTAAATTACAGTTATAGATGTGAAATAGTACATTATTTAAGTAACTGTGGTTAAAGTTACATGTCACATTATAAAAAGTAATTTATTTGTTTTATTGCGTCTTTTTTCCTCACGCTCCGTTAAGGCTCTTCCGTCATACCCGGTAGCTCGACATACTTGATGTAGGTTTTCTAGGGTTTGCCCTTCATCTCTTTCAGGTAAATACCGGATGGGGTCCTTGAGCTATAACCCTAGAGCCCTCGTCAACCCTTGGCTGCCTTCCTCCCCCTTTCGCACTAACCTTTTAAAATACCCTTCCTTTGCCATTAAAGAGAAGTTTCTATTATTGGGATCACTCTCATGTAGCCTATCACCCTCCCCCTCTCCTCCCCAAAAAATAGGAAACTGTGAAATAAACAGAATATATGTCCTTTTCGTAGGATGACATAATATTTCAATACTGTAAATGAGTTTATAAACCCTGCTTCGTTATTCGGCGCATCTCAAAAGTTCCCATTATACAGATAAATCTTCTCTCCGGTGGTTTTTAAGACCCATATTTTAGCCAGCCTGACGCGAAAATGTTATCTTCTCAAACTATCACTGAAAATATGAACTATTCGTAACATAGTTGGATAATTCAATATGATTTGTAAAGTTGACGATTTTTATGTCAAACTCTTGTTAATAAATTCTCATGATAACCGTAATGGAAGTAATTAGAAAAAATATATCATTTTATTTACATATACAGCACAAGTACTTGTATTTGTCTCAAAGTTATTGTTTTGTCAATTCCTGACAGAGAAGACAATAAATTAAAGGGTTATTTTATTTTAGACGTATTCAATTATTTTCTATCCTACGACCTTTTACAAATCACGTAAATTAAACTAGAATAATACATAAAGTTAAAAGGTTGGTGCTTAAAATATTAATCACATATTTTGCTAATTCAACCGCGGAGATTAATTTCAAGCTTTAAACCAATTAAGACTACGACCTGGCTTTGTATTTCATCAATTTTGTTGTAGGATAAATGTACAAAATAACCGTTGACGTTAATAACACCAATGATCTTACGTGCGTCTAAACTCTTTGCATGACTGAGTAGTCTTCTCCCTGAGGCTGACAGCATATTTGCTCCAGCAGCGTAAACGCAGCACTGTCTTAAAAATAAGCGTTTCTGAATAAACCTCGGCTTACTTCCTCAAAATGTCAGCGTCCTTTTCTTTCTTAACATGCCGCGAAGTGTTTATCGCTGGAGAATTTGCATTCTCAAATTGTAAATGGCCATTACCTCCTCAAAACAGCTTCGGTTATCAGTTTCGGAATCAGTGTATTTAAGGGCATTTAAAATTATACATGATGAATTATGCATATATTTTTTAAACGAACATAATTCAAATCTAAATATATGTAATTGCTGACATAAGAATCGTCGAGGCGTTGTCTATCTGAAAACTTAAAGCTGTTCCCTCCAAATATTTCAAGAACTGTGAATTTGTAATCGTTTTGTCCATCAATTTGAGTTTTATATTTGTTATGAGAACCTATTGGACCACTCTCCTACAAATTCTCTGTAAGACGGTTCTGGAAAAATACACCAAATTTAAATGTTTGTACAAAAAATGAATCTGATTAGTTTTACCTTGAAGATTTTTCTTACAGTGATCCTTTCGTGGAGACCTTCCCAGATGAACTCTTTGATGATCATATACTATGTAGAAATCCAGTCTTTGGAAACGTTCTTTTCCTTGTAACCGCAACGCAACTCTGGCACGCACAATATTTCCAGGAAAAGACTTTCACCGAGTAACACTATTCTCCATTTCACCATCTCAACATGGAAGCTCTGAAAGATTAAATTTCTCGTATTCATAATGATGAACAGGTCGTGTCAACAAAGTCATTAGCGACCAATATAAATGTCATTAGCATAGAAATTACATTAGGGTATATGAACAGTACATAGAATTGTTACATAAGGTGAAAAGTTATCTTATATTTTTTCATAAATATTTATATCGTTTAAAAATTTTAAAGTTCTATTTATTGCTTGTTACTTTGTGATTTATATCATTAAGTTCCTAATTCGTTCAATTGGGAAATGCTGCGCTCAAGGGGAAATCATTAACAATTTATAATTAAAGGGGAAATTAACAAACGGGAATGACTTTGTGTATAATGAACTGTTGTTAATAACAACACCAGGGACGTCGCCTGTTTACAGATAAATGATGCATGAAGAAACGTCGTTAAAGAGGTCGTTACCTGATAATGACACTGCAAACATTGACGCGAATTTGCGAAATTGAAATTTTCCTTGACGGTACTGTACAATTGAGAAATAAAAATACACGTTAATAATAAATTCTTTTGAAACATTTTCAAAAATCGGTAAAGTACGTGGCTAAACATAACGTAACATGTGATGCAGTACGTGAAAGACAAACTCTGAAATTTCTTTTTGAGCGTGATACCGACAAGTTACTTTGGAAAACCGTCGACAGGATGTCAACGACCGTAGTTTCTAAAAATACAGTAAATGTGGCCCTTTCCATCAAATTGATTGTAGGGATTTCATTTTCAAGAAGACTGCTGCCCTTAAAATATTCATTATATGCCAGACTACTTGAATGAGACTTTGTAACGTCGCATGATAGGCCGGATAGGTCCACTGACCTGGCGCTACAGTAGTGCCCACAACAGTTACCGAACTTAACACCTTGCGAATTTTTCTTGTGGAGTTATCATCAAGGGTAGCGTTTATGTTCCACATCTCCCACCAAATATCGAGGGCTTACGACACGACATCGAGGCGAACAGTTTTTACAGTCACTCCTGATTTACTTAGTCGGGACGGGTAAATATGGACTACAGAATAGGTTTGTGCTGTGTAACGAATGGTGTACACACAGAATATTAATATATATTGTAAAAAAAGGGTTTGAGGACTTGTCTTTGAAATAAAATTTAATTTGTTACGTTGTTGTCGGTTATCTTTATCATTTTTTGAAATATTTCACATCTAATCGGGAGTCCAATTGCATAATTTCAGCAACAGCAACTACGGTAGATGGCCCCCCTTTCCGCGGATTACCAAAGTAACTTACAGCTTTTGGTCAAGGCATTTCCCTATACCGATTTTTTTAACCTTTCATGAACCTTATAATTTCCCTTATCACCTTCGTTTCCATTACAGATTTACTGAGATGCTCTATGTCACGTGATAACTACTAATTTACCTTACAAAGAAGTACCCTTAATCATAATTTTATTAGAACTGGCGTCCCATTAATTCAGTTCGCTTCATTGCATAGTTCTACAATTAACCATATTTACTTTATTACTGACCTTTTAATGTTTTTATACGACAAAAAATGTATTATATACAAACATATGAATGGTTTTTTTAATGGTAACAGGTTACTGAGGGTGATCCGCTAACAGGCATAGGAAGGAAATTGAAAAGGGGGGAATGTGGAAGGTATAAGGGTTGACTAGGACCCTCTGGCTATAGTTCAAGGATTCTACCCGGTGATTCACCTAAAAAAAGATACAGGAAAAATCCTATAAAACCTGAATTATGTAGGTCGGGCTATTGGATAATTGTAATACAGCTCCTATTTAATTGTAATATTCGAGAAATAGAGTGAGGCTTGGAGTAAACAAGGTGAACAGTAAGCAATAAAAGATACGTTTCCTTGAAGCTTAACTAAAGAGCCTTCAGGAACATTGCCAGAGGACGGTTCTAGGGAATAGTGAGAGCCAAAAATGTATTGCCGTCTTGTTACCGACATTACTCAGCGTTACAGGGTGACCGACGACTTCCTGCAGATACGTCAGATGGGTATTTCGTTGTGAGCTATGACTATATACAATAGTCCTGAGTAACTCTCTTCGTAAACGCTCGGCTAAAGCTTTGTAACGCTTTCCTCCCCCTCGGATCCTTTCACGTCGCATACCGGCCAGGGCGCCACTGCATACGAGGAACTAATATATATTATCAAAGAAAACGATCCCGAGAGAGATGGCCAGCGTCAAGCCAAGAATTGTTGAGCCGAGCATGAGACTCTCAGGTGTCTTGACTTTAAGTAATTATTGTGGGAGGGGAAGGTTTATTTAATAATTAAAGATTTAAAAATTCAAGCAATTTTATTTACCAATTACGGACCCAGCTCAGTCGTACGGCTCCACAATCATTGAACGTTGCTTTTACCCACTCACGCTCATATTCATTCTCACTTAAACTTTAATGCCTAACCTAACTACAAATAATTACAAATGTTTCAAATTTCCTACGTATCAAATTGTTTAACTGAAACGACTGTAATGTAATTGCCAGTCATTGTAGCCACAATAAAAGGGAAGGGGGGCTTACTATATGAGGATCGCGGTGCCGCGTCGACGATGTCTACTGGTTTTGCTGGTACAATCAACCTCTGGTCATTCGCGCGCGGGCACGCGCTCCAAATCGTACCAGCCTCGTGATTTCAGTAACCGTCACTAAACTCAACTCCACTCATTGTTTATCCACAAAAATGGCACTGTTATCCCTCGCCGCTCACAGCATGAATCTTATTTCACCACCAAAAACTGTACTGTCCATATTTTCCAAAACCACTGTCCTCCACGCCGTTCACATCAATCAACCTCCATCTCCAAAAGTGTACTGTTAATATTTTCCTAAAACCACCGTCCTCGCCGTTCACAGCAAATAATCCCCTACTCTATGCAAATCCACTCTATTTATTACCTCCCAGACCTGCCCCCAATTCCTGAGATCGGCCTCAAAATATTTGATCTGCTGTTAAGAGATCCGTCGTACACATCAAGTGAATTGCAACGACCGACCACGTACAAATTTAAGTAATGAAAATTATCACATGCCTGAATGGCGAAATCACTTATTACAGCTTCGTCAAAGAAACCATGCTGCAGAAAGTTCAAACCAGTCTTAACTACCAGTCTTACTACCACACACCTTTTTCACATTTGGCAGGCTATGTTAGGGTAATCGCATTATTTAAAGCTAATCAGCACGAAGAGATGGCTTAAGTATCATCTCCTTATAAACATAATTGATTGTTTCCGTGTATTAATAGATGTCTTAGCTCATTTAAGAGACGGACTCATCGCAGTGGTTATGTCGTCATAAGGCAGGGGGTGTGAAAATGTAAATCTACTAATGGTTTAATCATGTGCTGACAAAGAAATTTCTGTAGAATTAAATACTGTAGCGGGCTAATATAAATTAATTCCCGGGTATCCCAGTGCACCCAGTTAGTAAAGCTATAATGAAGCTTCCAGTTATCAAGAACTGGGTAATTATAGTTGGTTTACATTAATGACATTCTTTAATTCCAAATATATTTTCGGAGAAAGAAACATAGGTATAAGCATTGGCTTAGGATGGCGTACAACGTTTCAAATAGTCATGTGATTCATAAAAACGAGACAGAATTTTTTGGATACTATGACAGTAGTTAATCGTGAAGTAGACTAATCTTCCTGAAGAACTGAACTAGCAAGCAAAGAGGTCAATTATATAGTAGTAGACCATGTTTTATGAACATTTGTAGACTGTTAAGAGGAGGAACACGTGCCATGCAAGATGACAGTCCGCAGTCGCCCCAGTAGGCCCAGGCACTCAATGGGCTGTAGAGCCAAAGAACAAGAAGAAAGATGAGGAACAAACGAATTATCTAAATGTACTCAATTCTTAAATTTTAATTATTTTAAATCTGTGCCGACATGTTTTAAGAAATTGGTTAATTGTATAATTTTAAGCAGTTTCTTTCTTTGAGTTTAATCGGTCGGTCTGTCACATTGAAATAAATCATAAAACCAATAAAAAACAGTCCCAGTGTCTATTTCAACATTAGTACACAAAGGAGCTTTCATAATCGTTCAAAAATGCATAATAATCCTTCATTACCGGTGTTGCGGTTTTGAATGATTCTAACCTATTGCTGAAAGCTCTCTTATGTTTCAATTTGGAAATAAAGACATTGGTCCTATTTTAATTTGGTTTTATTTTAGTTATTTTTATTTTTATAATATTAATTTTTGATAGTTTTAAAAATGTTAAATAGAAGAAATGTTATTGCAGTACATAACGTTAGTAGTTTATTTAAATTCGTTTTAGTGCGCTCGAAGAAGGTTGTTGGAAGACAACTGCTCATTATCTGAAAACCCAAATTATCGAGTAATTCCCTGCATTCCTCTCTTCAGGGTCGGATTTACGTATAAACTACACGATCTGTAGCTTAAGATCCCCACCTTTCATGTCGGCCCCAACCCCTCATAAACTGCCAGAGAGCCAAAAAAATATCATGTATACTTAAATTTATTTCAGCGTTAATTGCCCCAACTGTCAGTTTCATAGATTACCATCAGGATCTGTACAGGGTCCAATCAGTAACCCCCGATGGAGAATCTTAATATGAAGATTGAAAAATGCTCCGGAGAAAGATATTTTCCTCGGCAGACGTGGATAAAACATTAAATTAAAACAACAATGACTCAAGATTAATTATGTTCCGTCAATCTCCTGTGTATAGAAATTGACAAATTAAGCACTTTATCATTTGATGACGTGTCTCAGCTCTGGCAGAGAAAGAAATTTTTTTGGATGAAATATATAACAAACGTAAAACCTTGCCCCCTCCTATTTTAAAAGATAAAAATATCATGCCAGCATGCGTAAAATACAATTAAATTGAAATTTTAATGTATGAAACGTGTTAAAAAGGAATTGTCTTGTAGTATTTGCCAAAATCCTTTTTAATTTTTTATGCTGTGGTCTATTTATTGGCAAGAATCGCTGCCTCACAACACAGAGGTCCCAGGTTCGAATCCTGGCATGGGCTTGGATGTTTGTGTCGTCATGGTTACGGAGTCTGAGATAAAGACTGCTAGAGAATCGATACGTTGACCACGTATACTCCCAAATTTGGAATGTCATGTAAGAGAGTCCGCCGTCGATCCGGTAGGCCAAGGCCCCGCCTAATGGGCTGCAGAGCCAAGAACGAAGATGAGAGGAGAATTTAAAAAGGACAATATAGATTTGCTTGGCGTTGTATCACAAAATATATTTAAAAATATAAGAAATATTAATCCATTATAAGTGGATAATTTTTTTTGCGGCTCTTAAAGACAATGAGTATATTAATAAAATATAGCCTGTCTCTTTTAAAATAACGTTTGTTTCTTTTTGCCAAAGTTTGCATTATTAAAATGTTATCAATAAAAATGGTATTGTAGTTAATGGTTTATTATATCATTATCAACTTAATTATTACTCTAACGTATTTCATTTTAACCCTTCAGGTATGTGAAAATCAAATTTGTCACCGACATAGATTTATAAAGTGCCTAAATAGTTTTGGGCCTCATCAAATAAAAATACCCGCGTAGTTAAATTTTTAATTGATATATACGTATGCACACTCTAATTTGTTATAAACTTCCCTAATCGTCTAAAATTTTAATTTTAATCTCTTACATATAAAATAACTCTTCACTGAATATCTTTGCATGTGACGGAATTACCAATAATAACAGCTCATCAAATTTTCTGTCTTTTTTCTATAGCATTATTTAATTGTTAATTTTAAATTAGTACAGACGTTTTTTATATATCTGTATTTTTAAATCAACGAAACTTGTCTTTGTAAATGCAGCTAATTCGTTTAATTAATTCCTGTAGATCAATCTGATTATGTTGATGTTGCTACTGTTAGTAATAGTTTGTATCTCAATATTGAGTTTTCAGTGTAAAACGAACCTGTATTGCAAAAAGGAAGTATCTATGGTTAAGGAACCAACAATTTTGTCAACATAATTTGGGTTGGAATGTTTTGAAACACAAATATTTGCATTCTTCCAGTGAAGTTAATATAATCAAATTGGAGGATTGTTGCAATATATAAAGAGCAGGAATTTCCTATGACGCATGCTCACAAAGAACTAAAACAATGCTGAACACGAGTGGGTTATTTTGTTGTCTGCCTGCAAGGTGAGGCCTGAGGGGTAGACACCGGAAACGACCTTTAAATTAGCCGCCTAAACGTCACTCACTTTGAGTAAAAACTATTGTTACGCCAGAATTTTCATCCCAAGCGTTACATTCGAGTCAACACGACACGACAAAATAAGAGCCCACAAATCGACAGCACAAAGCGTGTATGAGTTGCGAAGCAACCCTCTACATAGTATACTGGAGCGCACCCTAAGTTGCTTATCTTTCATTGTTGGGACATTCGTACGTCTTTTGATAAATGTCACAATTACCTAACCACATCTAGGCTTCATATCTAGATTCCAACACTATTACATATAACCTTTACTCCATCCATTTCAAAACATAACGTCAATTGTTACTTTCTTTTGTCTTCAATTAATTACAAAAGAATAAGTAAGCCGAATTAATCAGAATAAAGTTGGAATGCAATTTATTCCTATAAATATCAAAACAATATAAATTTTGTATTTTATAAATACAAAAGTTGTAATACATAAATTGTGTTGTTCCAAAGGACGCAGCCCTCCTCACACACGCACACACACACACACACACACATATATATATATATATATATATATATATATATATAGTCGTCTAGCCGATCACTGTAAATGTCTTCCTAACTTTCTGATAAAGGGGGCGGTGCCTCCGAAAATATTAAAAAACTCCATAGCTTACAAGGTGCCTGCCATCTTTGAACCTCAGGTAAGTCACCTACTTTCTATCTTTCTTTCCTATCCTCATTAATTGTTTCATTAACCTGACAATGTCATTTCCTGACGCAGATATATATATATATATTGTTGTTGTGGTTGTGGTTGTCAGTCCTAAGACTGGTCTGATGCAAACTTTCCATGCTAGCCTATCCTGCGCAAGGCTTTTCATTTCTGCATAGCTACATCATCACATATTCTCCCTAATTTACTTAGCGTATTCCATCATTTGCCTCGGTCTTCCACTCACTTCCCTCTAATGCTAGTTTTACAATTAATTTTTACTATTAATCTATCCCTTCTCTTGGTCAATGTCCTCCAAATTGTACTCTGTTGCCCTATTCTTCTTATAACTTCCTGGTTATTTACCCTATCAACCCAACTGATTTTCCTCATTCTCCTATAACACCACATTTTCTGCAACTCCACGTTTCACACGCATATAACGCATCTGAACATTTTTACTAATGATATCCTAATATTCATACTTATATTACCAGCTGGATATTCCTTTTTTTGCGAGTCTTCCTTGCTTGAGCTATCCTACACTTTATGTCTACTATACTTCTACCATCCCTAGTTACTATGCCTCTCAAGTAGCAGAATTCCTTAACTTTCTTCAAAATATCCAATCTAACACCCTTTGTTATTCCACTATTTTCCATGCTACACCCCATTACCTTAGTTTTCTCTCTATTGATCTTCATGATGTACTCTTCCTACAGGATGACGTTCATGCCATATATTATGTTTTCTAAGTACTATTCTGACTCCCCTAATATATCAATATCATCAGCAAACATTAGGGGTTTTATTTCTTCTCCTTGAATTTTCATTCCCTACACATATTCATCGCCTGTTATATATACATTTTAAAGAGCATGGGCAACAGACTGCATCCGTGCTTACTCCTTTCATGATTTCTGCTTTCTTTTCTTTCCTTACAATTCTAATTACTGCTGACTGTCTTCTTTAGAGGTTATGGATAACTGTTCTTTCTCAAAATTTTATTTCTGAATCTTCAAAATCCGAATAGTTTGTTCCAGTTAACATTTTATTTCAATATTTCTTCTCTTGTCCCTAAATTCTTCCTAAAACCAAACATATGTATATCTATATATATATAACACTTCTTGTGTTTATGTTGTAATCATAACACAGCATGTAAGGAAAGACAAAATATTTTCCAAAAAGAAAATCTATTTGACATTATAGCTCTAAAACATGAGACTTCATCTCAGGGGACCATCTGGATGCTTACGAGAATAAAGTGCAGCAATTATATTAAGCTGGTTGAGTAGTTGGCTTTTAAGTTTCTACATAAGTGAATGAAAATTCCTTAAGGATACCAAAAAGAATCCCTGCAATCTACGAGTATGTTGTTGCCCTTCTGCCATTTCCTCAGCTTAAAACCTCGTGCCTGAAATGTTACCAAAAATATTAGTGCAAAACCCACTTAAGTTGTCACTGTTGTATGAAAAATTCACCAATACAAAAACTTACAGCACTCCAACTGTGCTTTCACTGCCTGGTTTTAATATGTTAATTATTTATAATTCATTGTAGACAGAAAATCTGTCGTTATTGAAATGCATGTTGGTCACATTACACACAAATCTTTTCACTCTCTTTATTGTATTTACGGTTTTTGGGTGTGTTGTCTTTCACACAAGCTATTTACAGACCAGCCGGCCGCATTTACTCGATTCCCTCCGTTGTCCACCTCCGACTTGCTACATCGGTGGATGCACCAGCACTCACTCCACTTCACGTGCTAATGCGTAGTGTAGCGGTCATCCTGCACACCAGGTTCGGACTGCAATGGTCCACTCATCTCACCCTCCGACCACGTTCTGGTTTTTTTTTTAGAAATTTCTGCTCCCTGCGTCGTCCTGAAGAAAATGAAATATCCTCCATTCCGCCATCAACTTATCTTATTGCCATCTCTTCGTCAGTTCTCTGCACTCATACTTTCTCATAACCCTCTGGAACAATTCCACGTGATTGGCACAGCACGATCGCGTGAACTGCCACCCCGGGCGCCTTCCTGTCCTTTTGCGCCCCTTCCGACAACGCATTGAAACGACAATCGGTTCATTTCTCGGCTCACATACCACCGCCAACTACCAATTTGTTACGCCTGCTAAGGAAACAACTGAGAAAAAGGCTCGTGTTTGTACATTACAATTTAAATCGGTGTGTCCTTTCTCACGTCCTACATTATATTAAAAATGTTCGTTTTTACAGCACAGTTAAAATTCGTACGGATCACAGTCTTTGTAGGCCGCTTAAACTTTAATTAAATGTGGTATCAAACTGTATATCACAATATACAGAAGAAAGAGAAGAATGGAAAAATGTCGACCGGACCCGGACCTCCCCCACACTTTACCTGAGCTTCAATTGAAGCATTTCTACTTCCTCTGACATTATATATATATGATTAATTAATTAATTTGGAGAGGAAACATAGAAAGTTGGTGACTTACCTGAGGTTCACAGATGACAGGCACCATGAATGGTTTGAAGTTCTTAAACTCAGTCGTCGGCTAGCCGATCACTATTAATGTCTTCCTAACATTCTGAAGAAGGTGTCTCCGAAAATTTAAGAACTTCAAACCCTACATATTTCCTGCCATCTGTGAACCTCAGGTCACAAACATTCTACCTCTCTTTTCTGTCCTTATTGTTTTAATTAACCTGACAATGTCGTCTTTTTTTGGGGGGGTGAACACGCTATATGGGGATGATCCTGTAACATGGAAATTGAAAAGGGGGTAGGCGGAAGGTAGAGCAAGGTAGCCAAGGGGTGATTAGGGCCCCCGGGATATAGTTTAAGGATCCTCCCCGGTGTTTCACCTAAAGGGATGCAGGGAAAACCCCAGAAAACCTGCATCAGATAGGTCGGGCATTGGGCACTATTCTCACGCCCTTCCAAAATGACGGGAGATAAATGCTGTGGGGTCGCAGCATTCCCTTCTCCGTGTCTCTACCAGTTTTAGGAGGCAGTTGGCCGACTGATCCAATGGGATCTGTGGACAACTCTTGCCTTATGCCCAAGGTTTTCTACCCCAGTACATAAACCTCCCAAAATAGGTGAAGGTGTCTCGGCATGTGAGAACTTTGAAAAAAAAACAGACAGTACGAGGCATTCCCGACATAGTCAGGTGAGCCCCGTAGTCACTGGGGGGAAATTCCTGCGAGAGAAAACTCCCATAGGCACCTCTGCCATACCTGACAATGTCATTTCCTGCCGTATATGTATAAACACATTTTCTTGAGAACCAGGAAAGTGTTAATGATGATGGACGCCATACTGACCGAAAATGATCAATATTTTATTTCCTTTCCCTATGAAATAATGAACATCGGAAAATTCAAGTATCGTGGTTTTCTAAGGCAGTTGAGTCGTTCTTGGAATATATATTTGCGTCGCTTGTAATTCCGAATCGAAAGTAAGTCTGTCTGGAAAAAAATACATTATTAAGGTAGTCCGTAAATTAGGAGGAAGGATATATGCTTAGAGCGTTGTTGTGCCCATTCTCAAAACACTTTTGTTTTCTTACATTAAATAGTTGACTGAGTTTTATTCATTGCATAACGACGTCAATTAGACGCGGCAGCTCTTGAGGAGAAATGACATCGTTTTTGGCTAACGACACTTTAAATTGGGTATTTATGGAATGTCGTATTTTAAAGATAATCAGGTAAGGTGTAATTTGGGCTTCAATTCAAATTCCATTTGCTTCCCCATAAAAAATGTAATGTCTTAAAAATCAACATAACCTCACACAAGCAGACAGTGACGCAGTATTTGCTGTAGATTCCCTGCAAAAATTACATAAAATATGCAAAGTTCTCAGGATTCCATCCGGGTCAAGTAATTATTAAGCGACGTTTCGACGACCAAACTCACTGTCGTCGTGCCGCCAGGACTCGAACCACAGAAGACCGGCACATTCTATATTACAAAAGCATCTAAGTAATTACATATTAAATTTTAAATGTAAGTAAAATAAATTTATCTTTATATTAATATTTTCATATCTAAAACAGTTGTACTTTGAAAAGCAATGCACTCAATATCTCAAAGTAACATTACAGTTTTAAATATATCCAAATTCATCTGTTTAACTTTTATATAGAAAACCTTGCGCTTTGCCGACGATATTGTCGTATTAGGGAGTCAGAAGAAGACTTGGAAACCGTAATAAATGGCATGAACGGAGTCCTGAAGAAAGACTTCAATATGAGGATAAGTAGAGGAAAAAACAAGGTAATGGAGTGTAGTATGGGAAACAGTGGAATAACAAAGGGTGTTAGGTTGGGAAGGGATATTTTGACGAAAGTTAAGAAATTCTGCTTTTGGAAAGCGTAATAACTAGGGATGGTAGAAGTATAGTAGACATAAAGAGTAGGATAGCACTGGCAAGGAAAAGAGGTATTTTCTTACGGGTAATATAAGTGTGAATATTAGGAAATCGTTGCTAAAAATTTTCGTATGGAGCGTGGCGTTTATATGGGTGCGAAACGTGGACGATAGGAGTTGAGGAAAGGGAAATGTGGTGTCATAGGCGAATGCTGAATATCAGATGGGTGGATAGAATCACAAACGAGGAAGTTCTAAATAGAATAGGGGAAAAGCGAACAATATGGAGGACGTTGACTAAGAGAAGGGATGTATTAATAGGCTACGTTTTAAGACACGAGGGTCTTGTAAAAATAGCATTAGAGGGAAGTGCGTGGGGTAAGAACAGATGAGCGAGGCCAAGGATGGAATACGCTAAGCACATTAGGAATGTTGGTTGTGCTAGTTATAATGAAATGAAAAGGCTTGCGCAAGATAGGTTAGCATGGAGGGTTGCAGCACACCAGTCTTAGGACTGAATACCACAACGACAACCAAATCTGTGTAATGATTATACTCGTTGACTATAAGTTTTTTTTCAACTATTTTATAGAGGGTAAACCAGAACTCCTCCGTCTATCAGAGGTTGGTATGAGGGACCCACACAGCGGCTCTTAATAGTTTGGTTTCTTGTCATGATTAGCTTTGTATGTGCATTGCACTAAAAATAGTGCATAACAGTGCAAATGTTTCTAAGAATTCGTCATCTTGACAACATGACAGGCTTGAAGTTAGAAACCGCATTGAAGGATGAAAATGGATTGAATGCGGTGTTCCTGTTCCAGGGCCATCTCGGTCATCAGACGTGACATCAAAGGACTTCTTCTTCTGGGGCATCTGAAGAGCGTAGTTTACGAGACTAATTCGATATTTGCACTAAACCTGCGGTTGTCGCAGCCGCGGAATCAGTACGCCAAACTCCTTAAATTCTTCAGCGTGTAAGACAATCACTACACACTTTGTCATGATCAGGTTGGACATTACCTAAAAAGGAAAGTTCTGTACAGAACAGTTTGAGAGTACTGTAATAAAAGTACTTGTTGTTGCATTACTCTGCGTTGTGTGTTGTACGTTTTTGTTGTTTCACTCCTGAGATTGTATTTTCATACAATCAAGGGCGATAGCGCTAACAA
Source organism: Eucriotettix oculatus (assembly GCA_034510155.1). Taxonomy (NCBI): domain Eukaryota; kingdom Metazoa; phylum Arthropoda; class Insecta; order Orthoptera; family Tetrigidae; genus Eucriotettix; species Eucriotettix oculatus. The sequence goes on along the minus strand of CM067376.1, from coordinate 223,710,646 downwards.
ACCGAATAAATCATAATTACATTATTGCTCTTTAAAAACCTCTGAAAGCTTCTCAGTGGAGTTCTGCTCAACCTGTAAACATTACGCGTTAAACCATCTCTCAAGAGGTCAACAAACTCTGGAGTTGCGTGTGGTTTGTAAGTTTCGGTTTTTATCCGTTTCTAAAATACTCTTAGCCACTAATCCAGACAAAAGCTAGCGTACTCTTAACGATGACCGTCTGGTTTCCATAATTCCGATTTCGGATTTTTCTCACACGAAAATAATAAATTAAATAGATCATAATAATATTAAAACCTATATTACTAAATCATACAGGTCTATTTTTTTAATTCTCAGAGTGGAGAAAAAACAATTTTATAGTTAAGAAGGGATTAGCTGTTGAATAATTCACACGTGAAGTGCCGTTGTTCTACGACGTTCCAAGATTTAACTCTGCCGTCAACTTAGGACAACATTTTCGTCTATCTTTCTCCAAAACTGTCACCTCATTACCGATTCCTAGTAACCTGGAATCGATATTTTGTTATGAACAGACTTGTAATCAATTGAAAGTAGTAGTTTACATAAATGAGTGGAAAATCAGTTTATGGATAGGGATTTTTTCCAGTCATAGTGTAGTGTTATTTTAAATATCATTTAAATGCAACCTTGTGCTTTTCTCTCTTTCGTTGGAAATTCTGAAGCTGTTGTGTTAATATTGGATAACTTTCTTGTTGTGACGTCGAAGCAACAGCCAGTCGTAAAAAGATAACGGTCCAGCTAGCATACATGCGATCTTTACAACTTCACTTGGTCACAAATGGGAAAACTACATCGCTTGCTGTATACGCGAACGTCACCTGTAGCATTCAAACATTCAGACGTTTTACAGCACGACCAATTCATCCTGTAATATTTGAACTCCTCAGAATTTATTGCATCATTAACTCATGCAAAGGTAGTCAATTTCAATGTAATAACTTATATCCACTGGCGAGAAAAATTTGACGTGTTACGTTTCAATGCAGTCCCTTTACGGAGTGATAATATTATTATACAAGTTTCTTCGGTCTATTTTAGAGTGAGTTTCCAGTTTGGTCACGGATACACACCTTACTTGCTTATTAGTCGTTTCTAATGGTCTTGTGCAAAACTCCAACTCGTTTGATTGTTCAGTTTAAGGGAGTGTTGCAGTGCGTGCAGGAGATCAGAACAGAATTCTTCGCACCGTAAATCACAAATAATACCTTACACTCTGCTCTACATGTACCTGAAGTCTTCGAAGTCAAGTGTCGTAAGTGTCCAATGTTGTTGGTTATTTTTACTAAATAATTTGTAAGGAGTGAGAACTATACCGCTAAAACTTAAGTATATAATATTCTCGACCTTTCATTCTAAACTGGTCGAACTCGATCTACTATTTAAGTTATTTACTATGCTGTTGCATGCATTTTGTTTTTCTCGAACTGTTTATATATTGCGCTCGACAAATTGTTGGTTACCTAATACGACAGAAGCCTGTGAGAGCTTTCACCTGCAGTTATTTCTACTCAGACTGACTGCTGATTCACCTTTGGGGATGCCTCGAACTCTCTTCGTTTTTACAAGGTTCTCACATTTTCAGCCACCTTACTATATTTTGTAAGGTGTATGTACTTGGGCATGCTGTAAGAATTGTCCGCTGATCCCATTGGTACAGTCGGCTAACTGCCTCCTAAACCCGTTGGAGACACTGAGAACGGAATGCTGTGACCCCGCAGCAAATTCATCTCCCGTCATTCGGAAGGGCGTTAGAATATTTCCCAAAGCCCGACCTACCTGATGCAGGTTTTCTAGGGTTTCCCTGCATCTCTTTTAGGTGATACACTGGGTAGGACCTTTAAAATATAGCTCGAGGACCCTAGTCAACACTTGGCTACCTTGCCCTGCCTTCCACACTCCCCCCTTTTCAATTCCCTTCCTATGGTATTGTCTGTTTATAGATCACGCACTCTCATGTAGCCTGTTACCTCTATACGAGTTAGAAATTAATTTCTATACTCCCATGTCTGCACCAATGAAATGTCCTATAGAATAAATTTACTATACAAATTAAGAAAGATCACTTGGGGTAAGATTGGCTTCATGAGACGAGGGTTCGTAAATTAAAAGACTGTCGGTGAATGAAAATGACTTAAACGGCGTCATTTTATAGATTTATGTGGATATTCAGAAGACAGCAGCAGAGTCAAAAGTGACTGTAAGCAACACAAGGTTTTACCATAAAAATAAATGAGCTTAAATGATGTATAGTTACACGCGCATATACATTCATACATACGTATTTCGTCACATCCCACCTCTTGGCTTACAACCAATTGTGAAAAGTTGAAGAATTATATCGTCTCATAATTCTTCCAAACGTTATTTATCCTTTCAAAAGTAATTTTGGCGGTGTTCGGTCATTAGCTCGGCGCCAATATTGCAACTTCCGTGACGCGCGTCACACCGGACACCCGTGACATTAGTTTCCGAGAATTCAATGATGTGCCGCCATTAGGGGATCCGGTCCACGGATCCCGGAAAGGACGCTGCAGATAGCATCCAGTCTCTCTACACATGTTATTATAAAATATGTCAATTTAGAAGAGGTATAATTAGTGGCCGCCTGCCAGTGAAAGTAGAGAACGAAGTCTTCGATTACTTCAGATGGTTTTCCAAGATTGATTTTATAATTATTCATAAAAAATGTATAGTCATTTATTTGTCTGACTTCATTAAAATAGTACACCAGCATAAATTGTCAATTTTTTAAGAAAATAAAAAAAATGACCGAATAAGATGTTATCGGGATTTCCGTTTTCAAATGATATAACCCGGGTGAATTCCCGAGAACTTTTTATTCAGTCCATACATTCTCTAGAAGAAAACAAAATGACTGAAGTCGAGCTCGACGTATTGTTTCTTTTCTTGGAACCATTTAGGTTCAAATATACATTTTATAAGCCTATATATATACTGTATTCCAAGAAAACCATATTTTATAAACTGAATATCTATAACACAATTACGTGAAAATTTATTCCACGTGAAGCGGTTTCTATTGTTTGTTCAAATATATTTCTGACAGATTTGGTCGATGTATTCAGTTATTTATTCTTTATTTCCTTGGGTCAGTATGAAACTAATTATGATGAACTGAATATTATATTTTGTCTCTTTTCGAAAACAAGCCATTCTTTTCTTCACAAAACATAACAAAATTAATTAGTTTTAATTCAAATATCACCGTACAATCGTCCGATTCTCAAGGTTTAAACTACTTACAAACAAAAATCAGTTTAGATAATAAATTGTTGCGATTATGGTACCGCAATACTTTGATCAGTCTTCCTCGTAAATAGTACTGCACAAATAAGTTATATTTCAATATTTCTTTAAACATGTAATATTTAATTAATTATAATTTTATTAATCCCCACTGTTGTAAGCCATTTCTAATATTTATTTAATTATATTTTATGCAAGCCCCTTGTTGATGGAAGCTAATTTGTAATATTCATTAATATTAATGGTTTTAATTTGATGTAAAATATATAAAAATAATTAATTGAATTTAAAATCAACATTCAACATTTAATTAACAAAATGTGGGTTAGTAATGAAATTTTATGAAAGCAAACAAGATGAATTAAATGAAAACGGTAAAGCACTCTAAATTTACAATCAAACTCCTGTGTGGTGAACCTAAATTAAGCTCATTTTCTTGGCAAATAGGAAAGGCAATGTGACACTATAGAAACGATACCGTCCGAAGGCTGCAGCTATTTTCTTATATGGCGGTTTTGACGGTCTGCTTGTGGTAAAATTCATGGGAGAGGCGCCGGGTTGTGATACCTCTTGTTGAAACTTCGTCGGGACGTAAGGGCTATGACGTTCTGTCTGCTGTCTCTCATTAGCAAGTCACTACTTGGACAGGAATTGTCGAGACATCTACACCTCCTCTTGGTCACTTTTACCTTAAAATACCAGGAATTTAAAAGTTCGCTTTTGCCCTGGCTCGCGGTCCGCAATTTACTAATACGCTGCACCAAAAACTTCTAGCCATCTCATCTCAGGGCTGTTTCTTTACAATTTCCTCATCTTCTAACAGCCAATCAGCATCAATTTTAAATAACTTCAATTGGCTGAATTTTTCAGAATTCCAACCAATGGGAAATTTCAGCAGGCGGATGCGAGCAAATGTGTTCGCCCAATTCTAGTTAGTTACACAGTAGTAATTAGCTATGCGTACCTTCGAATTGACAGAAGTAAAACTGCCTTGAATTTGGCACCGATCGTCTTCAGGGTTGTCTGAGAAAAAAGGTCTTTCGCTTTTGTCCGAAGAAGAAACTTCCGGCCACACAAAGAATCCTCCGCAGTCCTAGTTATGAGTTCATTACAAACTATATAAACAATATAATTTTCGTTAAGAGTTTTGACTTCGCTCTCTTACACTTCAGCAAATACGTTGGCTCTTCATCATATTATTGGCAATGTGATTTAAATTTAGCATTTCTTCTAAGCAGTTTGATATCCCAACATTTCGATTAACTGAAAGCCATTATAAATTTATAACTGTATGACGGCAAATTTTTACAGTTTCTCTATGACGGGAACTAATATTTCGTGACGTTTATTATTGTAAAAATACATATTTGTGAGTACAACTCTAGGTCGTAGGTAACAACAAAATTTTCTCGCCTATTGTGAAAATATTAAATTTTCCAATAGCCGATAATCTATTATGTAAGTTACCTATGAAGTATCACTAAATTGTTCGGTCTTGTTTACTACAAAAATATTTCTTGTAACGAATCTTATAATTCTATTATAAGAAATAGTCAACAAAAATGTTGTAATACTGTCGTTATAAAAATCTTAGTAAACGTAATGAGAGTTCTTTGACGTGATGATTTTAATGGTGAATTACGATTGCTTTTCGAAGAGATCTTCATTAATGGACGGTTTCCGTCACACGAAAAGTATATAAAGCTAATCTGTTGTTTATAAACCGTAAACGGGACAGGAGAAAATGTGTTCTTTCACACAGATGGTGTTAAAAGTGCATTAAGAGTAACAGTCTCTGATTCTGAGATTAATACTTTGTAGTCAGCCTTCAGAAAAATACCATTGTGGATATTTAATTAATATTAACAACAAATTCTTTGTGTTTGGTGTTTCATTTAAGATTTAATGTGGCTATTTTTTTTTCAGAAACTTTTGAAAGATGGCTGACATGATCGTCGATTATGTTGTCTTCACTATATTAATTCTGATATCTATAAGCGTGCCTCTGTACTCGAGCTTTATCAGTGGCAAAGAAAGAACTAAAGCTGCTTATGTTTTCGCGGCTGGCACCAGTGTGTCTATGTTTGCCATGATGATGTCCATAGCAAGAGGGATGCTTGGAGTAAAGTCTTTCCTAGGTAAGTATCATATGTAAAAGTAGGTAGAATATGTTCCTTACTTTGAGTGTTCAAACCTGTATTTTACTTCATAACACTTCTATTTTTTAGGGTATCCTTCAGAATTATTTTACCGAGGGAGTGCCATGTGGGAGACACTCTATGGTATTATAGCAGCGTATCCCATAGTTTGTTTCGTTTTCGTTCCAGTCTATTACAGCCTTGGTATTACATCTGTATATCAGGTATTTAACAGTGCACCTGCTAATATAGGGCTTTTCAGTAAGGGCGGGGTTTTTCAAAAAAAAAACCTTTCGTTATTACCGCACACACAGCTTGTTTTATTCCATTTCAACATCGAACCGCCTTTACTGGAAAACCCTATAGATGTTTTCAGTTTAATTACAGATTCATTTTATTAACGTTATTTATTATTAGCTAAATAACAGTATATTTTTCTTCGCTATCCTGTTCGATCAAAAACAATATCTACCACTAAATTTAAAACTTTCCGTTTTCATACCAGCCTTCAGACACAAAGTCCAGAAGGCTTTTGTTCTCTGAGGTGCTGCATTACTTATTTCAAAATACCTTTATTTTCCTCAAATAGTTGAAAAATACAAGCATAATCTATTGGCTGCTTCTTTAACCGAATGTTTCAACAATTGCATTATTACCTCACCCCGGGAAAGTATTTAATCGAATCCGTTAAATTGATACTCAAACTCAAATTACGGATAAAATCTTCACGGTTTACCAACCGGGTCAGGTTTTTAAAAGAACACAACGTTTCTGCGGCCATTTTCTCCCGCCGTCTTCAGCCTGAAGAAAACGTTGTCTTCTTTTAAAAACAAGACCCAGTTGGTTAACCGTGAAGATTTCATCCGGATTGTTCACCAGGAAAGTCTACGTTCATGAATTATTAGAAATTATTTTATGTTGTTCTGTCATATATGAGGCGATGAAAAACACGAAAGCTAACATAAAAATAAGACGTATCATGGGTCATACACTAAATACGACTGTTACGGAATATATATCGTCAAATAGCGTACCTACTAAAGCCTGCGTTAATATAGATGGTGCGGATGTTGATGTCACACTTTAGCGGGTGCAGGACGTTTAATATCACAAAATTTAAAGAACTACATTATTTTATTGTTTTATAACGCAATCATAAACTGTGTTAAAATGTCAGACTACATCATCATCAGCAGGAAGTGAATTTCACCAAGTTGCAGGAGTTGTATCACTTCAAAATAAAGACATGGTTACATCCATCTATGAAAGCCACTAATGAATGGGTTGCGGAAATGAATAACGTATATGATCAAAACAAAAACATATATTTTGACAATCCCCCAGGAACAAGGAGTTCATTACAAAAGAATGCAAAGTTTAGGAGCCAATAAAAAAAATATATCGAAGAAACATACTTGCTTGGAATTCACCACGGTGACCAGACGCACTTTCAATAACGATATTAAATATCATCACTGTTAAATCAGCATTAAAAAAACATTTTACAGTTTGGTATTAATTAACTATTTCAGGGAAATAATGTCATTTTATATGATTATTTAAATTTACTTTTATTATTGCTGTATTTCATTACGCTTTTCGAATTAAACATTACATAATAATGCGATAATATTTATCACAAATTGTTTTATAATATATTATCTTGCTATCAAATTAGTTTTCTTAGTTTAGCGTGTCTAAATAATTAAACTATTATAATAATATTTCGTACAGGGGGAAATCAATCATTTCTTGCTATATTTAAGAAATTCTTATGCCACTTTGAGATAAATCTCAAAGTTGAAAATTGTTTTACTGTAGTTTGATTCTAAAAAACATTTTAAATGTAGAACTTCAGATTTTTATCTGCAAGATATTGTAACTTTGAAAATAATTTTAAAATCCCATTCTGAAAGGATGTAATTTGTAAGTTGTACGTCACTCACCACTTATAATATATATAAAGTAATTACATCATTATGTGTAAAATCACAACAAAAAAAATTGAGGTTCGCAAACTGTTTCTTCCTGAAGAAATAAGCCTACGAAAATTGAAATTCCTTCATTGGAATGGACAACTCCGTGTACACAGAGTACATGAAAAAATATTATTAGACAAGTAAATAGAGGTTTAATTTGTAGGCCCGATGTACTGAACACGATAGAGTTGATTTGAAAGTACTGAATAATTCAGGAAATCGTAGATACCTACGAACGCGAAAAACGGTGAGCACCCTACAACAAAAACGTTGGTCTTTTTTTTCGGGGGGCGGGTGTAAACAGGCTACATGAGGATGATCCAGAAACAGGTAACTTCCCTTTAATAGCATAGAAGGGAATTGAAAAGGGAGGATATGGAAGGTAGAGCAAAGTAGCACAGGGTTCACTAGGGCCCCCGGGCTGTGGTTTAAGGATCTTACCCGTAGTTTCACTTAAAGAGATTCACGGAAAACCTTAGAAAACCTGCATCAGGAAGGTCGGTCATTGGGTACTACTCTCATGCCCTTTCGAATGACGGGAGACGAATTTGCTGTGGGGACGCAGCACTCCCTTCTCCGTGTCTGCACGGCTGTTGGCCCACTGATGCAATGGGATCAGCGGACAACTTTTGCCCTATGCCCAAGGTCTTCGACCCTAGTACATAAACCTAAAATAGGCGAAGGTATCTCGACATGTAAGAACTTTGAAAAAACCCAGAGGGTGTACGAGGCATTCTCGACATAGTCAGGTGAGCCCCGCGTTGGTAATTTTTGAACCAGACACAGTACAAATGAAATAAAATTAGTTTGGAACTGCAAGAACACGAGGGAATGCACCAACAATATATAAAAAATTACTGAGAAGATGAGCAATCAATTTCCTTTTTTCTGGACCACTTGGCATGGATTGACCTCTGTTTCTAATTTTTTTTAAATGATACGATTCGGTATTCATTTCTACCTTAATCAGGTCGTAAGAATTTACGTATTATTTAAAAATACTAAAAAATTTGGAAATAATCCATGCTGAAATTAATAAATCGGCAGTATCAAATTATAATTTCAAAATCAACATGTTTAGTTTACCAATGATGCTAGTTTATTATTTGATTAAGTTTATAAAATTGATAATGTTCCAATAGTAACCCCTTCCCCCATCCAATTATCGCCGGACGTGTTGCGTTTTACCCACAGCATTGAGCGGCTACGACGGGGCGGTAAACGCACCTGCACCGCAACCCGCTCAAGAGTGACACTAGCCTACGGTACAGACATTATCTAAGCTGACTCTTGAGTAATGCTCAAACCATATTATAATGTTTCCAAAGCGTATATATTTTCAAGTATTAGACTTTAACTGAACTTTCGCGAGTTTAAGTAATTAATTTATAAGAACAATCACCTCCCAATTTTCGATCTTACACTCTACTCGAACTACGTTACTTTTGTTAACTAGTGGCATAGTATGGCTTTCAGCCGCCCAGGGTGTAGACCAATTTTGTCTCCCCCTAATTTAGCTATTTAATCCAGAGGGTTACAAAATTCACAAAATTATAAAAAGTAAGAATAAATTTGTTGTTGTATATTGTATAGACTTTAAATTTTTTCTTCAGATTACAAGTTGTTAATGTATATAGACTATTGTGAAATATGACTGCTCCCAAAAAGTGCTGCCCCACACACCACTCTACGCCTCTGATCAAGTGGTTTATGAATATTTCTAAATTTGTTTTAATACAACAGGATTAGACATTATTGTAGCTTAGCTAATTTTGGTAAACACTTTACACAGCATGAAATTGTCATTTTTGACGCAAGATTAATATTGAAAATATTTAATAAAAGTAGACTCATTACAGAAGAGTTCTTGTGAAATGTTTATTTTTTAATTAATGACATATCAAAATAGTTTTTAATAAATTAGTTACAATAAATAAAACAGTAATATATACAATGCAGTGTGTATGAATTTTTGTATTTAATTCAGTTTAATGTTTAATTTCTGTTCCAGTATCTTGATATGCGCTTCAAATCTAATCTAGTGCGATGCTTAGCAAGCTTCACATATGTTGTTCGTAGTCTTATGAATATGGGTGTAACTGTTTTTACACCATGTGTTGCCCTGAAAACTGTTGTTGGATTACCGTACTGGGCTTCAATTTGCTCAATTATTGCCATCAGTGTAATATTCACTCTAATGGTAAGTTTTGTTGTTAATGGTGATGATTTTGTTTCATTTTGCCACTCTAATGAATGATGAGTATAACATAATAATAAAATTATATCATAATAAGTTCTACAAATGGTTCTCCAATGTTTGCAACAGTTGAAAATTCCAAGAAACTGTTTTGCTGATTAAGACAAAATCAAACCAAAATAATTACTTCATTTTGCATTTCGATTAGAAGTAACACAAGAGTGTTCCATAACAAGATGTACATTGTATTTGTGTAAATTCATCAGAAGGCTCTGATCATCATGGAGCATAGCGCATCAACAATACATCTCCATCTGGTCCTGTTGACACCAGCCTCTTTATCTCTCTCCAGGTCTTGCCTTCTTCCATTGCTTCCATATCTTTGCCTTGGTTGTTTGGGCCTCAATCCCTTCCTTTTACCCTGTGGGTTCCAGTTCAGTGCCTCTCTTTCAATGGCTTCATTTCCCTTCCTCAGTGTATGTCCAATCAATTTTCATTTTTGCAGCTTTACCTGTATGTCCCCCATCTTTCTCCATAGTTCATGGTTGGAGATTAATTTCAACCAATAAATCTTTCTTAAACAGCAGTTGACAAACATCTGTAACTTGGAGGTGATTTCTTTAGTCACTTTCAACCCATATAATAGAACAGACTTGACATTACTTCAATAGATGTGGAGTTTGGTCCTGGTAGATATTTTGTTATTTTTCCAATCCAGATAGATCTGTACAAATGCACCATTTCCTTTTTGAATATGTTGCAATACATCCTGTGCAGCTCCTCCATCTTTGGCATCCTCTATAGGTTCACTATTAAGGAGAACTGGGTATAGTTTGTTGGTGTTAATCCTTAGGGCCTTGGTCTTCTTTTAGTTAACCTTTATTGCTACTTTTTTCTCTCCTTTTACCAAGTCTTCAACCTCTGCTTATATTTCATCATGTGGCTCAGACAAGAGAGACAAATTGTCAGCAAAATCTAGATCTTCCAGCCTATTGCATAGTCTACATTAAATACCACATTTCACCTTTCATGTCACATTCTGCTTTTCTGTATCAATCACAATCAGAAACATAGTAATTCTCAACATACAGATATATGCTCAGATACATGGCATGTGTAGTCACAGTATGTTTTTTGAATGAGGTTAATAATTTGTGATGGCACTCCATACCACATCAAAAGCTTTCTCAAAGTCAATGAGCACTGCATACAGGCGAGATAACCATTCAGCACACTTCCAGAACTATACTCAAAGTATTTATTTGGCTCTTCAGCTGTAAGCCTGTTGTAGTCTCAAGTAGGCAGATTCTTTGATTCGGTTTAGCAAGCCCTGGTGAAGAGTTTGCTTGGAATAGAGAGAAGTGTGATGCCCCTACAGTTGTTAGTTTGACATATTCCCCTTCTTTTACAACTTCACCAGCAACCCATGTCTCCAATCTGTCTGCATTAACCCATACTTTCTTAAATATTGGTTGCAACATTGGTAGTGGTGTCCATATCAACCTACATGACTTCTGCTTGAATATTATCAACTACTGTTGCATTACCAATGTGTAACACCCTTGTTTTAGCTTCTCCTTTATTGAAATGCAGGTTTTAATTATAAGATTAGTCTGAAAGTCTTCTTCTTCTCTTCTCCCTCTACTTCTAATTTCTCTTCTAGAAAATAGTTTAGAACTGCAGAAAAAAGTACCTTCCATTCCTCAAAGTTTGTTGGATACCATCTTTGTTGTTCACTGTGTGGTTCCTCTGCATCTGTTTCCTTGCCAAATCTCTGGTGACAATATAGAGTTCTCTGAGATTTCCCTTTTTGGCTGCCTTCTGCTCATGCTTAGGTTATCTATTCAGTTCCTTTGATATCTCCTCACACTTCTCTTAACTTCCTTGTCCTTTGCAGCATATTTTGATTGCATTTCTTGCTCATGTCTTACAAGTGTTAATTTCCTCCTTTATCTATTTCCTTTCTCTAATAATTTCCCATGTCTGATTAGTCATCTAGGATTTTTTCTTCTTATCCTTTAAATCCAGGATATTTTCACTTACTTAATCTTCACCCATTTTTCCTCCACTTTTTTCGTCAAAAGTTTTGTTCTTACCTTAGTGAGTTCTTGATAATAATTCTTCAGTTCTATCCTGAAGGCTTCCTTCATATTTCTGTCTTCCTTTAGCTTTCCAACATCATACTGCTTCATTGCCTGTCCTATTGTCCTCTTTGCCTGGATCTTCATTCTAAAGGTAGCCACACCAAGATCACTACCAATGTCCACTCCTCTTTCACTTCTCATATCCAGCAATGAACGCCTCCACCTTCATCACATAATCTATCTGAATTTCTATCCCATGATCCCAGGCTATTAAAGGCACTGTAAATTGTAGTTGAACAATCAAAAATTGATACCAGTCTTTTGACACATTGAATGAAAATACTGAGTTATATGTTTGTTAATGGCTGACCTCAAAACATTTTTGCAGCCATTTAAATATCACTAAACTTCCTCACATTCATGCATCATCAGTACTGACATGACTTTTATACACATAACATTAAGTATTTTATCAAAATATATTAAGCAGTTGATGCTAATTATTTGAATAGTGTACAAGAATTAAAAGTAGATAAGGTTGTCTTAAAAATACAAATTTGAATGTAGAATATAGATAAGGAAAATTTATCTTACTGCAAGGGATATTATACTCTGCTGTTTGTTCATATTGTGTTTATGTATTGACTTCATAACTGAAAAGTTTATAAATTGTATCATTCATCTAAAACGAAATGTACTGATTTCATTACAGGGAGGACTAAAGTCAGCCATTCATGTAGATATGATACAAGGTCTGGTAATGATAGCATGCAGTTTTGTGATCATTGTGAAAGGGTCAATAGATGTTCCAGGAGGAGTCAAGGATGTTTTTGAAATACCCAGTGAGCGCGATAGACTTCATTTCTTTGAGTATGTCACATAAATTACAAATTTATATAGTTATAATTTAATTTAACCTGACATATCATTTTTCAATAAGTAAATGTTTTTCTTTGTTGATTATATCATAGTTTTATTTCTGGGATAAAGCAAATTATTCATCAAAATTTATTTAACATATAAAAACTATAATGATGTGGCACATCTATCACTTAGACCAAGAAAACACACAATTAAAAGTAATTAGATTTCAGTGTCTCATTAAAATTCTCCTTATACTGCTTCAAATTATATAGCTATAAACAAATATCAAAATTTCTTGAAATATATTTAATTTTTATCTGTCAAATTTATTGCTTGATTTTAATTTCAGCTTTGATTTAGATCCAACAATAAGAGTTGCTACTGTATCAGCCATTTTTGGGCAATTATTTATGTCTGTGTCAATTTTTGGATGCCAACAAAATTTTGTGCAACGTTACATGAGCATGGACAGTCAAAAAGCTGTTACAAGGTAAGTAATATGATTCTGATATTTTTAAATTGATAGATAATCCTTACAGTTTTACTTGCAAAATCTACAAGCATTCTTCATATATGACAATAATGGAAACTCACTTCAATAGTTAATGGGTATGCATGGTAAACACATTTGAAAAAGCATAATTCATTAATGGCAGTTTAAATTTTTGCTATAAGTTACAAAGATTTTAAAAAAATTAAATATTAAACATCTGTGTATAGTGTATACAAAGTTCAAAATAAGTAGCCAAATTACAGACAATAATTTCATTGAAAAATGAGAACCACAAGTACAACACACCACAAAAACCAGGTGACAAACTCTAAAGATTTTTAGTTCTTCACCTGGTTTGTGTGGTGTGTCATTCTTGCATTTTTCAATTACCAAATGAAAGCATCAAGGCTTTCAGAAATGTTGTGTGATACTTATTTTATCAAAAATCTGCGTCTCAAATTTGGCATGCGAGATTGTGCAAGAATCGTGAGTCTTTCAAGACAGAACTTGCCCAGGCTAATCGTGATAAAACTCCTGAAATTATTGATAAAATTGATAGTCCAGTGTTGGTAAATCAATGAATCAAAGTGGCCTAAATCGTATTGTGGTGAAAATACACAATATTTTGAAGAAACACCTGTATTGAAAGTCGGCGAGCAATGAGCTTCACATCAGTTGACACAGAAACAAATGACAAGCACAAAATGGATGTTTGACCAAGTTGCTTTCAACAATATCACAAATAAGTACAATCATTTCTGTCTTGTATTGTTACTGAGAACAAATTTTGGTGTAATCATTTTGATTTGGAGAGCAAATTCCAGGGTTGAACAATGGAACCACATTTGTTTGTGTAAAGTTATGTTCACATTCTTCTGTGATTGTAGTGACCCCTACCTTGTCAAGCTTATCAGGCATAGAACCACAATTAATACTGTGCATTATGTAAAAACTTAACACACATTGAGATTTAGCCACAAGTTTGATAATAATGCCTTACTCTCATTTTTCATAAACTTCTGTTAACATAACAAGAACACATGCCTTCCCTAAAGTTCATAAACCCAGTTTCATTTACAGCTATTGTGGCTTCAACTACATTTAAACTTTTTTTGTTGAATTTGTTAAAAAAGAAATAGTTTAATTGTGAAACTCATTCTGTTAAGACCTCATTACAATTAGTACTTAACTTATATAATATCACTGTACTTAATAACTATATTTTTGTTTCTTTAGAAATTATTGCCCTATTTAATTCTTTATCAAATGATTTAATTATTGTATGTTAAAAAAAATATGGGAAATCAATTTTTCAGGTCTAACACTCCTGATACACTTGTTCTATTACATTTAATTTCACCCACTTTTGAAATTAATCTTTATAAAGACATGTATTTTATCCTTTCAAAGTTTAAAGTATTTGAGGAATTTATTAATTCTGTGCCTCTGTAAGTTGAAAAATCTGGGAAAAACGTGATATAAATAATTAATAAATAGTATTAAATAAAAACGTTGACATTAGTTTTTTTGTGTTTATATAGAAATATCAATTGAGATTTTAATATAGCTAGTAAAGTTAATATTTACATTCTATTCCAGGACATTAATGACCAATATCCCATTCATAACAGTTCTCTTTAGTTTGAACTGGATTGTTGGAATGGTCATTTTTGCCAACTATGCAGATTGTGATCCTCTCTCTCTTGGGTACATAACCAAGATTGATGAGATTGTTCCATTTTATGTAGAGGATAAATTTTCAAAACTACCTGGATTTTTGGGTCTTGTAATGGCTTCTCTGTTCAATGGAGCCCTAAGGTATTATATATTTAGAGAATAAAATATTTTATTAATCCTCAGTTTGTTTCTTTTGACACATCAGTATATATACAATTGAGATGTTTAGAACTTTATATGTATAATTATAATTTTATATTTATCCTTCCAGCATAGCAGTTTCAAACATAAATTCTTTAGCAACTGTGACATTTGAAGATTTTGTTTGCCAGATTCCATCTTTTAGGACAATATCTGATAAGCATCAGTTGTATTTCATTAAAGGAATAGGTAAGTCTAAGTTATAGTAAAATTAGAAAATAGTCATAAAGCTCATAATTAATTCCATAGTTGAATATATTATTTTAATGAAAGACAATCAGTTTCATCAAGTTCATAATGGAACAATAAGTCATTTTATAGGCAATTTTTCATGCAATAAAAATTAAATTATATAATTCAATATGTCATTAATATTCACAATTATTTTTTTAATATGCTTTTGATTTTGATTTTTTGTCATGGTCTATTTTATATTTCAATGCAATAAATCTGTTTGAGTAATTTTGTAAAACATTTTCAACTCAGGATCCATGACAAAAGTTCATATTGTAATTAATTAATATTTCCAATTAATATGAATATGAAATAACTATGATGTGTTACTTTCTAAATGGCTGTTACTTACAACAAGTATTATTATTGTTAAGTGCAAAATTTAAATTGTAACTTGTTAAAAAATATCTTATATTTCACGTATAAATTTTATGGACTTGTTTCAAAACTTAAAAAATTGTTTCAGGTGTGCTTTATGGATTTGTTATCATAGGAATTGCATTTCTTGTTGCTCTGTCATCTGGAGTGATAGAATCATCAATGATGATGACATCAGCTACAAGTGGCCCTCTGTTAGGTGTTTTCTTATTGGCAATGATTTTTCCATGCTGTAACTGGAAAGTATGTTGAGCAGAATTATTATTTATTAATTATGTTAATGTTTCCCAATATAAAAATAATAGGTTGCAAATTGTGGAAACCTGTCACCAGTATATATTATGGTTGCTATTTGTTTTTGTTTCCCTTTGGCACACAGTTTCAATCAATTAGTTATTTTATTTTTTTATTATTATTTTAAAAACTTTTATCTTACAGATTATCAGTTAGGACGATAACGATACAGTATATACAATATTAAAAAGGTATATAATTAACATGATAATGTGAAGATTGGTTAATTCATTTAATTAACCTACTTTAGGAGAATTGGTTATGTTTATTTATTTTTGCAAGTACCTGAGGGGCATACGACTTAGGTGGGTGAGGATTGACAGGTAGAGAACTGATTTATGGAGGATTAATGAGGATGTGGTCTGCGGACATGATGGTAGAGTGGGTTAGGGTGTGGCTGAATGATCAGGGGGAAGGATGAGGTCAATCGAAAGTTTTCTTTTGAGGCAACAGGACTTAGTTATTTAACTTAAGAAATTACTTCGTAATTATTTATAAATTGCAGTGATAATTGAATGAACACCTCAAACTCAAAACTCGTGTGAGTAAAATGATCATTCTGTTGGGAATGAACCTCTAAAACCTATTAAATTTAATAATTTAATTTTATAAACAGAAAACCAAATACAGCACTCTATTTCACAGTTTAGAAGTATATGTATACTGTATTTTCTTCAAATAGAGAACCGAAGGCTTTCGCAGTTATATGTACAATGTAATTATACTGCACAGTAATCTAGAATACAGGTTACACTGTAAAATACTTGAATAAAATAAGGTTCTTTTATGTTATATTCAGGGAGCAGCATCAGGTATAATTCTTAGCCATATTGTAACACTGTGGATAACATTTGGAAGTTTCACACTTGACCAAGGACCAGCTGCACTTCTACCCCTTTCTACTGATGGGTGTACCAACAATTCATATGCAGACTTAGCTCCTCAATCACCACCTATATTAAATGTGTTGCCATTTGAAGAGTTCAAGAGAATGTTAAATAGAAGTGAAAATCTGTTGTATGTTTATAACACTACAGAAGAAGAAGTTGAAGAGCTTGAAGGCAGACCAGAGTATGTTCATTACAATTTATTGTTTGTAGCAATTGAATTAATTAATTGTTTAGTTTAAAAGATGCTATTTTAAGTAATTACATGATAGCATGTTATTCATTGTGCACTCCCTGGCATGAAATTTCTCTCCACGGGCATACATCAGTAATGTGTGTCGGTTACTGTAACAGACAACCAAGGTTCAAACTAATGAGACTGAGACTATATATGTAATTATGTGATGAAATTACTTCACAGATGATTAGAGTTAAGTAGGTTTCAAGCTTTAAGTTTATTGACTCATACCCGGCTGCTTTGATGTAGGCTGTATTTCAATGTTCCTGTGAAATCCATTTTTCCTGGAACAGTAAAGCTATGCTCTTCCAGAGTGCCTCAGATTTACTTAATTTTGACAGTCTATGACCTCTTTCATATCCTGGACTGTTCATATCTCTCTGAGTCCACACAAAGTCCCTCCCTAAAGTTCACAGGCCTCCTTTGCATCATCCCCCCTAAGAGAAAGCCGTAAAACTCTCTAGTATATTTCATGTTAGTTAAGGTGATTTAAAATACCTATTTATATCCTGGAGTTTTGCAAGTATTCCAAATGATCAATATAAAATTTCCACAAATATCCCAAAAGAAGTTATCTTAACCTGAACTTGACATACACATTAGAGAACATTATGATTTTGAAGAGTACTTTCAATAGAATTTTATTAGAAATTGCACTTGTCATATTATGAATAAAGATAAAATGTGTTACAGCCAAACTGCTGTGGTGTAGCATTGAACACCTCGGGTTTGAATCCCTGCATGGGAATGGATGATTCTGCTTGCCAGTCATGAAACTGGTAATAAGGCTGACCACATGTCACTCAAACAAAAAGTTAATTGCATTATGAAAGATGATTGTCTAACAGTTGTCCCAGTCAGAAAACATATTGGGATACAAACATGTGCATGTACACTTTTAGTTGCCACTCTTCTGCATCTGTTTTAGAGAAGTGTACTTAAATAAACTTGAAGCTATCCTCCAACCCCTCAATTCCTCATGAATCATTTATTACAATGACTAAATAATAAATTTTGAGCAATCTATTAATATCATTTTAAAACTATAAAAAATATTTTGTTAATAATATTAATTCCTTCGATCTTAATGCAGAAACCATTGCACTATTTTGTAGTTGACAATGTATTGTGTAATTATTTGTGGTATAGACGCAATTTAAATACAGGCCATGTTTTAATTAAAGAAAAGAAAGGGTGTTATGCTTAATAATTAAAACAGGGTGAATTCGGTAGACTAATAAGTCTATTATCAGCCAATATATTTAATAAATTGGTTTAAAGTGTCATTCAAAGACTTTGGTAGTACTTGTTTTATATGATGGTATTTAACAAAATTGCTACACCTATGTGAGAGCCCAGAGATTACTAAAATTATTGTTACCTTTATATAGCAAAAATATCATGATACAAAAAGAATAACAAATGTAAAAAAAGTTTCCTAGTTTACCAGTAGCTATAAACCCAGTGCCTCATTCAGCTGGAATTCCAATGCCAGTTTTCAAAGAATTACAGTCTGGTGAACATCTAAGTAATTCCAATGACAAAGATGTTAAAATTGATGACGATGCAGTTCATGATGGATTTGAGCAGCACAAGTTGAATGATTTGACATGAGGTTTGGGAGTATCCAAAAATGCTTCAAGGCTGTCAGCGAAAAGACTGCATGAGAAAACCCTGATTGAAAAAGAGGCTAAGGAATACTAACTTCAATCAAAGAAAGTGTGTTTCCATGATACTTTCAAAGAAAGGATTGATTTGTATATTGCTATAACATACATGGTTTAATGGAAGAGTTGGGACTTTTAGCCTATAATGAAACTGACCAGTGATAGTTCATTAATAGTTGAAAGCAGAGCCTGAACGGTATCCTCCTCTACAGTGAAAATTTATTTTGTGCAGGAGCAGTAAGCCATTCAGTCTCTTTGCATGAAGATACAAATATAGCCATTGATTTGATGCAGTATTGCATGCACCAATCAATCACCTATATTAACATTAAAATGATCTGCTTCCGCTTTGGCCAGGAAAGAGGATGTATCAAGTATCCTTGTTTTTCGTGTATATGGGACAGCAGAGCTAATGAGATGCTTTGCAATCATATTGGACACAATGATCTGACCTCAAACATGGTGTTATAGGCAACATATTAATTAAAACATTGAGTTGTGTTGAAAAATATATATCTAGCTATAGAATAAACTATAAGTCATTTTACCATCTATTCAGCTTCTGTACAATATACAGAATATATACATGTCAATATTCATCCATTTATGAATAAAAGACTATTATCATTCTTTTTGCTTGGTTTCCGGCACAAATGGTCAGTACTTTATTACCAATTTTGTATTTCCTTATATGGATTACAAATCAGACTGGAACTGATCACTTATGCTGTAAAGTGATATTGGTTGACTTCACACATTTTCATTCAAACTGTGGGTTCAATAAGTCTGATGGTATAAGCAATTTATATTGATGTTCAAATATTTTCAATAATTAGCATGTTCTTATCTTATAAATAATTATTTTTGTTTTCAGTGGCCCATTGGATGGTTTATATTCAATAACATATATGTATTATTCACTTATTGGCTGTGGAATTACTATTTTGGTTGGTGTGGTGGTAAGCTACATGACTGGTGAGTTAAACAACACTAATGTTACAATTTTTAAATGTTCATTTTTTTTAAGTAGTTCGAAAAAATGAATTCCTTTGCCTCATACTAACTCAGCTTTATCTGTTAACAAGAAACAGAAAATTAAACATATTCTTTATTTTATTAGCACTAAAATAAAACTTATGAGTGATATAGTAACACAAATACATATTAATACATTACCATTATTTAAAATATATTTATTTTAGCTTCTGAAGAAGATGCCTATGATGAAAAATTAATTCATCCAATTGCTCTAAAAATAAGTAAATGGTTTCCTGGACCTCCAAGGAAATACATTTCAGAGAAATCACTTGAGAAGCACAAAGGAGAAGAAAGAATCGGTGATAAATCTTCAGATAAAATAGCATCCAACGAAAGTCAACTCGATGATATTAATATAACAAAGTTATCTGTCAATGGTAAAAGTAATGTATGACAGTGTTGTGGCATTTGTCTGGTTACCTATGAACCAGTTAAAAGTGTACTTAGTTTATCCTTGAAAAATGTTCCTAGGACTGCTGAGCACAAGTTGTCACTGCAGGAATGTTTGAAAATAAATATTTTATGACCAGATCTTTTTAGGAAATGTAGGTTTATACAGTATATTTATTTATTTTTATAGAAATTATTATAAATCTTAGGATGTGAATATGTGAAAATTAGAAATAACATTTTAAAATTTGGACATATTTTGTACATAAAACTTACTTAGAAACCAAAGATTGTATTTTCTGAAGAATATTAATTTACTTGGCAGATTTACTTTAAATGATTTATCAACACTAGTACGGTGGTAATGGAGACGTTATAGTCTCCGCTTTATATAGACTATATGTAATTATAATAATTACAGGGCAGCAATAAATCAGTATTTGTAGCAGTTATATCCTTTTCCTTTATCCAAAATGCATACCACAAATATACAATTATTGTGATTTCTTTCATGTTAAAACATTATTTGTTAATATAAGTATAGTTTTGCAAATATTTTTATCAACACGATTCAGAGAAGATAGTAGAGCAAAATGGATCAAACACTTTAAAATAACATTATCATGTAATTATTAAGAAAACTGATCATATTCTGTATTTACATTGATAAGGATTCTGTTACCATCCAGAACTCTGAATTGTACCTTATGTAACATGGTATTAAAATAACTACATGAACAATAAATATATTATGCTTGTTTTTATAATATAACTTATTTAATTAGTGACCCACCCTTTTTTTCTCTTAAATTTTGTTAATTCATATTTTTTGTTGTCGACAAATGTTTAATTATCAATTTAGCTCCGAGTATTAAATATTGACCAATTTCAACATATCATGTACTAGTAAATAATTATTCAACACGTTTACTAAGAAATACTGTATGCTTTACAATTTTATATTAAATCACGTCAAATTCTTTTCTTTACTGAAATTTATTTCATAAAACCTTAAAATGAAACTGGAGAAATACTGTTTTCATACTTGTCTAGGAACCTGTGATAGTATTAGCTACTGTAGATGAACCCATTGTTTTTATTACATCGTAGTAAATTCTTGGCAATTAATATGAAAATGCACTATTATTGTGGGAGCATTATTTTTAATACATTAATTTAATAATTGATTATTCTTGGATAGATTTCATTTTATTATTTATATTTGACACACTAAAAGAGTAGACCTTATGTGCATGTCATGTTTCAGTTCAAACAAGTATTTTTGATATTTAAGTTATATTAGCAACTTGAAATATAAGAGCAAATAATTTTAACTGCAACACAATTGGATTTGTATTACATCTGGATTATAATAGTTAAATTCTTCACATAAGACTGTTTCAATACCACATACTTATCTGACTAAAATTTACAAAAAATAAAGAGACTGCCAAAAATATTTAATAATGACTTTTTGGCCATCCTTTTATTTATTGTAAGATTGTTTCACTTTCGAAAGATGTTTCTATAAACATAATATTCATCCCTTCTTATTAACGAGGCCAATACATCAAACTCGTAAAAATAAAACTGTAATGATGCTAACAACTTTCTAGTTAATGTTAAGTAAAAAGTTGTTTATCTTAAAGTAACTAATATATTTTATTACAAACATCTCATGAAAAACAAATAAATTCAATAGTAGTGTATTCCACAGTTTAAGATATTAAGGGCAATAACAATAGAGTGTATCTCACAAAGTTAAACTCTGTTTTCTGTATTTCTTGAATAGACATGTTACCCACAAACATACTAGCGAAGTCAGCCCCAGATTAAATTAACCCTAAGAATACTAACCAAACAATTTATCAAGAGCAAGTAACATACCCCTCCAATTTTAACACAAGTTTTGTGTTAAGTTTCCCTGAAACCAGAGTTGAAAATGTTAATTATAAAACTAAAACCAATTTTAAAATAATAAGCTTTTATTAAACATTTAACTTTTTATTAAATACAGCACAGTTATATGACATATTGTCATAATAAATCGTTGGTTATGACTCCCGAGTTCAGTAGGCGACAAAAGAAATTGGTATAAACCACACTAAAATTGAAATAGATATTGTAACTGACAAAAGATAAATTATTCTATTTGAAAATAACTCGAACACTATCCGACAATTTTTTTTATTTCAGACGAATTAGTAACATCCAATCTGCCCTTTTCTGTTACAAATTAAACACGAATCACAACGCTGAAAACATACACTTCGCTATCGTATACGATACGTGCACACGACGGTTTTCTTTTTAGTCACTGAAACCAATCAATCTCTGGGTTAAACCACGACGAAAACCCCATTTATTTCCGGAAGCAACTCTGCTTTTAAACGCCATCTTCACCCCCACTACAACTGCTTGTTACTAAAAGTGACGGAGTACGTAACGATTTTTTCTTTTCATACGGGCGCAGTTGAAAGGTAAGAATAAATAATAGCATTGAGCAAAGAATAATTGCGAAAACTGTCTGAACCGGATTTCAACGGTAACCCATTTTTATAAGAGGTGTTTGACCCGTCCTGGAGAGGTACCAACATTCTATATTGCATTCTAACAATTGGTGAAAGTAACGTTATCGGAAATCTGCTGCACTATGGATCTGACGTTTTCAATTCATTTTAATACATGCACTTATCTTAAAAAAACTAAAATTATCAAGTAAAGATAAGAGTCGAATTGTGTGTGAGCAGCTATTAAATTCGACAAACTTATTTACCATGCGACTATTCATTAGCGTTTCAGATAGAATATCACATCTTCAGGTGTAATGGGACGGCTATATTGAGCGGTACGTGCACGCTTTATCACAAGCAAATAATCGGGTAGAGTTCGGAAGTTGCACCTACTCGTCTATATCAAAGGATTTTCCTTCATTTAAGCCACACTTTTCAATTACGAGTCACAACATATAATTTTTGTTTATTTTAACCACACTTTTGAAAATAAAGATCGGGAAAATGATTGACATATTAGGAGTAAGACTGTTGTGACGTGCAGCTGGTGAGTAGCTGCGTGATCCGAATTCAATCATTTACCATACTTCAATCGTATTTTGCTTCGGTTGTTCTCCCAGGACGAGATAATGCAAAATAAATACGTTTGAGTTCGCAGGAAATTTTTTATTCACACAGTATACGTAGTGTAGTTTTATTATTATTATTATTATTATTCTAAAATTTATAGGGTACTGATTAGAAATACAACTTTTCAATATTTATGTTGTGTCGATAGAACTTGCAGATACAGTATTACTAATTCCAATTACAGTCAACACAACATCATGTAACATTTTCATGTTTTGTAGTTGGCCATGGTTCTTTACTTTTTTGTTTTACAGTTAGGCTATCGAAAATTCAGCAACCTCCGAACATGACGTTGATCGATTTTTCGAAAATGGCGTATATTTAAGGTTGTATATGCTGCATATGTTGAACAGATCATCACACCTTCTACTGTTCTTTACGCCAGATTCCAGAACAAGACGAAAAAATTCTTTTCAGAATTAGAACTCATCTACAGCGCATACACGTATTCCATATGTCAAAACTTCTTATCGGAAAATAAAAATACATAAGAAATGCACTCATAATACAAGAAAATTAAATTTATAATTGGAATTACAACACTAAACGAGAATTTCTATTAAAAGAATAAGTTTGGACAAGAAAATAGACATCTTCACCTGTCTCTGAAAAAAGAAATTGCTCTTGTATTGCTATTCTGGAACTCTCCCGTCCTTTAAAGAAGTAAAATTTAACACAAATGAAATTTTATTTGAACAAAATAAGTAAAACAGTTCTACAAAATTTTATTTCAACTAAATAACACAGTTAAACGGAACTTTAATTAATAAAAGATCCTGGAAAACGGCGTTCCAACTCATTAAAATGCGTCTCGTATTCCATATCTGAAAATGGATGGAAAGGATTATCAATAGCCAGATTTTCGACAGACTGTTTTCTCATTCATACACCTAAATGTGTGCATCCCGAGTGTTTTTTTTTTATTTTAATTTTTCGATTACTATCTACATGAGGGTGATCCTCAAACAGGCAACTCCCCTTTAATAGCATAGGAAATGTATTGAAAGATGGGGTTTGGAAGGGAGAGCAAGGGTTGACCAGGGTCCCCGGGCTGTGGTTTAAGGATCCTACCCTGTGTTTCACCTAAAGTGATGCAGGGAAAACCATAGAAACCTACAACAGGTACGTCGGGCTATTGGAGTACTATTCGCACGCCCTTCCGAATGACAGGAGATGAGTTTGATGTGGGGTCGCAGCATTCCCTTCTGATCTCCACTAGTTTTATAATGCAGTTAGCCGACTGATCCATTGGGATCAGTGGACGAAATGCATACACCTCCTAAAACAGGCGAAGGTGCCTCGGCTTGTGAGAACCTTGAAAAGGCCAGAGAGTACGAGGCATTCATAGGGCTGGCGAACCCCACAGTCAATCTGGGGAGAAATACTTGCAGACCATGCCTCTGCTACCGTCTACATTTCAACTTGTCCGTGTCGTCTCCTTGGACATGCCCTTGCTTTGGTAAAAGACATAAACGATCCAGTGGCATACGATTCTTTCCGTGCCGGAACTGTGCACTCCACTCCTCCACCCGATCTCAACAATGAACACGTGACTGTCCCGGTTCTTTCCGCTTAAGCCCCGACCACGCTGATTTTATGCATCCGAAAAATCGCATGCGTTTTTATAAGATGGCCATTTGGTGTGAGAAATCGCATGTGATATCCACCCCACTCTGGACCCTTATCGTAGTTCGCAGTTAGCATAATGACTTCGATCAGTAAGGATGATTTACTGCTTACAATCGCTGTAAGTGGAAAAGAAGAAATAAAGACTCGGCGTGCATTCTAAATTTTTTATTATTTTAGAATAAGTGTTTCATCATTTGAAGGGCTTGTATCATATAATTTGAGATGATATAGCAAAGAAGTACATGTTTGTTCAATTTTTTTGTCGTTCGTCAGTCTGTCCCAACTTCACTCCATAATTTACATTTCAAATTACTATCGCTGAACTCTTGACTAGTTTTATCCGAAAGAGGGGGACGAATACTTACTTTATTGATTAACACAGCAGCAGCTCCCAAACCTTTTTGCTTCCGACGCCCTTTAATAAATCACTAATATTCCGTGACGCCCCAAACAAAAAATTTGGACTCGTCAACTCATTTGAAGCCTGCAGACATTGCGGTTAGGTTGCTTTAATAATACAAAGTTTAATGAGAACGGTATTTTAAATTCACAAGCAATTTTTGAAGAGGCATAATTAAAACAATTAATTAAACTGGATATTAGTATACTGTACAAATGATATATAATTTTAATTTATTTTGTATCGAAACGAACCGCGAACACAATTCAAGGGATTTTGAATTATGCTCTGAAACATTTTACTTGACTGAACGAGTCTAATGTAATATTGTTGAGACGTCGCGAGTTTGGGAATCACTGAATTGACATATTAGCATTGTCGCAGAAAACTATAAGAACCCGGTAACAGTGATCTGTTATACACTAGTGGGAGAAAGCAAAACTGCGAATTATTGCAGTGTGGCCGGCTCAATGACTAAACGTGGATTGCGTTATGAACGCAGCGAAAAAACTAACACGCAAGTTGCTGCGTTCGCCGGTCTCGAATAATCGCATAGTGTAGCCGGCCTCCTTAAGGTTCAATGCTTTGCTAAGAGGTTGCGATTTATCGCATACGTAAAATCGTATAGTGTGCCTCCTCACAGTGGCAAATACATTATTATTATGTATTATTGTACAGTAATATTGACCGTGTGGGGAAGATTTATTGCGCAATAACATGGGCGTTGAAAATATTGCGTGATTTCAAAAAGTTTGGAAATATATTAACCATTTCTCAATATTATTGAGGTCTCGGCCCTTATTATTGCGCAATAAATGTTCAGTTAAAATTGTTCTGAATTATTTTAGGCAATGTTTTGTTTTTCAATGATTGAAGGTAATGGATAGTCATCCATACTGAACTCCGGTCCCATTAAAAAAAGGAAAACATAGAAAGTGGAAGAAAAGGAAGAGGAATAAAGTTTTTAATTAGATGTATACTCGTTGATTAAATTCCCCAAAAAGTTGCGATTTATCTGCCTATTGCCTAGTTTACTAAAGTTAGGTTTACACGGGAAGTGATGTTCGTCGAATTTGAGTTGGCTGTGCACTGCCTACCGTTTACATCTTGGGCAGATAACTTCTTCACTGACAATTCTGTGCAAGTACCCTCATTACAAAACAAGCAGAGAACTCTGATGCATGTTTATACTTCTCTGCTATATCTTGGCAACTACCACCGGTTGGAATGTTGATGTTGCATAGTGTCGATATATTGTTTATATCAAGTTGAATATTTTCCCTCTTTTTGTTTTCACGTACGCATTATGTCCATAATAAACAGGAACTAATCACTTTGTATTTGTGATAGAATAAACGTAACGAGGAAGGGTTCGGGAAATTCTCACGAAAAAGTCAAACTCATTATTACGCTACTGTGCAATAGATACATAAAAATGAAAACAGTTGTTTAGTAAAATTGCTTTATATTATTACTACAGAAATCAAGCAGTAATAAAAACAACCGATGTACTTTGAATCTGGTTTTCAGGGTTTAATTGTGTCGGTTTCTATTACTTGTCAATTACTGAACAAAACGAAATGAACTATTTTCATTACCTGTGATAGTAGTATGTTTATAGTTATACATCATTCTTTTGCGTATTTTTTTTCAGTTAAAGTTTGTGCCGTTCGAGGGTGGACAATAATTAGTTTTGGAAAGTTAACCTAAAATTTTATAGGCGATTAGGTGCAACAAATGAACTCTATACTAAATGCTTTCTGAACCAAAATTCTAGCCGCTGTTCACAATAAAGATTCACTTACTCCAATCGCACACTATACCAAACTGCACGCGTATTGAAAATGCAAAATACAAACTGTTTACCATCGCGCAATCGATAGTCTTCACAATCGATAATTGACAACCGTAACTGCCACTAACTGGCCTCCCACGAAGGCAGCGTCTAGTTCGGTGGAGGGAGAACGTCAGTCATGACTGACATACTGTTGACACGCTCCAAGAAAAGTGAGGCAGTGCTCTCGTGTCTGCGATGGATTTGCAGTTGTCAGTGCAGCACTGACGTATGTTGACACCGCCACTGACATCAGTGCCCTTCGTTTTCCGGCAGCCATCACTGCCCGTGTAAATCCAACCTAAGAAAGTTTCAGTGTGGTGCGTGGCTCGCATCTTCCAAGTCATTCCAAGCCAAATCACCAAAGGATTCCCACTCGACCTTCTACAATCTCATGAAATTTTGTGAAGAAGTAAACCCAGAGCCCAACTGAAACTGTGCAAAATATTAGAGTTAATTGTGCACTGGTTCAGATTTACAAGCCCATATTCAATGGATTGTCACCGCGTTAACGCGCACGCCCCGATAAAATGGACAACTTTGTTCCCTTGTCAAATCGATTCAAGGGGGCAGATAAGTGTGAAATTTGGCTTATCGGCACAACTGATAATACAGAATGTAGTGTATGATCGAAATAGTAGTACAGCTGGCCGTTCTTCTGATATCTGTTCAAGCCAAAGTTGCCACAAAATTTTGTCGCGGGATATTTTTACGACATTCTGGAGGCTAATTACTCAGCAGCAAAAGATCTATATGCCACTCACTATATTTTACAACTGAGGAGATAAAGCACCATATTAAGACGTGCAGAAACAGTAAAACTTTTATACTCATACGTCTTGAGATATTCCTCATGAAAGTTACCCTAAAAGATTTTACATATAAAATTAGCCAAATTTCAGGCTAAAATATCTCAAAATACGTCACTCCCAACTGTTTAGTAAATGATACCATTACAAAGAGAAGGCTTTCCTGTACACGAAACATGTATTCTTATGATGGGATCTGCCGATTTAGAACAGCTATGGACCTCTAGAGCTAACGTGTGTTGCTGCGGTATGCGCGACGGACTCTAAAGGGGCAAAGTTTGATCTCGGGTCACATTACTTCTAGTGGCTAGATAATAGCGAAATTTAGCTTATCGGCACACCTTCTACCCCAAATTGAGTCTAAAACTTTGCTAAGTTTTCCCTTGAGTGAGTACAAAATAAATAACTTTGTAAATATCCCCTAAATTTTGTAATAAATTAATAGAGGACCTCATTAACGTATTCAAATAATTAAACTATGATTATTTAGTATTCAATTCAATTATATAAAATTAAATAAAACCCATTTGATTAAGCTCTGATAAAAACCCAGACGTTACCGTATCACTTCCAAAGTCACCACAAAATTTTGTCGTGGCAAATTCGGACTTCAGTTTGGAGGCCAACAAAACATCTATACGCAAAAGTAATTTGTAAATGTTTATATCAAGCACTGAAATATTTTTCAGAGATGTTGAAACGAAAGTTTCGACTGTAAGTTTTTGATCTTCAGCACTGTACTCGGTCAGAAACTTCAAGTCCTTTTTGGAAGAATAAGTTGTCAAATGATAGTAAGAACTGTCACAACTTCTTTCAGATTTATTCTTCATGACAACCATAACGCAATAAAATATACTAGCGAATTGAGCATATCCAAGGGGGGGATATATATATAAAGGCACGTGGAGGAAATCCTTGAGGATTTTCCATAAGTTTGTGGGAAAGCCTTGAGGCGGGTTGTGGACTGTACAGTTTTCGGAACCGACTTGAACAACAATTCCCACTTGTCGTCAAGGCCGGAATTGAGCATTGTTTAGGCAGCGTGTGTACCGTGTACTCAAGTACTAAAACTTTGAGGTTTCTGTTCAATATGGAAAATGTGACCTAGGGAATATTTAACCGAGTTTATTAAACTTTATGAAGACGAGACATGCTCAAAAGATTATCATGATGGAGCGAAGTTCTTAGCTAAAATGAAAGACAAAACTACGCCTCAAAAGATGACGTTATTATGAAAAATTAATAATTTGAAAAGTGTTTTCTGAAGAGAAATTAAAAAATGAAGGAGTCGATGAAATCAGGGGCATCTGCTGCCACTGTTTACAAGCCAAAGTTGTGGTACTTCAGGAAATCCTTAAGGATATCCTTGCTTTTTGAGTCTGCTAAAATCATTCTTAAAGCAGCAACAGACAAATTAAAGTGGATTATTTACTTACACCAAATCTTAGTATTTTCAAATATGTAAGGTACAAATATTAATTCAAATGGGAATATTAAAAAAAGTGAATATGTTTCGAAGTCAGTATTACGAGTTGGATGCGCAGTTATATCAGCATATTTCGCAATTAAAATGCTAAAAATATATAATTTTCTATTCGAAAATGTTGGAGGAGAATGGAAATAGTTTTTCCTAGGATCTGAATTCGGAAAATAATGTTTTTTGTAATATAATTTAGATAGGCCGACGTTTTGATGCAACATTAGCATCTTACGCTAATGGCTCTTAAAGGGAATTTAAAGTTTTTAATTAGTCCACTCTGTTTCTTAAGATTCCTGAGTTAAATGAAGTCGTATATCTTGTTTTATTGACGCTAGCGAAGTATTGCGTAAGTACGTAGGGATAACAATGTACGCTGAATTGTTGACGAGTGAGGGCCATCTATCTCATTGTATACAGTTGACTTTGGATCGCTCCAATACTAA
Organism: Eucriotettix oculatus; assembly: GCA_034510155.1. Lineage (NCBI taxonomy): Eukaryota > Metazoa > Arthropoda > Insecta > Orthoptera > Tetrigidae > Eucriotettix > Eucriotettix oculatus. The sequence goes on along the minus strand of CM067376.1, from coordinate 223,680,858 downwards.
CTTGTGTTAGAAGGAAACTTGTTCAGAATTTGATTCTCTTTTTAGCGTACTATCTGGTTTCGACTGAAAATTGAAGATTGAATTTTATCTTTCCGCTTTTTGTCCTTCACTTCTTAATTATAAAATTTTGTATATTTCTTGTAATAGTATATTTGACGTATCCTATTTCCTCAACCGAGGACTAATGGATTGAATAATAATAAATCTAAACTAAATCATCGATTTTTAATATACTTGAACGGGCAAATAGCCGTGTCATTACTATTAAATTAAAATTCATAAACCTTACTTTTTCAAATGAATTTTAATTTTCATAGTTCATTATTCGATTGAATACCGGACTTATCTCAGTCAGGTCCATTTAGTATTAATTATTTAATCACGCTGAATAAGTCGCGCGTTCATGAATCTGTAAAATATTCTATATTATATGGTACAGTAATGTTTATTTAAACTTTCGGTACGGAGTTTCTGCCATTCTCAAAAATTTTTTATAGTCAGTCAGAATTTTTTTAAAGAAGTGAATAAAACCTAATGTTTTCAAAACACATAAAGAAATAGTTTAAAAGATATTAAATATTTATTTTCAATCAAAATCTTCGCGTCGAAAGTTTAAAAGATATATTTTCGTAGTTTCAATTTGTATAATTAGTTTTCTATCAAAATGCATAAATAACGTATTGTAATGTTTTATGATGAATTAAAAAAGGTGACATTTCAATAAGTTAATGAGATAGTGTTTCATTTTTAAAGTCCAATCGGCCCAAGAATGTATAAAATACCATATCAGAATTTTAGAGCCAAGAAAAAACAATTTGCATTCAGTGTGAGTAATTAGCTTTTCTATTTAAGCAATTCTTAGTATGGTTATTTTTCTATCTAGTTAAAAAATATTTTAGCATATAGATTTTCCACAGCTGAGTAACTAGTCTCAAAACTTGCTCCAAATTATGTAATTTTTAACATTTAATTTATAAATAGGCTGATATACCTTCTCATCCAACTCGTAATACTCATTTCGAAAAACGCTCACTTTTTTAAATATTCCCATTTGAATTAATATTTGTACTTTATATAGTTGAAAATACTAAGATATGGTGTAAATAAGTAATCCACTTTAATTTGTCTGTTGCTAAGGTAGAGCAAGGTAGCCAAGGGTTGCCTAGGTTTAAGGATCCTACCCGGTGTTTCACCTAAAGAGATGCAGGCAAAAACCTAGAAAACCTGGATCAGGTAGTTCGGGCATTGGATACTATTCTCAACCCCTTCCGAATGACGAGAGACGATTTTCTGTGGGGTCGCAGCATCCCCTTTTCCGTGTCTTCACCAGTTCTAGGAAGCAGTTGGCCGACTGATGCAATGGGATCAACGGACAACTCTTGTCATATGCTCAAGGTCTTCGACCCCAGTACATATACCTTTCAAAACAAGTGAAGGTATCTCGGCATGTGAGAACTTTGAAAAAAAATAGAGAGTGTACGAGGTATTCCCGACATAATCAGGTGATCCCCACAGTCACTCTGGGGTGAAGCGCCTGCGAGAAAACTCCCACAGGCTTCACATTCAAATAGCGCTGTTTTTCCATGGGCTCATATGGGCCTACGAGCGAGTTACACCTACAGGAATGGGGATTGCCGTCTCGCTCCCAGCGCTGCTATTGCCTCTCTATCTAATTAAGATACTCTTTGGTGTGTGCAAGGGTTCAGTTGAGGATATCCTTGAGGATTTCCTCCACGTGTATGACGTGAACTCAAAACAGCTTGCCTTGTCAAAGTGAACATACCTAGCCTAGGTCTAGATAATGACTGAAACAGAAAATTACTGAATATTGCTCAATAATATTGGGCTGTGTTCAAAATTTTTGTAGAAAAGGTTTGTGTATCTCACACACGGCGCAATATTGAGTATTTTTTGTTTCAGTTGCTATCTACACATGTCAAATCACCGAAAATTCACCTAAGGTGCACTCGACCATCTCCAAATCTCATCAAATATACCCCAAATGAGACTGTGCAAAATTGTTAGAGCTCATTGTACATTGGTTCAGAAGTTCAGAATGGGCTGTCACCTGGTAAACGCGCACGCGCCGATGAAAGAGCTAACTTTGATCCCGTTTCAAATATGTCTAGCGGCTAGATATGTGTGAAACTTGGCTGATCGATACAACTTCTAGCCCAGAAGGTAGTAATATGATCAAAAAAGCAGTACAGTTCGTCCTTCAGATATTTATTCATGCCAAAGTCATGTCAATAATTTTGGCGCCTCTAATTTGGAGCAAGTTTTGAGACTAGTTACTCAGCTGTGGAAAATCTATATGCTAAAATATTTTGTAACTAGGTAGAAAAATTACCATACTAAGAATTGCTGAAATAAAAAACCTACCGTACTCACACTTTCGCTTGAAAGTTGCCCGAAATAATTTTACTTGGATAAGTAGCCAAATTTTAAAATTACATAGCTCAAAATGCGTCACTACCTTTTTTTAAAAAAAAAATTGGACCATTACAAAATGCAAGCTGAAGGGGCTAACGTTGATCTCATGTCGAATACGTTCTAGCGCCCAGATAAGTGTGAAATTTGGATTATAGGCACAACCTCTACACCAGAATGTAAAGTCAGTACAATAAGCCATTCGGATATGTGTCCATGCTAAAGTTACGACAAAATTTTGTGGCGGCAAGTTTGGACGTCATTTCAGAGGGTTATTATTCAGCAGGAAAATATTTAAATGCCATAACACTTTGGAAATGTTCATATCAAGTGTCATGCTAAGCAGTAACGGAATAGAAACTCTATTGTTCTTATATTTCGACAGATGTTCTACATTAGATTTGAGCAGAAAACCATACGTATAAAAATAGCAAAATTTTACTGCATTGTCACAATATCCGCCACTCTCAATTTGGTTTTAAATGGTACCGTTACGTGAATTATCAGGACAACTCTTATCCCTGAATGAAATATTGTGACCGTTCACGCCAAAATAAAAAAAAACTGTAGCTGTAAATTTGGTCCTTGGTTCGGAGACCAATTACTCAGCAGCAGAAGATCTATATACCACCTTATTTTGCAACTGGCAGAACAAGCACCGTATGAAGAAGTGCTGAAACAGAAAAAAACTATTGTACGCGCCAACAATACAACAGACACCAACAATAAAAGAATAAAAAATATACATATTAAAAGGGAATACAAATTCAGTAAATTAATATAACTAATGAAGCTCAATTAGTTGGGACTGAAATCCAGAATTGTCAGCTGACAAGTACATGGTGAATCATTATTAGGTCCCTTCAATACCGGAGCAAAATGTTTATATTTTTAGTCCTATGGCAGACGTAAGACTTCGGATCCCAACATAAATAAACATTGTTCTTGCAATGGTACCATTTAAAACTGAATTGGGAGTGACTTGTGTTGGGTACACTGTTTCTTATGTCGCGCGTTTTACCTTAGACGACAATTC